>JAODKE010000002.1:28912479-28930719 GCA_026779605.1 Mormyrus hasselquistii | reverse complement strand
TATCTATCTATCTATCTATCTATCTATCTATCTATCTATCTATCATCTATCTATCTATCTATCTATCTATCTATCTAATCATCTTTTTTTCCATGAACATTTCTCTACTGTTTCACCTTGATTACTGATGTGAGACCTTGCGATTGTGAAAAGTGCTACATAAATGAGACCTATTACTATTATCTGTCAAAGGCTATGCGATTGTTAGCTGTCATCATCAATTAGCCTGTTTTTGAGCACAGACACAAGTTAAAAAAAAAACTTTTACGTACATTAGGGCATTTCTGCCTTCTACACTGACTAATAAATAGCACTAGTTTCACACTGATGATTTGATACGCCATCATCCAGAATCTTCCATTTGAAAGCCTTGCCCGTACTGGACTCACTCGTTAATTACTATGAACCCTACGAATCATGTTTACACATTTTTTGGTGGTAATCTATGAGAATTCACCCATTTGTTCCTGCAGAAAAAAGTTCTGCAATAATGCCACATGGCCATTCATGTTTGGTTACCATGTCGTAGCTGTTGCTGTATTTCTGGAACATAATGTCTGCCTGCAGATGCCAACACAGTGATGTCACTATAAGCATGGAGTCCTGATCTGTTTTTTGCAGAGCATCCACAGTGCCACTTTTATTTTGTGCGTTTTTCGCGAATATTTTTAAGATAGCAGTGGCATTGTCTTAATATAGGCACAATACAGTACTTGACATTTTTAAGAATCAGGTTTCAGTGAACCGACAGATGTACATCCTCAGTTGGATCCAGTACTGCTTATTGTCTTCCAACCCCCCCCCCCCTCAACAAAAAAAAATTCCCAAACAATTTCCAAAAAGCCCCCTTGCAATGAATGTGGGTTGAGAGTAGTGCACAGCACCACCTGGTGGCCATCATCATGCACTTCAATATTTTCCACTATTGGACTCAAATCCCTATGGGATGTTGCAGACATTTTTTGTGATTGTTGTAGCCAAACACCTTCATTTTGAAGCAGCTTTTCTCAAAATGTGTGATGCAACTTCTATGTGCTTTTTTGCAGAAATGTTTGCATAAATAAAGAATTGCAAATTCAACTTCTTCCAGGGAAGAAAAGCATATATTTAATTACTTCTTTGGATGTTTATTTTTATATCACATAAATAATCATGTCTCTGTGATCTTTTTATTTCTTTTCTAAACTTAAGAGCCATGGGCCCAATTATATTTATTAAAGAAAATACTGTCTTTTGGTTCCAGTTAAGTCTTAGTACAAAAATATTCAACATTAACAGCAAAATAAAAATAAATCAAATATGTTAACAGAAAAAATGTAGTTTCATTTCCAAAGCGCCCTTTGTCTGTTTAACGTAGATTCTGTTCATCTCTTCTCTTCACAATGCCTCCACTTAACTATAGCACAATATAGGATGTAATCGTTTCATCAACTTAAAATGTAGACAATGCATCACCTTAACATGGACACTTAAAGGCTGTCTGGAAAATTTGAACTATTTCTTCCATCCATATGTCTGTATACGTTCTACTACAATGTTGCATAACAGTTTGTTTCCACTTTCGTACAAAAAAATTTGGGAATCGTTTTGCATGGTCTTTAGTGGCGATTTTCATTGGTAAATGAGCTTTGCTGTGCTCATTGTCCCCACAGCGCAACCTAGCAAAAAATACACATGAATTCGCACTGTAATGGAGTCATGAGACGCGTTATGGTCCAAATGCAAGCAGTCTGTTGATTTGGGCATTTTTTGCAGAAAAGCTGCAGTAAATTTATAAAGCTGCAAGCTCTTGCAAATAGTGCAGCGGTCGGCTGATTTCGCGTTCATTTCTGAGAGTGCAGAATCGCTAAATTCTGGAGAGACTGACAATTTGACAGGGAACAAAACAGTCACCACCACATGTTTTCTAGTTAGTGTGATACTGCCTGTAGAATGAACCATTAGAGAACGGTGAATATAACCGGCAGCCCCTACTCCCTTAAGATGATCCTGCTATTAAGATCTGCATTGGCTGTTTTTAGGGCCAGTTGCACAAACATTGTAGGAAACCGCTCCCAGTGGTGTGCACAGTCCATCTTAAACGTGCCAAAAGCAGCCGGAGAGAAGCAGGAGGGCCATGACCCCGGAGCAGAACGCCCAGGCTGGCGAGGCACGACCTCCATCCCTCCATCAAGCGGCTGTGAACCACACAAACGGCTGAACGTGAGAATGGACTTAAAGATGCCTTTCTCCTGCACGCGTGGGAGGAGGAGCCACTCGCTGATACTCTCTCATGTTCGTCAAATGACAGCTTCGCTCACTGAAGAAATTCAGGCAAGCGCAAGGAGAAAGACGCTTTTGGGAGGTCATGCGCTCCGCCATCTCCCCAGAGCTTTGCCGTCTTCAATTCTGCCCCCATTCCGAGATCAACGCAACATTTAATTTTTTTTTTGCGGCAAAATGCCAAACAGGGAAGAAGTGAACGCGGGGCAGAGGAGCACTGCTGACCTGCTCGAGGAAAAGCGGCGTGACACAGACTCAAACGTGGTAACAAATGGCTGCCATCACACAGGGGTAATTGCAGCTAGTGAAACAAAATGGTTTGGAGTGATTGATTGCCCTGATCTTAAAATAAAAATAATAAATAAGAAAACAGGGTGAACTTGCAATCCATCAACCTGCGGCATAGATGTATGCCCATGTAGATGCATGTGTAAAGAAGTATTGGCATTAATACAAACATTCTGAACACCGAGGCTTTTTTAAGATACCCAAGGTAACTCAGAAATGACAGGTAATTAGCAAAAATCATAAAAAAGTGAGATCCATATCCATCCATCCATCCATCCATCCTCCCACCCACCTCGGACAGGAGCCCAGACCACATCCCAGTCAGCTCCGTCAGACAGACCCCTCTATTGCAGGTCAAGTCTGTCTGCCTGTCTGTCTATCATATATAAAAACCATCCAGAGATGGCAATATTCCTGCTCACCTTCCACCAATATTTTCTAAGGAAAAAAGCCACTAATACCCCACCTGTGCTCCATCACACATGGGTGACTGACATCTGCTTTAGTAAATGATGACAAAGTCTTTGGCTGGTGTCCAAAAGGGGTGGGTTAAGGGGAGATCCCCCCCCCCCACACCTCCACCAGATGGTGTGACGTAGCGGTGTAGAAGTTGGATATTTCCCCTCCACTAAGCACCACATCTCCAGGTCCTCTGAGATACGTATGGAGGGTTTCTGCACAGGTCTGTCAAAAGCCTGCAGCCTGCAGGTGAAGCTTGACTGCTGAAAAAGTGCCTCCTTTGGGGCATGTAGTGTTAAAAAAAAAGGGAAAAAACTGAATTATTCCTTTTCTACTCAGACATTCTTTGCCATGCATACAGTTCTATGCCATGGATGCGATGGTTTCATGAAGCCACGTATTCTCTGCATCAGTCTCTCTAAAGGAGCTTTGTAAAAGGACGGGCCAGCTGTGTCCCATGCAAGATTCAAACCTGCCACTGTCTCTCAGTCTTTTACAGCTTTCACGCTTCACAATATTGGACCCCCTCTTGGCTCAAGGCTACTACTGACATTTAGGTTATCGCCTTCTGGAGCCTGCCTGAGTTTCAAGATGAATTGCTGTATGAAAATTGCCCAAATCGGATGGCAATTTGAGAAGGGCGGTGTCAGTCGTTCACATTAGCATGCAGTGGGCAATGCTGTTCTCAGCGGTTACAGTGTGAAAGTCTAAAAACATAACAACACATCTCAATGGGTCCATTACTCTGAAAAATTGCCCATGAGATGATTTTATGAGCAAACAAAGCAACCATTCAGCAAAAAAAAAAAAAAGTTGTTAAGTTTCAGTGGACTGAGGAGGCAAACCATGAGAATGAATATCAACACTCAGCCTAACATCATCTCCCATTATGACTAAAACGCCCCCACCCACCTCCCCAGAAAATCACTATTTGTTTCATGGGTCCATCTGCCATTTTGTTGATTTCATCACCACCATTGAAAATGATATTTCATCACATGATTGAGGCTTTAAAGTTTAACAAAACGCCGACCCCACTTGGGGATATCTGGAGGAAGAGACGAGAGAAGATACGCTTGTTCAACCTTGAAACAACCTTTTCATGTTTAGAGCAAGCCATCAGTCCAAAAATAGGCTGCTTCTTCATACTTAGAAGCCTGGGAAAATAAATCCAGGCTATTTGTGTCCCTGTACACACCTGAGCTGGGCATGTGCACCAACGAGGGGCAATTACAGCAGCGGGAGCTGCCCCAGCCTGTTGTGGTCTGAACAGACGGCTCTCCCGAGAGCTTCTTAACATGAGCCTGGCCAGAGGCCTCGTCCACTGCCAGCTACAGTAAGAGGTGTTTCGCTTCCAAAACTACTGCAGGGGTCAAGTGCAACATCTTGCCTTCCACATTATCAGACAGATGTCATGAGATCGGAAAGCAGTCGGCATTCAGTACAGACATGCAACTCAATTTGGCCACTAGTCTGAAGACCAGACGGTGCCTGAAACACTGGGGGGGGGTTGGTAAATACAAAACATGCGTTCCTACAGATCTATATTCACTGCTAATACCGTAATGTAGGGACAACAACTAGAGCTTCCCATTACAGGACAGGGTCCACGAAGCTTCCTAGTAAATGATGGTGTGCTCACATCTCACAAAACAGCCCTACTAAGCACCAGGCTTCTTCTGTTAAGTCAAGGCATTGAATTGCACACAGGTGCCAGTATTCCCAGAAAGGATGTCATTCCACCAAGCAGCAGCACCTCCCACCTAGAAGATGGCGCTAGTGAGCAGGCTTGGGCACAGGCTGCAATTAAAATAAAGGAACGAGTACCACATGGTGACAGAGTCCAGATTGGCACATCAAACGCCTAACGGCATAAATAAATCGCTACTGCTGTTCCACAGTTTTAGTTTGGGGAAAAGAAAGAAAAAAACTTCAAAATGAGCCCCTTCAGGAAGGCATTTGTACAGAGCAAACAGGCATTGAAACAATGCCACAATTATCAGGTCAAAGGGAAGATTAGCAGTAATCAAAACATGAATGAGCATGTAGAGCACCAGCCCTAACAGGGCTTAGGATGGACTTTCTCACAAACCCGATGAGGATTGTCAGGTGTCAACTGAGTATAAAATTTCAATTAGGTCTGACTGAAAAGGGTGAAGTAAAATGAAAAAAAAAAAAATAAATAAAGATTATGCTTGATAATTTATTTTCACCTTTACTGCTCCTAGCACTGAAAGCATCTCAGATCAAAGTATAGGTGTCAGTTAGTGTTCTACGAGGTCCATTCCCCAGCATCGCAGGATAAATTACAAATTCATGGCAAAGATCCCTCCACCCCGCTGCACGGACGCATTCCTTTCCCAACTTTAAAAAACCTGTGCCCTTTAAAAACTCTTTGCCCTCCTTGAAATGATAATCAGTGGTTACATATTCTGACAGAAAGCTGTCAGGCCGTGTATAAAATCAGGACATGGCTTAAATTATTCCACTTGTGCATATTTAAGAATAAACAGCAAATTAGCTGAAATTTCGGTTGGCGAGGCAGAAAAGAGGGCGAGCAAGATGCAATTTTGATACCTACCACGGGCCCTATTCCCGGGCATCACTGTTCTCCCGAGTGGTGTAGGGAGGGGGTGTCGAAGAGGGGGATGAAGTCATCATTTGAGGGCGGGGTGGGGGGGTGGCAGGGGAGAGCTCCTCCACTCGAGGTTTCTCACCCATTCTCTTTCAACTGGCGGCCAACTTTCTGCACTGCCCCCGGCCTGGCACAGGTGCCAGTAGAGCTGCCGTTCCAGGAGCCTGGTGGCACTAAGGTTGAATACCCCTGTTCCCCTGCCTGGTGCCCCCAGCGCCCCTCCTAAACCCTTCCATGGAGCAGAACTCATCATCAGCTGTTTCACAACTTAAATCAGCGGGGCCTTGGTCCTACAGCAAGCCAAGCCAAAGCGAGCAGATCCAAGCTGTGGATTTAGTTAGAGAACAGGCAGTCAGATAGTGTCATGTGCTAGTCATCCCTACTGTTAATTAGTCTGCAGGCCAAATCCCATGGAGATCTTTAAGACCAGACTACTCAGATTTGCTTGGTGACGAAGCTTTGCTGTTTTACATCCTATGAGTTATCACTGCGGCAAAATTACCCCCATAAGGAGTTTTAAGGCATAAAGGAGCATATGTAGGCAATGACTATCTGTCCCCGAGGTGAATGATAACAGTGAGCACAGCGTTCACTGCGGGTTCTGATATCAGTTCTGATATCGGGTTCTGGTGCAGCCCCCCTCTCATGGCCTGTCGCAGGTCCACAACGTCAATCCACCACATGTGGGGGCCACTCTGTTCAAGCAAACATGGTGCCTCACGTTTTTCCTCTCAGCAAAGCGTCCACAGAACCTGCAGATGACAGACTCCTTCAGTCATTGAGTCACCTCCTCAAATGCAATCTTCTAATGAGTACAGAGCAAAAAATATATTCACCATCACATACATTCACATGCAGACACATCAGGAGTTCTTTACACATCAATCCCAACTTGACTTCTCCTTCATTTTTCTCGCAATAAATGTGTTTTATAATGTCCTCCAACAGGGGCAGATGAAATTCGGTTAGCGTGCGACAGCCAGACGTATTACAGCGTTCTTCACGTGGCTGTGCTCATATTAATTAAATCCAAAACAGAGGAGGCAGCGTTTGACGTATTATGCTAATAATTTTCTCTGTCATTATTAGATTGGCGTCATCATTTTGGCCACATCGTTCCTGCGAAATGGATGCCCTCCCTCACTGCAACCTTATCTTCACCACAGCGTAACCACAACTCACTGTAGATTGCCTAACATCTCAACACTAATGTCTCCCAAACACATCCCGGGCGTCGACCTGATTTTCCGAGGCAGAGCACTGAGTTAATGCAATGTAAACAGTGCGACATGTAGACACATCAGGACCGCGGGCGACGCCAGTGCCGTTAGCACCCAGATGCAATTTCCTCCACTCGCCTCCTAGTGTTTGCATCGCACAGAAACAGCGCCTTGTCACCGTCCCCATCTGAAATGATGGCTAGCTCTTCCCCACCCCGCACAAGCGCAGAGTGGCTGCTGAATGTGGGCGGACGGGAAGATGGCGGTACGGGGGATCGCAGCGCTTTGCTCTCCGGCTACCTTACCCGCAGACGCCGCGCCGCTGCGCCCCCCGCAGGCCACCTGAGTAGATGCCACTCGCAAATTGGGCCCTTGGTTCTCGAGGCAGGGTGCTTTCGTCTGGAATAAATGAGGGACGTGTTTTTTTTTTTTTTCCGTCTGGAGGAGCGGCGAGTCCCGAGAGGAGAGCTCCCTCACTAAACGGGCGGCACGCCATCCATCCATGGGACGGCGCTTCCCCACGCAGCCCGTGGGTCGGGGGGAGAACTCTCCATCACGCCGCGGCCCATTAGGCATCCTCGGCCGTGCCGTTTTGGGGGCCCGTGTTAAGGCTGGCTCTCGTCGCTCTGTCTCCGCCGCTGTCGCCGAATGCTCCCTTAATGCTCACAGACTCCTTTTCTTGTCGCCCATCCCCTTCCAGAAGAGAAATGACTTTTTCTTCTTTCTTCTCTCAACCCTTTTTTGCATATCAGACGTTACTGGAATTTCAACATGACGTCTGTGCATTCACCCGGGCCGGCTTATGTTCGGATGAATGCAGATCATTGCCTTAAATTCACAATGTTTGATACATTTAAATTCTTAATAGGAACGATTATGAATTCCGAGAGAATCGGGTTCTGTTTGAATAGTCGGAGCGGTAGGCCGGTTCCCATGCCGGCAGAGAACAGAGAAGATCAGGCATCATTGTCAGTGCTGACAGGATTAAGCCTACTTGAAAAGCTGATCAAAACCCAGGGAGGTTCCACCGACCCAGGGCCCGGGTGGCGGATCGGGCCCGCCGACGGCGCCGTGACATTGATGAGGGCGAGTCGGAGAGGCCTCCCTACCCATCGACCAGCCCCGCTGCCCTCATACGCAGCCATAAATTTTGTCAAGCCACCCCCTCTCTATGTGCTGGGATGTTGAGCGTAATGGCGGGGGGGGGGATAAGGACAAAGGGACTCCCCAGTGCAGCAAGCTGCGGGACACAGTGAAGCTAAATATGGCCCATCACGTTCCTGGCTTTCACTGCTCCACACTTAGCGAAGTTCAATTCGCTGCCGCCACAGAGAAGGAAAGACAATCCAGTGTACATGCCACAGGATTATGCTGCTGCTCATTTGAAGCCATTTTTAAAGCAAACCTTTGGGGATGTAATAGACACCCCCAACTTGTTTCACTGGCGCTTAACATGTCGGGGCTAAACCCGGACAGACCCAACGCTCCGCATGCCGGAAAGGAGCACCTCCCCACACAGGAAGAAGTTAAGGGCTTCTGTACGGCACTGAGTCATGGCTGACGGCACTCTGGGGATATAGTATCACTCTTACCTCTTTAGATTTGTCACCTGCGCATAGCGAGCCCGGTGAGAAATGTGACCTTGCGATGCAAAGCAAGGTGCTCCGAGGAATAAGAAGGGAAAAATGGCAACGCTGCAGGCTGAGGGCATAGTATCCAACTGAGCTGCCGCGAGCATCGCCACGGCGATAAGCAGCAACACTGCCGCCATCCGCCATCTGGGTACCGAGGAGGTCCCACCGACGGAACCTCAAACAGGGTGGCGGGGCTGAGGAGGGACCCCTTGATCTCCCCACCGATGCAAACTGCACAAATGCATTAAGGAGCGCGTGAGTGTGCACCGATACGCTTTAGCGTTTTTAATGTCACGTGCGCTAGGTACGCATCAACTGACGCATATCGCATTGCTGGATTAACGAGAAGAACGAAGCAACTTAATAAAACGCCTTTTCGAGCTGCTTTTGCCAGTGTTTGCGGTTCGCTGTTCCCGGCGGCACGGTCGCCAGCCATGCTACAGCGGCGGCCAAGTTTAAAGGAGGAAGGAACAGAAAAAAATAACATGCGAAAGGGGGCGTGCGTATCAGGAGTCAAGGTACACTGAAACATGCGGTGACAGCTGTGGCAGCCTGGACCAAAATAAGTGTGCTCTCCTGCTTATTTGTGCTGTATTATCAGTGCTCTCCAGACGCGCGCAATCAGACTGGATGTGTTGTGTAAGAATGTCAGAGGAAGCTGAAAACACACAGAGTTTACGGCTTTTATGTTTTAAAAATATATTTTCTTGTTTGGCTGACACCCCCAACCCAGAGTGATTCACAGAGCTCACGGCTACTTACTTTGCCGGTTTAAGCAGCCAAATGTTAACTAAAACAAATCAGGCTAGACAGGAGTACTCCAGCCGTGACCCCCCCAGCAGCCGGGCCGGGGTGACAGCATAACCTTGACGGCGTCGGCTGTCTCTTCAATATATTTGCCGCTACCGCCGATAACTGAATTTGTGACAAGCGCTACTGAAACGCGGCCCAATTGTTACATGAGGATGCGTGAATCTGCCCAGCAATCAGGACAATTACCAAAGAAACCCTAAAAATGACATGTGGCCCTCGTCACACCTTTTTATACACACCCGCATCCATCCATCCATAACGGCGCACATACATGCCAACGTCGGAGTGCGTCTCTGGCGGTAAAGCGGGAATCCCGAGAGGAGCCGGGGGACACGGGGCCGCTGAGGGACCACAGCGCGCCGCTTTCCTCATCATCCACATTGTTATTGTTCTGTCGTTCGGCAGACTCTCGTTGCCAGCGCTGGCTCTGTGGTTTACATGGCAGGAGGCCTGGAGACACAAGATGTGAAAACCAAGATGGAAAGCAGTTGGTTCGCAGTGTCGGGGGCTGGCTCGCAGCTATTCCAAAGCTTAGAAGACGGTTAATTTAGCCCCCGTTCAGCTTGAAAACGCAACAGAGGCAAACATGCAATGAGTAATAACAAATACAACCTGGCATGCTGGGGGAGGGGTTTAGGATGTCACTAGATTTCCGAATATGGTTATAAATTGATCCCCTCCCTCCAACCAAATGGTTCAAAGCTAACTGTTACCATGGACACAGTTCTCAAAGTTGTTACAGGAATGATGTCTATTATTGGTTAACTTTGGGAAGTTTTCTTCAAGAGGTTCATGACGCAAGAAATTCACATACACTTAGCCGCAGAAACTAGTCTCACAAAGTTATGGCTTTAAAAAGTTCCCATTGGGCATAATAGATATTTTTCATTTCAAAACTGAAGGTAAATGAGTCTATGTTTACACTTGTACACAGGATATTTTCTAAGATTTCTTTAAGATACCAGTCTTGCCTATACAGACGCTCCTCTACGTTCTGAAGGACCATTCGAAACCTGAAATGTTTGTAAGTCGTTTATTCGACATCATTTTAAGGGTATGCGCAAGTACAAAGAACTAGGATGCTGGGAATACGCACGCTAAGCTGCTGCGCGGCGGGAGTAGCGGCCAGAAGTTCTACTGGGTGGAACTGACGTGCAGAAAAAAAAACATAAATGATGTTGCGGACTGGAAATGGGAGCCGAAGCAACACTATTTGGGCATGCAGTCCTCTTTGTTCGTATGTCTGAAAGTTCGCAAGCAGAGGACCATCTGTACATTTAAATTAAACACATGCCTTTTTTTGGAAGTATCACTACACTCATTGGCCAAACTGGGTGGGGCATGGCGGTGTTTGATTAGCAGGATCGCCTCACACCTCTGGAGACCAGTGTTTGAGTCACTGCCTGTTCCCCCAGTGTAGTACTAGGGTTTTCTCCAGTTTTCACAAGGCATTGCCAGGTAGTGAACATGTGCGCACCTTTCAGGGTTGTTCCCTGCTTTGTGTGTTGTTTCTTGCGCAGGAGATGTAGGTATAGAAAATGGGTGGATGGATAATCCCCCTGACTGACTAGTTTCTGGCAGTTGGTTTAGGCAGAAAACCATCAGAATCATATCCAACTATCCAGCCCAGATCCCACTTGTTATCCATACCTTACCCATGTGGTGCAACATGCCCCCGATAGGACACGGGAAGTCTGACCTAAACAACGAACTTCTGAATCAAACGCAGGGGAAACTTTTTTTTTTAAAAAAAAAAAAAAAAAAAAAAAAAAAACAATACCTCGCCTTGAGGGTTATTTTTTGTTAGGTGATCCTTATTGTCTGAAAAGCTGGTAGGTGCTAATATCAGCACGTAATAACATTCCAGATGCTTATAATAACGGTGATATCACTGCACGGACCAAGAGACACTCGAATTTCTTATTATTTTGGTGCTGAAATGTTCCAGGAGTTATAATGCTCACTTGTTAAGTCACAGGTAAACAGGAGACAGCACCATATTAGGTTTTCTTTTATCTCGTGTTTGTTGTTGATTTATGCCCAGTAATTGCGAGCAGCTTTACAGCACCGTTAATATCGTTGCATAGAGAGCAACATCCACGTATTAAAACTCCGAAGCACGATCGCACCCAGCACCGAGCAAGTGCGAAATAAATATATAAAATAAACAAATAAAAAATCTGGACTAAAATAACAGTATACAAAATATAAAAAATGGAAATTTAATAAAAGAACTGCAATAAGAAGGCAACAGTGTGCTGTGCTCACAAACGAGGGGACGACGGCATGCACTCACGCGCGGCGCAGGCGGAACATCCCCGCGCGGCGGCGGCTGCGCGCGTGCGGCTCCTGCCTTTTCATCTGGCATGCAAATGCTGCGCAGGTGAGCGCGCGATCAATCACCGGAAAGCGCACCGCAATCGGCCGCCGCGCCGGCTCGCATTAATATTTAAGCCTTTCGGAGTGTGAACATTTTTCATGTCGCTGTTTATCGCACTCACGGCCGAAATCATGTAAGGAAAAAAGGAGAAAAAGAAAGAAAGGAAAAAGCCCTGTTTTTTGTCTTGGCCCAAAAAGGCCGACAGCCCCTGTCTGACACAGACATTTTAGAACGTTTGGACACGCGCGTCAGTTTTGTCACAATCATAATCACACATTGTTTTTAACTATGTAGGGGCACTGACCCCAGCCCGAGAGAGTGTCGATGATGAGCGGGAAAGAATCAGAAGAAATACCACTGGTTACATTCTGTGACTTTACAGTTCTGCAGATTAATTTTAATATTTCATTACTTGATTACTTGTGATACAGATGTAAGCTAGCTAGTTAGCACCCAGATACGCTGTGCTACTGAATCTCGTTTAGGGCGCCAGAACACCCAGGGCCCACCATGCACCCACCCGCCAGCGGGGAAACACAAACCAAAACCAACTGTCACCGCAAACAAATGACCACAGCCTTAGTTTATGCTTCCCTACGTGGCACGCAGGTGTGTATCAAAATAATTGGGGCAGAAATAAATGTGGATGCACGGGGGGGGGTCATTTAAACGCCATTATTGTTCACTGGTACTTTCTGCCTCGAGATCTGGCTAGGTAGGCACTTCACGGTCTCGTGAAAAAAGGTGACATTGCTTTGACCTTTGACCTTTGTGGCATCAAGCGCCAGCTAAGTGTCCGGACGGCTCTGACTGCAAAATCGGCTTCCACATTTGCTATTTCCTGCATCTTCTCACAGAGCAGCCGACGGCGCCCTCCCCGTGGCTCGTCAGCACACATGGCCGCGCCGAGCTCTGGCCCTCGCTGCAAATTTAAAAATTGGCTGTCAGTGGTGCGTTTCTTTTTCTTTCTTTTTTTTCTTCCTTACAGGACGCCTCTGGACTGCCGCCTGGTGATTCGCAACATGGTTAAGTGCAATGAAGTAAAGGATGGTGGACTGCAGCACCAGCTACCAGCATGCACACACGTGCTCACACGCACACACGCGCTCACACGCACACACACGCACGATGCCATGTCTGGGCGGCAGCCTGCGCCGGATCCCACCCCTGACACAGATCGTGGAATTGGCCAATCAGAAAGATCTCTCAATGCTGGGCAAAGCTGTGGATCGCGTTCCTCTTGTTGCTAACGCTTGGGCTGAAGCGCCTGGAAAAACAGGGGCATGGGAGGGAAATGCAGCCAGACACACAAAGGCAGCCGCGAGCTGGTGATGCCGATAACACCCAACCGCTATGCTAATTAGAGGAGTCACAACAGGTACAACTTTAAACTGCAAACAGTAGAATACTGAAATGAATATATATTAAAAAATGGCATCACCTCTCAATATGCTTAGGATATCACTTTCTCTGATAGGATATATGTATCTTCTACATTTATCTAGATTTTTAACTACCTTTACAGCTGTGTCGGATGATACAATTTGTAATATACCTCAGTAATTTGATTTCTATTATGCATGAGACCGTAAATGCGGTGAAACTGAATCAGCTTTCAGAGGCAGACAGAAAAGACGTTTCTCGGGATGTTCATCTGAAATGATAGATGGGAGTTGACGAGCGCCTCTGATTCACCACACCTGATTTGACGGTGAAATTCCAGTGATGATTTACCCGGCACCGTTTGATTATCTGTCCTTGTCCCAGTTAAATAATTGAGTGGAATGACTTTCGGGGGGCTTGTGAGAAGGAGAGAGGCGTGCGGCTGATTTATATGGCACTGACAGGAACGCCGAGCCTCCCCTTTAATATTTGCACTCAAACATTAGCCCTGTCTTTTCTGAGGCAGTGCACCTCAGAGGCAGAAAACATAATAGTCTTTACCTGAAGATGGAGAAGGAAAAAAGTAGCAAATAACCACAAAAGTGATGCAGGGAATCCCTCAATGGAATGGGACAATTAAGATGCCAGACTCGAGACAGTCCTCGGTCAGATTTTCTGCTTCACGCATGATTAATACAAGACTATGTTTTGTGGACCCTAATGAAGATGGACTCCTGAAATTTTTTCTGCTTTTCTCTGACGGTCCGTTCCGATTCCCCATGTGACTCTGTCACCTCTGAGGTCACTCAGACACCTGCAAGCAACGCCATAAGTTCTTCACACAACAGGACTGTTTCCCATTGGCCATAACTGGCACATGACAGGATCCCAGTGGCAAGTAATGAAATAACACACCTCCATTTCCCACAATGCTACACTTATGATTTCATCACCATGAGGCATACATTTCCCACAATCTCTAATAGGCACCTTTATATTCCTCTGCTGTAGAGGTCATCCATCAGAATGTGGTCTGTGCCTGTGACGCTGCGAGTGATTCCTGCCCGGCTGTAGTTATCTGGCTCCAGTCGTGTTTGTGTGAAGCTGGTGGTGGCATGAAGTACCAAAGACAGTCTCTGCGTCTGATTACACCAGCACAGCACAGCTCGGCCTGTAAACACACGTTAGTGTCGACCGACGGGGGAAGGAGGAGAGCGACTGGTGTGGGGGAGTCTGCACGGGGAGCAGAGACACGGCGCGGTTTGGCAGACGGAAAGGGTTAAGCGCGACTGGATTTAAGCCTAGCGCACACATCCGTTTCCATACTGTAATCCTCTTAGTGCCCACTTCTAATACATTTCTGTGTCTTTTCTATCTCAGAGCGAGGTGAAATATCAGATTAATCGCTTAGCACTGAGTATATCATATTACATTCTTATCTAATGCGGGGGGGGGGACAAGCAGATGCTGCTGGTTTGAACTGAATAAAACTCAAAACAAGACCTGTCAATAATGTATAATTAAACAAGTTCATACATGCCATAAATGTGTGTCTACTGGATATTATACATTATGGATATTATAGGGATATACAATAAAAATCATCTGAGGACTTAATTAGATAGATTACATCCCCGCTCTGAGGCTGGATTATACAAGGCTCATAGAAAGACTCGGGAAGCTGCCTTAATTCAGTAAAAATATTGCAAATATACTGGTTTAATAACAAAAATTATTACTTTATTCGTTTGTTTACAAAAAACTATATATCGCATTACAAACCAGTAGTTTTAAGTAAAACATTAATTTCAAGTAGAAGTAAATTGAAAAACAAATTTTAAAAGAGCTGTTCTGAGTTAAAAAAAAAAAAAAAAGGTAATTGCCAAGCAATCTCATTGGGTGCTTTTTAATTAGCAACACCTTTGCAATGACATAAAACACCAAACATTTGTGTTTAGTATCCCATTGGGAGCAATTAATTGCAAAATGGCAAGAACAGAACTGTGAAGGAGTCAGTCAAAAAAATTATGACATTTAATAAAAAGAAAATGTCTGTGCAGAAGATATGTGCAGATATGTTAAACATTGCTTGTCAATGGGCTTTTGTTATGAAGCCGATAAATTTGCAACATTTTTAATTTTCATTTTTAAGCAAGCGTTGCGACACTTTCTGTGAGCTCTTTTTTCACATTTCCAGACGCTGCGTTGTGCTGTCAGTGGTCAGACCAGCGTCTGTCCCGTGCGAGTGGAACAGGGCTCCCCTCCAACATGGTGTATTACGCACGTCTCCTGTCCTGACCCCCTCCATACCCTCCAACAGGGGGCCTCTCTGCTCTTCCGACATCTCACCTCCAACCTGCCAACTCTGCTCGTTCTCCCTGAGAAAGGGACACCCGGGTCAATGCCCCCCCCCCTTTTCAGTATGGAGCCTGGCACCTGTATCTGGCTTAGACATAAAAACTCCATCTCCCATAATCAGTGGCGAGCCGCACCAGCGACCTGCAGTCCTATGAACGCTATAATGCGTATTGATGTGAAAGCCGAGGACCGTACCTTCTGTGGGGGGGAGGGGGGGTGAGTGGTACTCTCCCTTCGGGTTAAACGGCTCATCGCTCAGGTTTAACGGCGAGGGGCGCCGCAAGGGCGACACCATGGCTCAGCGCTCGGTCCCCGGGGGCCCATCGGGGGCCCGTTGTGGCTGGATGAGACAGATGGCCCCAGCGAGCGAACCTGAAGGGCGGGGTGCGGCCGTTTTTACGAGGACGTATAAACGCACGGCGAGCCCCGCTCGATATTTGGCCATTTGCGGTATACATCAGCCGCCTTCCGCTCGCCGATGGAGAGCAGGGCTTTCGGACCTGACGTGGGCTCCCAGACAAGCCGCAGCTATCCACCCCCTGATGTATGGCTGAACAAAGTTTAAAAGGGTGGGGTGGCATTTTAAAAGAAAAATGAACAGATTGTGTTAGCCTGTATCGGGAAATAAATCACGGAGCCTCCTGCCGTGTCAGAAGGCGAAGCTGGTTTCCCGCGACCTCTCTATAACTTTAGCTGCTTGCCGCTATGTGCTACTTTTTGAAACACACTTTGCTACAATGCAGGATTTAAAATGCAGTACTTCAAACGCATCATCCATATTCACAAGTCGGTGGCAGCACGAGTATGTGACTGACACATGCGGTGCCAGAAAAAGCGGAAATAAGCAGGTGATTGAAATTTGTCAAGCTATTACTGGGGCTAATTTAAAGTTGTGTTGGGTGGGGTACCTTCCCTTAACTTGCAGTTGTGCCCTCAAGCTGCGGGGCAATTAGCCATCAGACAACATGTTGACGCAGAGGGGACTGTCCCCTCCTACTCACCCTCCCCCCCCCCAACCCCTCGCTACGGCAACTGGATTCATTGTGAATCTCTCTGATCTTTTCCAAGTCCCCCCCGGGCAAAGCAAACATTAGCTAACAGGATAAAAATCCCTCTGTCATGAGAATATATCAGCCCCCTCCCCTCGCAATAATCACCACTGGCACCGAAGACATGCTACCTCCTGCTTCGTGCATGGGCAGATAATGAAGCCAGGAGGAATTTCTGCAGTAATTACTGGGGAGACGTTCTTGGGGGGGGAGGGGAGGTTTGTCCTGAAACTCACACAGTAAGGTCACAGCATGGCTGTCTGGTGACAAAAAAAAAAAAAAGTTTAAATTAAGAGTGAAGCTGATAGCTGCACGTGTCGCTTCTGTTCTTTTTTGACCTATTTTTTTTTTATAACACCGAGATGAATTTACTTTTATTTTTTTTTCTCCTGGCATGTCGGACAGTCTTTCAAAATCTAATTTTCCTATCTGGGCAAGGGTTGTTTGGGTTTCGCAAATGCTAATCAGGTCAGGAATGCAAATGCGCCGTTCGCACAGATCAAAGCGCGTTGAAGATGCGAGCTCGGGAGCTCGGACCGCGGAAGGGGAGTCATGCGAAGGAGGAAGAAGAGCAGGAGAAGGAACACAAGAAACGCAATCTAGCCGTCGCATATTTCCAGTTAACTGGTGGTGCGCATATTAGCGTGCACTAAACAGGGCTGCATGCCTTTCACATGCTGTTTGGCTAATCCTGTCAGGCTTCACGTAGGGCAGGGGACGAGCCAGTGAAGGCGGGCGATCTCCCAGTAACCCTCAGCTTCACGCGCTACAGGTGGCTGCAGGGGGTTGCCCCCTCCTCATCACTCCTTAAAGCACCTCTAATCGCTGGGGGCTTCAAAGGAGCCTCATTTACATACTGATGTCTTCCTTCACCCCCCCCTCCCAGCCGGGTTCTATGAGGCCGCCGCGTCCGACGGCTCGGGGGCGAGCCCTGTCTGCTGTGTCCGCGCCGGCGGTGGGGTAGGGGGTAGGGGGTCACGAGGGTTGCGGGGGGCACCAGTGACAGACTCTCGCCGCAGAGGGAAAATTGGATGGGAGCCCTTGCTTTGAGGATCGCAGCAGGCCTGCGCCATGCCGACACGGCGGGCGGCGAGGCTGATCCAGCCCCCCAGCGGCACGGCCGCCAAGCCCAATCAGGCTCTTCCCGAAGTGCGCTGTCAGGTTTTAAAGGGATTGAATTAATAACACAAGATTATTTTCTCTGTGCGCTCAGACAAACACACAAATGTCACACACACACCATCCCCACAGGCAAACATAGGAACATACCCCGCCCCCCCCCCCTTCCGTGTATGCACTCAGAGCTCTCTCCACTATCATTACCCAAGGGAGGGGTGATATTATTTATTAGAATGGTGCCAGGATCCATTCAGGGAGGGAAAATGATACGTTGACAAGTTGGTTTATAAACATACATCAACACTGACAGCACTGCAACCTTCTACAGCCTGTCAGAGAACTGGCTGGGGGCTGAGCAGGGCTGAAGGCGTGCACGCTTAGGGGGTACTGGCTTCAGCCCTCGATCGCAGGAGCTGCTGCTGAAATGCCAACGCTCACGTGGATAATTAGGGCTGCAGACCTGCAGTTCTTTAGGAGGAACATATGCCGTGTATGTGCAGGCGCGCACAGAGAAATTGCTGCTACCGGTCGCCACGGAGCGTGACGGCGGACTGCTCGTGTCCTCTGTCCCCTCACACCCAGGAAATGCTGCAGCCCGGCCGCTTTCTCGCCTCCCTGACCCCTCCCCCTGCCCCCCCCC
>JAODKE010000002.1:28890462-28901366 GCA_026779605.1 Mormyrus hasselquistii | reverse complement strand
TCGCGATATGTGTGTATATATATATATATATATATATATATATATATATATATATATGGGTGGACTTTGTCTATTATAACCTTGACATTGTGACTTACATCACAAGGTTAATGCAATACACATTTAAAATACGGTGTTATTTGAGTGTGAAAGTTGAAGTGAGCTTCATGTAAGATAAGAAGCGAGTATGTTCATAGCTAATGTATTTACTGGCGGCTGGACGGATATAGGCTGTGGGGTTATTGACAGAATCAACGTGTTCGGTGAGGGAAGTCGTTAAGCCGACGTTCGCCTGAAAGCTCTCCCTGAAAGTATGCAGCCGCCGAGTATTTTTATACATCAGACTTACATGTGCCTTTGCCTTTATGTGAAGTGAAAGCACAATATCACCCCCCCCCCACCCCCACCACCAAGGAAAGTTACAAAAGGAGACAATAGTTACGGTGTGAATATCATAAGCCATCCGTTTGCTGGCGAGCCAAGGTGTCTCACGTTGTGTGCACAGCGAGGAGGAATTTCTCGGCCATCTGGAGACTAGGTTAATCCACTATTATCACATATAAACCTCGGGCAATTATCACTAAATCATAAGGAATACTTTGATGCTTAAAATCTTCCCTATGTGCATATACATATAATGAAAAGCCCTGGAGAACGGATTTTAAAATTCAGCCGACAGATACTGTAAAATATGTATGTTCTCTCTATTAGCAGGGAACTGAATGACGTCGGCAGGCTTGTATTAACAAAAAGAAGGCCAACGAGTCAATACGAGGACTACGATGTTCAACTCAACAAAATAATACATATATAATGTAATACGCATAAAAATACAACAAAATGATGTCCAAAAGAATATCCAAAATCATCAGGTGTGATCGGTTGTGGTAGGCCTAAATTATTAAAACCCGTATCTATTTTACCTGTAAGTGGCCAATTGTGTGGATTTAATGTATGCTTTTTCAGCATTTACACATTAAACCCGTTTTTCCTGTACTAAGGTATTATTCTTGCACCCTTCGGGACTGTAATTACAGTTAACGCGTGAAGTTGTACCTGTTCACCTGGCACAGTTAAAGCATTTGATCTTGTCATGCCTTAACTAATACGAGTTAACAGATGACGCTCTTGATCGCATCAGTTATGCAGAGCAGCGCATAGCGCAGTAATAAGCACCTTACATGCACCGGTGTGATAGCGATAAACCTTAACTACGCATAAGGTTACGGATGCTCAAGCAGACCACTGTTACCTTGGTGGTCGAAATAGGCGTCTCTGCTCCCCGTAACGAAATTCAGTGTAATTCCTCGGTGTCATGTAACAACTGCATTGTGACTGAAAAAAAGAAGGAAAGGAAAGGAAAAAAAAATCTCCTCCGCTCGGACAATACCACACAATTACGGAGAATCCTGAACCAGCGGCGGGTTGCGTGTCACGACTTAAAAATGTACTTCACATAAGATCAAATGCACTCGCTTATTTCTTGGGAGAGCATGTTTAAGCCGGCAAGATATTTGCAATGGGAGAAAATCACCTCGCAGTCTTCATTTGTATTCTTATCAGGATCCGTGGGTGAACAGAACAGGGAAATGATGAATGCGCTGAACCTTTTCTGAACGTCTTTATTCTCCTTAGAGCTATCAAGTATAATTAAGCGTGTTTCTCTCACCGTAACAATAGAAATAGCTGTAGTTTAAATATTCACACAATGCCACCCCCTCACCACGACAGACATGATTTCAGTAACAAAAACATCGTTGTCTCCCGTCGCTCGGTCTGCGCCTGCGATCCCCGCTGCCTCCGCTGCGCACCTGTGCCAGCTTGCCACTTGTGGCTGCGGACGGGTTAACGCCATACCAATGATCAACAATTGTTTCTGTGTCTCTTACACGGAATGCATGTTACAAATTTACTATGCATTCTAGTGACAAGGGAACTGGCTATCCCTTTGTGGTGAAAATATTCAAACTGCAATAAAATAAATAACAATACAGGAACAGCCATACATACAGATAGAATATGCAAGAATATCGCTTGTTTGTCCTTTAACGGCATACTCGTGAAAGAGATGTGGTAAAATGGTATCTCTCTCCAACCTTAATCCGACAACCATACCATGAACCATACCATGATGTTATATTCCATTTATATTCGTTCACGTCGTTGTTGACAATACTGGGAACAATATACATCCTGGCGGATAATATACTAAACAAGAAAGAAAGCAAGATAAACCAGTGCCGATGGTACCTTACTTAAAGCCTATGTATTGAAGCAACAAAATATGGATTAAGGTATGCGTATAGATAGCCTCCATGTTAATCGCAAATTTAGAGTTAAGATTAAAAAACGCTACATAAGTCCCTCCCCATTTGTAATACTATTTCCTTTGTATGTAAATGCATGCGCTATTAGAAAAATTAAGCCGAAACATTTCGTACTCCATCCGGTCGATAATTCTTATGTCGGATCAGAGCGAAGTTCGCGGAGTTTGAATGGTGCAGCTAGCTCCGCCCATCGGCCAATCGGACCCCCTCTCGTAGCCTCTGATTGGCTAGCGGGGCTGCAGGCCCTCAGACTGAGCGACAGGCGCTGGGCTGAGCGCTCGGCAGTTTGTTCTGGAGATGCGAGCTGAGCGCATACCGGAGTCAGCGACGCTGGATGATCGGCTTGCTTTTGCGCCTCATTCGGAGGCTAAATGTTCCTGTAGCGTCTGATTACGCAGCAACCCTGATTCATATCAGTGCTGCATGGCTTTATTTATAAGGAAAATATTTTTTACTGTTATTTCATTTTTATACAAGCTCCTGGGAAATCGCTTGTTGTAGTTCACTGTTATGTGCTCCTGCTGAAGAAATTATTTAAGCAAGACTTTTTTTTCCAGTGTCAGAGAAATATTCTACTGCCATACTGGACATACTGGGAAATCGCGGACTGGACTGTTAGCATTAAGAGGTTTGCCTGCAACGGCATCGCTTGTGAGATTCCCCGGGTGACAGCGTTTTCCTCGATCTGGATTCTTTTCTATCTACTGAAGAGGCTTTGCAATTTAAAATAAATCAATTCTGGAAAGAAACGGAAAGCTCATCTAAACGTCAAGGATCTCGTGGAAATTATACTTAAAACATAATTTTTAATTATAAAATACATCTGGACGCACCTGGAATTTTTTGTATGCAGAGAAGAATTACCCTGATGCATTTTTAGACGGAGATCTCTTTCGGAATTTTATTTAAATTTCGTGGACCCGTTTTACGGAATGCTCTACTACTTTATTATATATATTTTTTGAAAATATGGGCCATTTATTAGGCCGTTTATTTTTTTTTCAAAATGGTCGGTACCTAATACCAATCTTGTCACCCAGTTTGTAACCTATTATCAGCCATATCCAAGTACGTGGGTAAATTCGTTTTCTCACTCTTATAACAATGCTTTCCTATCGGTACTGTAAATGTTATTATTTTTCGATGTAGCATCCTGGAAATTGAGACTAATGTGATAATTGATAAAATGAAGTGATGAAAGGCAGGTCCTCTATCTTACAACGAGTAAATTAGATTAAGGAGCGTGTAGTTTATACCAGCAGCTGTACTAATTGGTTTCTGTTGGTTAAATCTGACATTCACTTGACAACTTTTTAATGTAATGAATTCACCGGAGGATTTTGCACTTTGATTATTAAAGGTATTTACACAGGCAGCAGTATATGATTATACTACAGAAGGTAGGGTACAATATTTGACTTTAAACAGAAGAAAATCAACAAGTACGATGAGCTCTGCGGAAATGGATTTTATACAAATTCTCCTGATAGCTCTTCTGTTCTGGCCTGGGGCCGATGCTGTCATTAATCTGAAATACTCAGTAGACGAGGAGCAAAGAGCGGGGACAATCATTGCAAATGTTGCGAAGGACGCGAAAGATGCCGGATTTGTGGTTGATCCCCGGCAACCGTCACTGCGAGTCATTTCCAATTCGGAGCCGCATTGGGTGGACATCAGCCCGGCTGGGCTCCTGATCACCAAGCAGAAAATTGACCGGGATGCAGCCTGCCGACAGAATCCGAAGTGTTACATTTCTTTGGAGGTTATGTCTAACTCAATGGAAATTTGCGTGATTAAAATCGAAATTAAGGACCTCAATGACAATGCCCCTCGCTTCCCCACAGACCACATAGACATTGAAATTTCTGAGAACGCCTCCCCTGGCACCCGGTTTCCCCTAGAGGGGGCAAACGATCCGGATTCGGGTACTTTTGGCGTGCAGACCTACGAGATCACCCCGAACGATCTGTTCGGACTGGAGATCAAGACTAGGGGAGACGGCTCTAAGATTGCTGAGCTCGTGGTGGAAAAGATGCTGGACAGAGAAACACAGTCTCACTACACTTACGAGATCACTGCGGTAGACGGGGGGGACCCTCCGAAGTACGGCACGGTGCAGCTCAATATTAAAGTCGTTGATTCAAACGACAACAATCCGGTTTTCGACGAGCCCGTCTATACGGTAAACGTAATGGAGAATGCTCCCATCAACACGGTGGTCATTGATCTAAATGCCACCGACCCCGACGAAGGTACGAACGGCGAGGTGGTGTATTCCTTCAACAGCTACGTGGCCGAGAAGACGCGGGACGTGTTCAAAATCGACCCCCGAACCGGCGTGATTACCGTCAGCGGGGTTTTGGACTACGAAGCCATGCATATTTATGAGATCGATGTTCAAGCCAAAGATCTGGGTCCTAACTCGATCCCGGCTCACTGCAAAGTGACAGTGAACGTAATGGACGCGAACGATAACGTGCCGGTAATTAGCCTGCTATCGGTGCACAGTGAGATAGTGGAAGTGAGTGAGAATGCACCTCTTGGGTATGTCATAGCATTAGTGAGGGTTTCCGACAAAGACTCGGGGGCCAACGGAAAGGTGCAGTGCAGACTGCAAGGCAACGTCCCCTTCAGACTCCAGGAATATGAGAGCTTCTCTACCATACTTGTTGATGGGAGACTGGACAGGGAACAGAGGGACACATACAACCTTACAATCCAAGCTGAGGACAGCGGAATCCCCTCCCTAAAAACCACCAAGTCGTTTGTGGTCAAAGTGACCGATGAAAATGACAACCCCCCTCACTTTACCAAGCCGCATTACCAGGAAATGATCCTGGAGAATAACACTCCCGGTGCTTATTTGCTTTCCGTATCGGCTCGGGATCCCGATCTGGGCTTGAACGGCACCGTCACCTACCAGATCGTGCCATCCCAAGTAAGAGACATGCCTGTGTTCACCTACGTGTCCATAAATCCCAATTCCGGCGACATCTACGCCCTCAGGTCCTTCAATCACGAACACACCAGGACATTTGAGTTCAAAGTTTTGGCCAAAGACGGGGGGAACCCGTCCTTGTCCAGCAACGCCACGGTGAGGATCGTCGTCCTGGACGTCAACGATAACACCCCCGTTATGACCACCCCACCTCTGGTTAACGGTACCGCCGAGGTGTCCATCCCGAGAAACGCCGGGGTGGGTTATTTAGTAACACAAGTGAAAGCGGACGACTACGACGAAGGCGAAAACGGGAGATTAACATACTCCATCTCGGAGGGGGACCGGGCCTTCTTTGAAATAGATCAGGTGAACGGCGAGGTCCGGACCACCAGGATGTTCGGGGAGAACGCCAAGGCGACCTACGAGATCACCGTGGTGGCTCACGACCACGGCAAGACCTCACTGTCCGCCTCGGCTTTCATCGTCATCTACCTCTCGCCGGATCTGAACACGCAGGAATCCATGGGGCCGGTGAACCTGTCGCTCATCTTCATCATTGCTCTGGGCTCTATCGCTGCCATCCTGTTTGTCACGATGATATTTGTGGCTGTCAAGTGCAAAAGGGACAACAAAGAAATTCGAACTTACAACTGCAGGTAATACTAAAAAACATGAATATATTCCCTATAATGATCAATTTGTTGCATATTTGGTTTATTTTATCCCTGTAACAAAAATCAGATGTTTCTTTGAAAGCATTTTAAGATGATGCATGACTACGGAGTATGTGTGTGCGCGCCCGGATGCATGCACTTGCTCGCCCGTGGTGCCTGTGCTGTTCGCCTGTGTCAGTAATTGCTTTGATTGCTGTAAGAATCCAACGCTAAAGCGTCTGCATATAAGCGACGAGAGCACAGCTGGCGACCCCGTCAGTCACAGATACGGGCCATCGTGTCGAGTGGGACCGTTGCAGACCCAGTCCTCGGCACGGAACACAGCGCTCACAAAGCTGTATAGTCACTCTCAGCCCCTTAGTAGGACGTTTCAGGGGTAATACAGGTGTAGCTGACATTCATTCATTCATTATAGGGAGAAATTATTAACGAAAAATGAATACACGCAGGCCTACATTCCATTCCATACGGAATTGAATATAAAATATTCAATTTCACGTATTCCGTTCAATTTCACGTTTTGAGGGTGTGCAAGCATTTCAGAAAGGTTTTTACTATTAAAAACCGTGTTTATAAACCTGCTTCCTTAATGGACCTTTTAATATTTAGCTGTACTGCCACAAATTAATCCCCGCCATAAACCCTACGTACAAGCAAATACAAGCCACCTCTGAGTGCTCTTCGCGTAAAATAGCATGGTATTCCAAACTGTGCATTTATCTCTTGCTAAGCAATAGTTATACTTGCTACTGGAATTTTGAAAAATTGTTTTCCGCTGCATGGCAAAAATGTATAATAATACAATAAATATGTATAATAATAATAACAATAATAAAATAGACAAAAACAATAATAATAATTTAAAACAAAAGTTACAGAAACTCATGCCACTTCAACATAGGCCTAGTATATTTTAGCTATAAATGTAAATGAAGGTGAATTGTAGCCCTGTTTTCAGATCAGTGTCAGATTATTCTGAAATTAGAATTTCATTTAGAAATGTAAGAGGACACAATATATATTAATGCTAATTAGTCTTTCTGGTAAATAAAGAAATAAAGTCATTAGTTTTGACTGAAAGATTTGAACACAGTTATACACATACACATGTGTGTTTGTGTGTGTGAGATTCAAGTCCTGAATCAAATTGCATCCACTTAAACAAATACAGATTTGCATGATGCTTTTATACACACACACACAAATATATATATATATATATATATATATATAAAACATATATATTTATATATATTTATATATATAACACATGAACAAATAATTGCCATGAAACGCACTTTTGAAATTATGAAATTATCTGTAGCATTTACTTGCAGGTTTGTCCCCCCGAGCTACATGAAGACTCGACATTTCCATATAAATTACATTTGTGACTTAGAACTCAGGAGTATTTCCATATTTCACACCGTACATAACTTTTGTTGACATCCGCAGACGTGACAGAATTATTGAGCACTTGAAACAGTCCCGCGTGTGTATTGCTGTACAGGGGAGCCGCGAATCCGATCGCCGATCAAACGTGACCGGCTACACATCGATTAAGCACAGTGAAGGCTTTGCCTGTGGTTACCGAGGGGCCGGTGACACTGTTTGTTTCCTAAGTCACTAATTAATATGTATGAAATACTCCGGGCGCTCTGCTATAGTGGAGGAAACAGCAGGCATGTATAATATTAATTTTCTTTCTGCTTGCGGAGGATGACACATTTACACACCAACTAGGCCTCCGTGTCTACCTTGGAGAAGGAGTTAGCACATTGACTGCAGTCACCTGGGGAAGCTGTACATGTAAATGTACTGGGAGGGAGCAAACCCTCATGCTAATACACGGGCAGCTCCCGGAAGTGCCCGGCCCAGGCGGCGCTTTCTGCACGCTCCGTGGCTCCCGTGTGACGGCCTTTGGGTCCAGAACAGCCATCCTGGTGTGAAAGTAGCCGCGAATGTGCGGGATCCCAGTGCCGGGACTCCCGATGATAAGGAAAGAGCCCTCCGTCCGGCCGGACCGCCTCTCGTTTTGGAGATGGGGCTCCAGCATATTTGTGCAGATCAGACAACGGGAAGCTTGCCGCAGCCCTCTCCGAGGCAGCAAACACACACCAAAGCGTAATGTGCCTCTTAATTATCCTAATTAAGGGAACGGCTGTGTTATGGAATCCCAATCATCATGCCAGGAAATAAATAGTGGATGCCGCAAAGCTTTAGCAGGGGGAAAAAAGCAGGGAGACATGATGGCGAGTCGTATGCAGATAAAGAAAGGGAATGGGGGCTATAACCCTCCCCACACCTTTTTCAAACAAAATGCCGTTTTTTGTTCCAATCTGAAAAGATTCGCCTGCTGAGAGCTTTAATCTGCATTGATGCACAGAAGCTTTCAGGTAGCAAAAGCTCCTGAAATGACTCGTCTTTATTATTTGCAAATTAGTGTTCACTGGCTGTTGGCTGTCAGGACTGAGCTCCCGCATTCAGACACCAAAGCAGCGAGAACAAGGACGGCACGACGCACTTTCTTTCCCGTTACGGAGGCAGGCCGAGTCGCTCGCCCGCTCGTTCTCTTTCTAAATCGAGGGAAGCAAACTGTTTTGAGATGCCCTCAGAATGATAAGGTTCAGCTGTTATCCTCCCCCCCCCCACCCCACCCACCCCATGGAGGAGAGGAGAACCAGGGAGACGCAGGCAGCATCTCGATGAAAAATGGAATGTGGAGCACAAGGCGTAGAACCTCCTGGGTTTAGGGGGGTTATTTATGCACTAGTTTTTTTTTTTCTTTTTCTTTTTTTCTTCCTTGGATGCATGTATTAGCACAAAGGGGGGGGGGGAAGGCCCTGTCCAAAAAAACAAACAGGCTGTAAAGGGGGTGTTGTGTAAGGCTATGCAAATAGGTGATTGCTTCAAGAACTGTGGAGCCTGGGCCCAGGTCCGATGGGAACAGGATGTGCTCACTGGAGTCCTGCGCAAAATTTAGCATGGAGAGGTACATCCACCAGAAATGACATCCTACCATTAAAAAGTGACACGTTTCGCTGCGAGCCAGAACACGTGGCCTTGGGGGGGGGGGGGGGGGGGGGGGGGGGGGCCCCAGTGGTGTGCTCAAAAGGTGGACGCCCTTGGGGTAAGGGGGGTGGGGGGGGGGGGGGGGGGGGGGGGGGGGGGGGGGTGGCGGGTCCCAGTGCTGTGCTCAAAATGTCGACGCATCTTGTGTAAATGGTGTATAGTGTGATGTCTGTGGCTTGGCATGCTCGCATCCCGGCTGCTCGCTCGACACGCGCGGATCGCGCGGCGCGGATCTGCGACCGTGTCGCGGCAAACGGGTGGCAGTCATGTGACCGCGGCTCCCCCGGAGCGCCCGGCGGGAAAGGCAGAGCACTGCTTTATTGAGTCTGTTCAGTTTCTTCTACCTGCACAGGGTGGCTGAGTACTCTTACGGCAACCAGAAGAAGTCCAGCAAGAAGAAGAAGCTCAGCAAGAACGACATCAGACTCGTCCCCCGCGACGTGGAGGAGACCGACAAGATGAACGTGGTGAGTTGCTCTTCTCTCACCTCCTCGCTCAACTACTTCGACTACCATCAGCAGACCTTGCCGCTGGGCTGCAGGCGCTCGGAGAGCACCTTCCTCAACGTGGAGAGCCAGAACTCACGCAATGCCGCCCCCAACCACGGCTATCATCATACCTTCACCGGGCAAGGCCCGCAGCAGCCTGACCTCATCATCAACGGCATGCCGCTGCCAGAGGTGAGACCCGCTCTGTGCTACAGCCTGTGCCGCTGCTGCCTCGAGGGAGGGGAGCCGGGGGTGGGCAGAAGGGGCCTCAGTGAGGAGCGGGATGAAGAGCACAGTTCTGAGGCACGCCACGTGATCTCCCAGATGTTTGTGCGACACCGAGACTACGTACAGCACTCTGCGTACGTTGAGGAACATGTCATACAGTATGTGTATGTATGTATCTACGTATGTATGTATGTATGTATGTGTGTATGTATGTATGTATGTACATGCATACCAAAATGCTTCACCTAGCGCATGTTGGAATTAAAACCTGCCCCAGTCAAACACAGATGGTGTGCAGATCTGTGATGCTGGTCGTGGAGAAGGTTTGTTTAGTTACTTTATGCTTTATGCTTTGCGGCCGGGGAGGCAGTCGCTGTGTCTGGATTGATACCGCAGTGATACCATGTTTGTGAACTGGAGGTAGAAGATTCTTTTGTTATGATTTATGATTGTAATGAAATGACAAGTGCCAGGCTGAGTTTGGATGGCTGACAGAATGCATTGTTGGGATTTTGTCGAGCAACCAGGAGAATAGGATTGTGTATACTAACCAAGTGTGCTGGACTAACCAATCAGATGAACCCTGGAGGGTTTTGGAAGCAGATATTAGGAACAAATACTCAAGCAGCAAACTGTTGTAGAAGGCCATGCAGGATGGTATACTCACAGTACTGCTTCACTGTGTTTCTTCAGATGCAGTGTTGTGTCCTTACAGTGCAGCGTGGCTGTCTTTCTTTAGATGCAGTGTTGTGTCCTTACAGTGCAGCGTGGCTGTCTTTCTTCAGATGCGGTGTTGTGTACTTATGGTGCAGCATTGCTGTGTTTCTTGCATGCTGTGTTATGTCTTTACAGTATGGCACTGTTGTGTTTCTTCAGATGCTGTGACGTGTTCACACAATGCAACAACACTGTGTTTCTTTAGATGCAGTGTTGTGTCCTTACAGTGCAGCGTGGCTGTCTTTCTTCAGATGCGGTGTTGTGTCCTTACAGTGCAGCATGGCTGTCTTTCTTCAGATGCGGTGTTGTGTCCTTACAGTGCAGCGTGGCTGTTTTTCTTCAGATGCAGTGTTGTGTCCTTACAGTGCAGCGTGGCTGTCTTTCTTCAGATGCAGTGTTGTGTCCTTACAGTGCAGCGTGGCTGTCTTTCTTCAGATGCAGTGTTGTGTCCTTACAG
>JAODKE010000002.1:28840177-28862536 GCA_026779605.1 Mormyrus hasselquistii | reverse complement strand
CTGAAGTTAACATCAGCATCTTCCAACAAGGGAGTTAAGGAATCATTTGAGCAACCGCTGACTTTTTTTTTCAGTTGGGTAGCTGCTGAGATCTCATCTCCCAGCAGCAGAGCCGTGATAACATACCGGAAGGGCCCCGCCACTGGGGCCTCATACTCTCCTCACTCGACCCCCCGTTTTCTTGGAATGGGCTAGTCTGGACAGGCTGGTACTGCCAAAGCCAGACAGTACCTCCTATTACTTGGATCCCCGGGTAACGGACACGAAGCGGCCATTTCCCCGGGCTCGGTGGGGCCTGGCGGGCTTCCCGCTGCAAGACACAGTGAAGCTCCATTAACTTGAGGCTCGTCTCCCCCTCACAGCGAGCTGGCTCGCTTAATCGCGGCTCGCCCATGCAAAACCCCGCTGCAAGCCAGCACAGAAAAACCGACAGCGCTCGCACTGAACCATTGTTTAGTAATCACTTGACTTTAATATAATATGAACGCTGCGTGTGTTTGTGTACAGGCGAGTCGGCCAAGGTGGAAAAGAGCAGAGCTCTGCAGAACTCGGGCGGTTCAGGGCAGCTTGGAAGCAGCACTTCTTTGTGGGGGGGGGGGGGGGGGGGGGGGTGATTAAGCACACACACTGCCATCTCCTGACAAGCGGTTCTCGCCTGCAGTTTTCTGTCCGGAACACAACGAGACATTTATCACGGAGTTGAGAGAATACGTCCCTTTAGCGAACCGGTGTATTTCCACCCCCACACACACACCATTCACCTCACCACACGCTCAGAAAATGTGTTTCCACGTTTGTACCCCCCCCCGGCTCCCCGGTTGGTGTCTCCCACCAGCCCCCTTCCCCCGGCGGCGTTGCGAGCTGCTACAGGACGTCACCAGCCGCACTGGCCATCTTTCGGAATGAGGGTGGCACCAAAGAGAATCCCACCGTGGGCAGCTGGTACTTCCACATCCTGCTACGCTCATATTTATTCAGGAGCGGTGATTTTGCCCCCTCCCATTGTTCTGTCCTGGACATGTTCCTTTCTGCACAGGGACATTGCGCACACACACACACACACACACAGACACACACCCACACACACACACATGAACACGCATATACACAAACCCCACAGAGCACGGCAGGATGGCCGCTATGGTCCCGCACATGCCGATCGGCGTGATTCACGCCCCCCCCCCCCCTCCCCCCGCCACAAAATGTCAGCTTAACCATGACCTCATGCATCTTCACTCAGGGATATGCGGCCCTTCTCAGAGATAGGTGGAGCGGCGGCTGGGGGGGTCAGGGTAGCCCCCATTTGCGTGTGGGGCCTGTGTGCCCGCCCGTGCCCGCCTCGCCCCGATTGCTCCCGCATTCGTCATTATAGAAGTCCTGGCCCGGTGGCTTCACGTTGCCCCCTCCATGCCTGAGCCCCTGGAAATGCTCCTTTATTTCCTGTTTGTATTCTGTCCTGTTTGTTATGGGAAGATAGAATTTGGCTGCTCTGTCCTCCGGGCAGTCAATTAACCTTTATGATTCCAGTTACTCCCTACAGCCCCTTGAAAAGGAGGATGAAAAGGATGGGAGGGGCAGGCTGTTTAGTTCATTGGTTCAGGGGGAAGGTGCACTATTTTTTTTTAATATATATATATATATATATATATTTATTTATTTTTAATGATGCGGCCTTCGGCATGCAGTCCCCATTAAAGCTGAGGCTGGGCAGCGGAGATGGAAAACGAGGTTCGAAGGGTCAACAGGGAGGCCAGTGACGGGAGAGAAACACGCCGGTGCGTGGCAGACGTCTTGGCACCATAAATAAATAGCAAAAAGAAAAAAATCTGACTGCATTGGAGTTTCAGTCTCGCTGAGGCATGGCGACAGACGACGAGCTGTGTGGCCTGAACAGCGCAATCAAATACAGACACACAGACAAACAAACTCATCTACGTCAGACTGGTTCTCAGACTGGGACTCGAGGGAGAACTGTATGTGCTGCTTTTCATTCCCAGCAACCTCTTAATTAATGAGCTATGACTGGGCTAAGCAGAATTATGATCTATACGTAGCAGCTATTAACATTTACAGTCAGCAGATGCTTTCATACGCAGTACACAGATGTACGGAGCAAATTATTCAAATTTAATTTTTTTAATTTGTGGAATATAAATATAGATCAATCAATCATTCATTTGCAGCAGCAATTTGCATAAATAAATAGATGGAAATTTGCACTCTTTCTTAAGCCTTAAAAAACAAGACCTGTTTTTTTTTTTTAGCCAGACATGTCGAGTTTAGGGGACAGGGGGGGGGGGGGGGCTCACTAATCGGGAGTTCTGTGAGGATTCAGATGCATTTCCCAGAATCCCTGGACATGTAACCTGCCCCCCCCCCCCCTTCCACTCCACACTGTGACTCTTCATACAGTTTGAGATTGAACTGCAGAATGCTAAGAAAGACCCGCCAGCGGAGGTATCTCCCAATCTGCCCACGGACAGGGACTTGGGCAGGAACTAGCACAGCTGAGGCCCAGAAGGGAGGCACTGCTGTAAGCCTGGCACTGTTCTGTCTGCGTAAGGCCCTTTAAGATCAGAGCTCAGCGTATGACAGGCATTCACTGGTTCCTCACATGCCTCCACCTGTTTGGCTCAGCCGGGCTGAGTGTGTTAGATAGAAAACACACCATGTCTTGACCTAAGTTTCCTTCCTTTCAGGTATGCACACATCTTTTTTTTTCATCTGCTTATAATGCCTGGTGATTTATAAATTAAAGTTTACTTAATTTCTAAAAACGAATGAAAAGCAAATTTCTGCATAAAACATCGCTCTGACAACACAAATACACAGACACAGCGTATGGTAGTGATGGCTCTCTGTGTCGCCGTGACAACACCTGCCCCACACCGCCACCCTTCCCCTGCCACATCTGCCCCCATCTGCCCTGCTAAGCCTCCACCGCGTAGCTCCCAGGCCTCGCACAAGTGCTCTCCATCAGGCCCAAACGGTGAACAGTGGCAGATCGTCCCCACAACTGTGCACCAGAGCTGGCACAAAACCATGACGTTTGACCAAGCAGACAGGTCTGCAGAAACCTACAGGAGACACTGATCCACAGCAATTTAAGTTTGTGTCTCTGTAATATGCTTCTTCATGCTCAGTTCCTACCATGTGCTTTAGTTACTTAGTAATTGTTCTTAGATATGGCTGGATTGAGAATGGTCTCCGCTCTATTCTCCGCTGGGCGGTTGCCTACGGAACACACAATTTAAACTATCATTAGCTTCACCTCCAATGGTGAAGGAACACCTTCAATGCACCGCACACAACATGCAGGACCTCGGGGCAGACATGCACATTATTTGTCAGACCTGAGAGCGCCTTATGATCTCTCATGCTCGGCTCAGATGAATCTGACTGGCTCCTGTCCAGCGCTGCTTGTACACGTCTCAGACCCTCTGAGCTCTTCATAGTCACCACTCAGGCTGGATGAGGAGTCGTTCAGAAAGTGGATGGATGGACAGATCGAGCTATGATTGGTGAAACTTTAATGCAATGAATCATTTTTTTTTAACAATGTCCTGCTTAATGGAGTAATAACTGAGTGGCTTAACAATGCTACGGATGAGATATGCTTTTTACATTGTAAGACAAACTGAAATGTGACTGTTAAATATATTACCGATTAACAGAAGGCTATTATAGGCGTTACTGGACCAAAGACCCTACATTACATTTGCAAGGCCACTGACAGACAGACAGACCATATTAATCAATCCCAGAGATCGGAGTAAAAGATTAAATGGCAGACTGGATTCTGAAATTAGACTGCACAAGGAAACTAGTTAAAATGCACCAGTGTCTCCCCAGGAAATATTTACATTTTCAGGGCTCACCAGCAGACTTCCAAACTACAAATAAATCCTCAGCTGAACAAACACATCATTGGCCTGCCATAACTAATACCTTCACTCAGGAACCGCAGACGTGAATAAGCGTGCATCCCGCTGAAGTCGCTCATCCTCAAAGAAGCTTCTGCCCCCTTTCTTACCCCAAAGCCCAGATCCTTCCTTCTCAGATTCACTGTCTACTCAGTCTGGCTTTGCTCTCCAGACTTGGGGGGTTTAACAGAAAATTAGCTGGGTAGCTCAGTCAAGCACAGAACACTGCATTGTTCCGCAGCGAGTTTAATAATTCCTCTATGATGAGTCAGGAGGAGTCTGGATGGTTAGGATGAGCCTGAACCAACTGCTTCGCACAAAGTGAAGTCTGAGTTTGTGACTGTCCTTCAAAACGGTGGGCGGGGAAGCCAGTGGATTCCAAATGGCACATCGGTGCCCCCCCCCCCCCGATCTCTGGCCAAGCCCTGGGTAAATACAGCGAACCCTGTCACCCCCGCCTAGAGCCTGATCTGGTGCAGCAGCTGATCTCAGTCTATTGTGCGGCACACACCTAAACCGACAGTCTTTTCTTCTTCATTTTGTCTGCTGCAAAAGTGTCGTTTTTGACAACTTTAAGCCCAAAGTCTCAGAGCAATTCGCCAAGCAGCGTTTCTTACGCTGCGGTTCCTTTTACTGACGACAGAAATTGACTTCTGATGTAGTGTTGACAGCTGCCTTTGAGTGAAATAAAATTAGTGCTCAGACTACGCAAGCGGCCTGCTGGTGCGTGCCATTATATCAAGTGACACGTGACCGGAATGCCGACGGCTCACAGGCTGGAATATACTCTATTACAGATTTCCGCGATGGCAGTCAAGTTTATGAGACGACATTCCGTTTTGACGTGTTTCTTTTGTTTGCGCTGGCTAACGCAACTGAAAAATAGGCGCTGCATTTTTTATAAACACCAATTCAGAAATTCAGTGTTTAATGGGAACACTATTCAGCGGTGGCACTGAGTGCAGCAAGTGGCTATACAATAAATCTGCCGTGATTTATATCAGCTTTTAGACTAATTAATGAACCCATTATTGTAAAGAACGGATGTTGTGGAGTCTACCGGGTATATAAGCTACCCTGTTGGCTTGCGTTATGTTTAAAGTAATCGCGGAAGAACTTCATGGAAGGGACCCACAGTCAGATGTATTCTGCGGTCCTCAGGAGACAGGATAGTCAATCATGTCCTGGTACTAAGAACACTTGATTTACCATCCAGCACCAGGCTGCCGAGTGACTGATTTTCTCTATAATTAATATTCAGCTTCAGGGAGCTGGTTGGGTAAAGTGTGAGAAGAAAGAGCCTCGTTCTCCGTGTGACACGCATATATTCTATGCATGTTTTGTATGGTGGGGAGAGGAAGAGACGGAAAGCTTGCTGAAGGGGTTGTGCATTGGGGGCTAATGAGTTTGACAGCTCGCTGGGGGGCTCCCTGGCTGTGTGTGCAAACAAGACCATCGTACTCCATCATGTGACTCCCACGGGACCCCCGTGCCCCCGGGCTGATTAATGCTGAAGCACCTGGCAGGGGTGGCAGCCAAGCCGGACCATCCCCAGTGGCAAGGAAGGGGGGGGGGGGATACAGAGGTGGCACTGAGCACAGGCAAACTAGGCCGATTTCTCTGAACCCCATGGGGTTTGACTTAAACCAGTTCCATTCACAACACCACTCTCCAGCTGCAACCGGGAACAACTGGGCTGTTGTGGTGGTTCAGCTGATCAGGCAGCATACATCTGGCAGAAGAAAGGAATCAATACTGCAAGCAATTAGCAAACAATCTGAGAGGCCCCTCATGCAAAACACACACACACACACACACACAGTGCTCAGACATAAAAGAAACACACAGTAGGATGAGTAAAAATTTACATAATTCATTTACAAAAGGAATAACTGCAGTAAATGCAGGATTAAAACACCCACTGATTAATTAAATCTCATTGGCACCTCCAACAGTGGGGTTTGGTACGGAAAGGCAAAGATACCTGCCCATCCTAAGAGTGAGTAGATGATTCCAGGAGCTGCTGGCTGCCAGACAGTGCCTCTGGGTTCAGCTTTTATTCCTTAAATCAGGCAAATCAGTTTAAAAAGCATTGCTTCTCCACCTGAGCCCCATAAGGGATCAGATCGGATGGGATCGGAACAGACAGACAGAAAGATGGCTCAAAATGCCTCTTGACCAGAAATAGAAAGAGAAAAATTCAACTGCTGAGTACGGAATACGAAACTACTTCTCACCAAGGATTTTATCGCAACAGCCATAAGGATGTAGATCCCCATGAAAAGTCACCCCAAGAAACTGCTCAGGCATGTTTCTTGCACCCCCACCACCCCCATGTTCTATTTCTTCGAAATACGTTTTGACAAGCACGCATCCATATTTCTCAAAACTGCTCCTTGCTCTTTCTTACTTTTGACCCTACTTGGCCACCATAGTGCTCACATTCTCAATGCCTCTGTCAATTATCACGGTACAGGAAATGCTAACGTGGCAGATTCGATTGAGCTGGAAAGGGGCTGTGGAGCCATGAAACGCGGAGCCGGCCTTACAGCGACAGCACGCGGAGGGCCTCTTCTGTGCCGTAGCGCGCCCCTCCAATAGCATCGCGTGCTCTCTACAGGCCGAACCCCTGCAGCGAGAGATGCTAACAGCATGGGGTGAGCAGGTGCCTCTCCCGGCACTCCCGTGGCCTTGTGGGAGACAATAACGGTGCTCATGACTCAAGCAGACCGGTGCGGGAAAGCAGAGTAAAGCCTGGTCAAGCTTGATCAGTATTTGGACATGGGCCATTATCTACTGCTTGTTACCTTTCATTAACTGCTGAGAGGAGAGGGCAGAAAAAAAAATCTCTTACAGAGGCAAATACAGATTGCAGTGACGGCCTCAGCTTGGAAGCCTTTAATTAAACAGAAATGTTTGTCCATTAGTGCACCTCAGGCATTCTGATAGCTTGTACTGCCCACTTGTTAAAATAAAAGGTATTGCTGACCTTGTATTGACTGCAAGGCTGCTACATGGCTCTCATTTCCAGCATCTTGCTACCATGAACCGTTTGACATGTAACTATACATGTTAGCCATAGACTTAATGTGCTTGGGAATCGGCCCCACTGCTGTAAATGTAACAGGCCCTGCCCTCTCCGGCACGCCGATGCCTCACTGATGAGAGCTGATTGGGGAGGGCCATTAAAATTAAAATTAAAGCATTCACTTTATATCATTTATTTTTTTCTTTTTTCATTTTGTCCAAATCCAGTGTTTCTCAATGACCACACAACTGTGTCCTCTAACATAATACATCAGCTGTAGCTTCTATTAACGAATGGCATGAATTACATTAATTTCATTAATACTGTACTCCCCTTTGGGAATGTATGTTGTATTAGGGCATGCCGTCTCCTGTCAGCACTAATTTGAGTTTGACAAGCTGCCATACATTCTCTTTTAGCAGGGATTCATCAGTATCCAGACCATCGGGTTTTAAGCCTCTTTGCAGGTGAACACAGCAGAGCTCTCCAAGGCTGACAAGACAGATAAGCTTGGCAAAGGCACAGGAATTACCCGAGGAAAAGTTTCCAACAAACATGTACCCCTGCTCTGTCCAGAGACCCCGAAGTACAGCAGTTCATCTGCTAAAATCCCAACAAATTAAACATGGAAATCAGAGACAATTTTACAAAAGCATCTGCTAATGAGATTAGCTGACTTACAAAACAATAAATAATGACTAAGAACTGTACATTATGTATTTACTAAATTACTCTCACTACAGCTCATAAAACGACATGCATTATGGTGCACGGATGCAAGATGGATGTCTGCTCCTCATTGGATTTGGATTGATTCTTCTGAAAAGCAATGACCACATCCGACTCGGCCCAGAGGTTTTCCGTGATAGAAGCACCACTGACAGACAGGCTTTAAATTGCACCCCCACCCACATCCGTCCGGATCCTTTGAACCCAGATTCCGATTAAACCGGCACATTTCTAATGCATCAGCCGTGTTGAGGGATTTGGATCATCATTCCCTCCAAACTGTTATTTAATTTCAAAATTCAAAACACAGCTTCCGTCCCCCAGTGGAGCTGAATCTGTAATGAGCTATTAAATTCTAGATAGGAAACGTTCCCACCGATATGGTGCTCTGTGTGGTATTTTACACCTGTTCCTTGAAACGAATGGCCGGCTTATTTACCCAGTCAGTTTCAATGTGCCACATCTCAGTAGGGGGCGTCTTCTCAGTCACGCTCCGCTCCGGCCTGTTTCAAGCAGCAGTGTTTAATTGCTTCATTTGTTAGCATTAAGTTCCTGCCTTTTCAGAAAGAGATGGAAAACGCTTTCTTTCTTAATGTAATGGGGCACGCTGGCTGTTGGTGATTATTTGGCTTTCTTATGTGGTTACTGGGGACCATTGTAAGTAACATCTGTGTGCCGCACACAGCAAGCAGAGACAAGACAGGGAGCAGCTACTTCACTGACGTCTTGCTTTCAGAGCCATGTCATTTATGACTGAATCACTCCCCAGGAGACCCCGCGTGGGGGGGTAGGGGCCGGGAGGCCATTCAGCGAGTGCTCGTTTCCTTCCCAGAGTGCCGTGCTGCAAGACGGGGCTGCTCTTTGTACACTCTCAAAGTGTTTCTTCACAGGACTTCCGACGTATACATCTGATAGGAATCTATTGAGAGCAAAACTGCGTTTTTCATAAGCGAACTCAGATTTATTCCGTGAAAAACGGGGAACCGTCAATTTGATTGAAGTAATTTGGGAGGGGGGCGGCAAATCTTTTTGCAATGGCAGGTGTGGTGGCCGGTGACGGCACGTGCGTGCCCGTGTGACTAGTTGCTATGGTGATAACACAGACTAGTGGTGATGATAAGCCATTTCAAGATGTGGACTCGGGGGGCCTGGTAATTACGGACTAAAATTGAGCCACTTTACCACTGTGGTCATTTTATTTCCTTTCTTTTTCTTGGTGATTCCTTATGCATATGCATCCATGAATGCAGCACATGCTCCATACTGCATCTAGGACATCCTGGATAGCTAAACATCAGCTACCTAGGCCTTAAATAAAACCTTAGTGAACAAACAAGCCACGATATCCCTAACCCTGCACCCCATCTGCTGAAGTACATCCACTGCAGGACTGCATACGCCAATGTAGGAGACTTGATATTGCAGCAGCCTGTGCTTCGATGTGCAGGGAGAGTCGTGACAGGGGATAGAAGCGTCTTTATCTATTTATTATGATCTATTTAGTAACTTAAAATCGACAAGCTAATTAGCGTACCGTCAAGTTCTTCTTCACCCCCCTACAGTGGTCCTGAGATAACAGAGGGCTTACCGTTTGTCTCAGGACGTGACACCCCGCATTCCCTCAATTAGCACCCCCACCGCAACATGGCAGACTTGGCTATAATGATGGTAAATATGTACAGTCATCGGTTAACGTGCGATAAATAATTAGGACGACAGAAATGATTCTAAAATACAACCACAACAACAGAAATATGGTGAAGTTCAAAGAAAAACAACTTTTCCCTTTCAGCTGTGTCGCACCACACTCCGTGTCGTGTGTTGATGGGTAACGTGGGAGTGTGCAAATGGGCTGAGAGCGAACACACGCAGTCATTAAAAAAAAAACAACCAAAACCTGGATGTCAGTGGAGGTGTAAAACATGGAGTACTTATTATAACAGACACTCTGCCAGTACTAGTATGAATCTCGAAATGCGACTGAACGTATGGGTGCAAATTTAGGAGGTGGGGGTTGTTATTAATCAAAACCAGCCAATACAACCCCCTGGAGCCTCTTAAATGGGTGGAGACCTTAACCCCCCCCCCCCCCCAGTTAAGTTATGCCCTACAACCCAACTACAAAGTCACTGTTTTATTACTGCTTGCTTCGCTGTGGATTACATACAGCTAGGATGAAATTTGTAAATGTTTTCATAGAAAAACCCTGGCATATTAGACTTAGAGGTTACCCATGCAGCTAGCAGTAACTCTGTCCCGGCACGGCGTTAAAAGGGGGCCTTACAGGGAATTATGAAATCTTCCCACGTGATATAATGGAGATGACAGGAAGGCCGACAGCTCTTCAAGTCGATTGAGAGAGAGCCGGGCTTTATGTTGTTCTAATGATACAAAAAGCACCTGGAAAGTCCTTCCCCCGCACAGCAGAAAGAATGACTGCACATCGCAAAACAGACGCTGACAAATCTTTTCTCACATCGGCGTTAAGACAACGTTACATATTTATAACTCTGCCAGATATCACAGGGTAGAGCGGACAGCCATCCCACTATGTTTCCTTTTTGCCCCCCCCCCACTAAAATGTCTGATTTCTTCTGCTTAAGCTCCTCGCCTTTTATCGCGCCTACACGCCAAAAACCAATTACGTCTGCACTGGAAACAGACTTCTGATTTAACAGCTTACCTTTTGATTGGTTCATGAAGGGTCCTGCCTCACAATTGGCACTCAGAGGTCATGTGACAGCAGCACACATGGCAGCCACTCCAAACACCAGACATATGTAAAGAGCAGGGCTCACGCTGCAGAAAAGGCAGAGGCATCCACTGCTGCTGTAAAGAGAACTGAACCAGAAGGAACCAGAAGTAGACTTTGGGGAAAAAAAAAGTACAAATTAGTCTTTGCAAGAGTGGAGGCCGGGTGTGACATTCTGCTTTCTGCCTACCTACTTCCACAGAGACCGTCGAAAGTTTCCACTGCCAGGACGAATGCCGGATCCTGGGTCACTCGGACCGCTGCTGGATGCCCCGTGTACCCATGCCGGCCCGTGCCAAGTCCCCGGAGCACGGCCGCAACGTCATTGCCCTGTCCATCGAGGCGACCACCGTGGACGTCCCGCACTACGAGGACTGCGGCACCAAAAGGACTTTTGCCACCTTCGGCAAGGACGGACCCGAGGAGACGGAGCGGGCCGATCCAAAGGGCAAGAGGACAGCGGAGACCTCGGCATGCAGCCCCAAGGCCAATGGTGCCGTCCGTGAGGCCGGCAACGGCCGGGAAGCCGTAAGTCCCATTACCTCCCCTGTGCACCTCAAGAGCCCTCTGTCCAAGCCTCCCTCGACTTATGGCACGCTGAAGTGTCGGGACGCGGAGAGGATCGCCAACCACAGCCTGCTGCGGCAGCCCGAGGGGAAGGACAGTGAGCCGGCCATGCGTGAGATCAACCAGCTACTGCAGGATGGTCGCGACAAGGATTCCCCCAGTAGCAAGCGACTCAAAGACATCGTCCTATAAGCTGGCAGGCTGGAGTCAGCAGAGAGCCCAAACACGGGAGCACACGCACATACGCACTTATCTGTGTGTGTGTGCACGCGTGTGAGAGAGGAAAGGAACTGGGGAATGGCGAGACGGCACGACATGTGCTGGGATGGGCCCGTGGAGACACGCTTGAAGAGGCACCGTATGCTGCCATCTTAGTCTGCTGGCCAACAGATGGGCTTTGATGTGGTTTTGTCTTTGCAGCACTAACTTCCTCCTTTGTTTTTTTGTCCACCATCCTGAAAAGTGTGCTGGGGAAGTGCGGGGAGGGGGGGTTATGTTTACTGAGTAACATGCCAAAACACACCGTTCAGAGTTTCTCCCTCCTCTTTCTGGGAATGGCCGCGACATTCAAACTGGATTCGATACAACAGCCATGCCCTTGGACAACAGTGGAGTCATGCCTTTGAAATGTGTCTCTGTTGATCTCTGATGTTGCCTTTTTTTGGTTTGCGGAGTGCTTTTTTAGCTGAAAGACTGTTTGACGTTGCTTTCAAAAAAGAGCCTTTTCACCCCATCAGACCCATAAATACAAACAACACAGAACCTTCTTTTTTAAAAAATAATAAAAAAAAATGGCTTATTTGATTTTGCAATGCAAAAATTGAGCCAAAAAACTTCTTTCATCCTAATTTTCCCAGCTTTGATGTGTCCAATGACAGACAGGACAATCCAGTGTCTCCAACCACGCCGAGGCCATTACAGTATTTACATTCTTTTTTGCCTCTGATGGAGCTAAATGTACACTGAGTGTCAGCTGAACGTCCACTGGAAACCGAAAGAGGGAAAGGCGATCCTTCTGCCGAAAACGAAACGGAACGGAAAGACTTGTTTTATTTAGAATCTCCTGTGCCCATTCTTGATTGTAGCCGGTGGGGCACAGTTTACTAGAACCTTGTGCTCTGGTCTTGTAATTTTTTTAATTCTGACTGTGGGGCTAGGATAGAAGGGATCGTCACTCACACGTGTTGCTATGTGAAACTGCATAGGGATTACTATTATCATTTTTAATAACCTGTTGTTATGTGACAATCCCTTTAATGTTTTGTTTCAAGAGGAAAAAAATAAACATTGGTGTTTAACTGAAGCTACAGTAGCGTTTGTTACACAAACACAAAAGGAAAAAAAAAACATATGCCAAAATATATTTTATAAATAATTTAAAATGTATAATGAGAATATTTAATGCTGTGTAGTTATTTTATTAGTAAGTTATACTTGAAATTAACAGGCTTTTGTTTCCCTTTCTTTTTTATTATGACCTTTATTTTTGAAATTGAACATTGATTTTTGTTTACTGTGTTACCCCTGGCAACTGTTGACTTGCAGTCTACCTTGTTGTAAACGAGTTTCTTATTGGTCAGTTCTTGTGCCATCAAGTTTCTGTGTGGGCAAATAGAAAAAGAAAAAGACAAAAAAAAGCTATTTCAGCACCAACTGTAGTGTCAGTTCAATGAGCTTAGAGTGAGATAGCAGAAGAAACCAAAAAAATAAAAATAAAAATGCAAGCAACCAGGATCACAAGGAGATTTAGAGTTCGACATTAAAGCGGAAGGGAAAGGGTTCTAAGATGGCTGGGTGATTTTATATATTCTGGAACAAGCAGTTCCTGCAGGGAGATCTCAAAGCAGACTAGAAAAGGGGTCACGCGGTAATATGAGATCTCCGAATGAAAACAAATATGCTCAGCTTAACGGCAATTCCACCCTGCCTTTTTGTTTGAACCAGTATGCGGAAATATAAAGATAACAGATAGTTCAAGGTACTGCAAATGCACAGAAAGTAACTAAATGCAACCTTAAGCCTGATAGCTAGGCTTAAACCTAAAAGGGAAAAAAGAGAGGAGGAATTGGTTCATCTGCTCCTGTTAATGGGTTTTTTCAGATGCTTTCTGATGTAAACACGCGGACAGATATGCGTGATTAAAAGGACATGTTCCATACAACGACATAGAAATTGTAGATGAATGTTTTGAAGGTCTCACCAATAGCTTCTGGCAACATGAAAATCAGAATAATCACTGAATGTATACAGCAGCTTATTATTAAACTATTAAATGTTCTCATTTGGCTTCATTGTCTTCTCTGTGTGGGCTTTTTAAACAATCTGAGTCGCATGTGACATATGCAGTCGAATGTATCGCATGTCCACGAAATATCAGAAGATGATCTGTCGCCTAAGGATTGTTAATTACAACTTCCAGAGTGATGTGATCTTGGCCACACTTTCCTTGACAAGCGGAGAACATTTGCAATGTCTGTATCAGGAAGAGGCCATTTCCACTCAACATTCGGGTATATGTAGGATTAAAAAGATACGCCAAGATTCAAAACAGGGGCCAGAGCCTCTCTGTTTTGTCATTCTACCCGGCTGACCTATTTCTAGAATTAAATAACTGCTCTATTATCCTGAAGTAAGGAAACCTATAGTTTGGAAGGAAGAAAAAAAAATGCGCAATAGGAAAACCTGAGCCAGAGACAGTAGATTAAAACTATCAGGGCCTTTTCAATTCACTGAAGTGAGGGCATACATGTCATTTTAGTGACGTAAATTATTCCTGGGGTCTTTGCCTTACAAATTTGATGCAACAGATCCATCACAACAAAATAAAAACAGACAGGATGTTTGACAAGCACCCCAGTACTGGCAGGCGTTACGGTGACAGCCACCAGGGACCAGCACCGCAATGGCGTAGACTTAATATGTGGCACATCCTTCATATGCGAACAACAGCATTTCTCATTATCAAAGACGCTGTGTTTAAATTACCTAGTACCGCTCAGATCCTTGGAGAGATATATATATTTTTTAAAGGACTGGAAATTTATGAATGAAATTAATAGCATTCCCAGAGAGGAAAGAAAGCATATGAGGTAATGACCAGAGAGACAAGAAGCCCGGTCTGTATTTTATAGGATACAATCAGGAAATTGGTGAGAGCACTAAAAAGAGACTTTCGTAGCATCTCTGAAGAAATGTTCTCCCAGGAATTAGGAAGCTATGACTCTTGCGTTGATGGGAAAACACAGGAATTGTAGAAAACTCATCCAGGCGGCAGCTTGAGGAAGAGAGGGAGGAAAAAACATCTGAGGCAGATAAGCAGCTGTCACACAGCTGCCCATTTCGATAAGCAAAAAGGATTTTTCTTCTCCCCACAAAAATTAATTTTGTCGCTTTTCCCCTCCGGTCGTGCAAACATGAAAGTTTTCACGATGTACATGCTGACACAACACCCCTCCCCCCCCAATCTACTAGAAGGATCTCTTTCTGCCTCAGCCGGGGGTCCAGATAATCTACAGCGCTGTGACTCCAGTAATGCAGAGATGGTGAATAATACTGCTGTAATGGTGTTTGGACCCTAGGGGTCTCATAACATTGTCTTCTCAGCCCAGGGGGTCGAAATTCTTTAAGGTCAGAACATGAACATCAAAGAGATTCATCGCCTTATCAGAAACGTTGGAAAGGCACAGGAATGAGAGTGGAGCTGCGTTAACCTTCCCTCCTGTTTTCCCTGAGCCTCCAAGTGTCAAGATGTTCACAAAAACACTGTGTTGTCCACTCACGTTTGATCATGCCCTGGAGCCTACAGCTCAGCAACAATTCTCCTTAGAAACAGATTTACATCAAAGGACTCTGAGATTCAAGTGTCATGAACATTGTTCTATTAACATTTAAATTGTTTTATAAGGGTGGACGATTGAGAATATCTCTCTGGTATAAATGTCTCAGGGGCAGAGTGCAGGCATGAGAACATTTTGCCAGTTCCAAATGATAATTCAGAGTAGCTGTATTTGTTATGTCTTCGCGAAGCTCAGTTTGGTACCGGTGAGCACCACACAAACAGCAACCTCATTCCATCACCAGCTGTGATCTCTGTCCCAGTAAAGCCATACAGTTACTTGAACGATTGCACAATCCTCAACTGCTGATACTTGACCATTTACTACATGGCTGAGGGAATATGAAGAAATTGCTTTTAAACTCTCAGAAACACTAAAAGCAACTGTTACAACAGTTTCAATATTTAATGTTTACCTGTGTAGGCTTGCCTGATAAATAAAAAAAGCAACTTACTTTTAAAAAAGGCATTAAAAATGGAAGTACAAGTAAGAGTGAGATCGACAGTTAACATAAAAAAAAACTCCCAGAAGGTTAAAATGCAAACTCAGACAAGCAACAGAAAATAGCCTTTGTAAGGAAAAGCACCATTTTCAGATTTCAGAAACTTTTAAGAAGTCACTCTATCCCCTGACACTCTTTCTCACTCTCCTTTGCAGAATCAAGCCCATATCCCTCCAGGACTGACTGACTTTTAAAAATCAAATAAATAGATAGAAAACTGCCCACACTGGCAGTATCGCACAATTCTCAGTGCTAAGCCTAAGTGCAGTAGGCTCTGCTAACAGCCAAACCTGGTTTCAACCTCGTCATTTTTGTGACAGGCCCTAGATATCAAATATTTTCTTTTTTCCCACATATGCAAAAAAATGGGTGGGACAGAATTCTTTCTGATGATTTCTTCATTCCACTATTTTGGCACATTCTCTAGGCTTCTGTCAGCCAGAACCAAGAAATACAAAAGCCTGGAATAGATTGTGAACCAGGAAACCTGTTTATAAATAAATAAGAATGATTTAAATGTCTAGCATCCTTCTGGCGGTAGTATCAGAGCTGAACAACGCCACAGCCTTTTGCTACTGCCCAGTGAAGGAAATGGGAACGGACAGTCCCGTACCTCAAGGCCATGCCATTATCTTCTCCACAGGAGAGTAATCAGGCCAGCCCCCCGCCTGTACAAGGCGAAATCCAGCATGCAGATTCACAGCCTGTTCGTGGGAGGCCTGGGAGGGCCTGGAGGTAGGCCGCAGTTTAAAACACAGCAACGGGAATGTAAAGCAGAGAGAGCCATGCTGCAGTGACCCGCAATGCCAAACATCACCCAGGGGCAACAGTAGTTAACACACTGGACGAGTAACTAAACAGTTTCAGGTTCAAGTAGGAGGCAGGGTTGGCTGTATACTAGCAGCATGTTTAACCGCAGCTATGGAAGTAAAACTTATATCTGTTTAACAGAGTAAAATGTGACATTTCTAAGAAAAGTGCCTTTGGCTGTATATACCAACAGTGCCAACGTCAACCCAAGATGTGCTTTTCGATTTTGATGTATAACAGATGTCTTCATCCCGATTAAGCCAACGAGCCTCTCTTTAGTCCTTCACATTAAATGTGACAGAGGTGTCCAATTTACTAGCTTGCTTTTCAGTTACTACCCCCCCCCCACCATCTCAAAGGTCACTTACTAATCTCCTACATAAATTCACAACGAGCATTGGCTAATCTGACAGAGTGCACTGGAATCGAGCTCTTATACCCAGCCAGGTACATAAAAAAACAAACACCGCGAATAAAAAATCATTAATACTGTATGGTCAAAACCAGTTGCTATTGTGTGATTGGCTCTGTTTCACTGGGTCTGTTTTGCTGCAGAAAGACACAGAGGCCACCCAAAGGCACAGAATGATGTGACATGTCAGGAACACTGTCTGCATTGGACATACAGAAAATTTCATAACTTTGAACCAGGAAGAAACTTCAGGGATTTGGATTTTTTCAATCAATGTCCAGTGAATGCAATGGATAACATCCCCTGGTGGAAACCCGGCACATGAACGGGAGAGAGTGGGACGATAGCAGATTCTGCCGATATGAGAAGCCATTAGCACGTCTCTGATAATCCTTTGAGGAGCAACTGGACCCTGAGTCCCTCAAAACTTAGCACATAATGTGAAGGCTGCATTGACTGAAGGATGCCATTGACCTCTGTGGAAACATAAAGGTGCAGAGGCCTTGATGAGATACAAAAAGACCACTCAACCTATACCTCTGCCAAACCGATTATTTGTTTCTTTTTGTTTATTTTCTACTGTATTCCTCAAATAATTCTTCGTCCCTCGCCTAAGAAGAGGGAATAAAATGAGCTATGAAAAAGCTGGTCCTCCGCATGGCCTTAAGTAAGCACATCAGTCCAATAAAGCAGCAGATGTTAATGTTGACTTGGGCCAGTCAGAATGAAGAAGGCACCAAGTCTATCAGGACTCACCCCTCACTGATCGCTGCCCCCCCCCCCACCCCCCAGTAACCTCTTATGAGATGGTGACCAGCAGAAACTGTCTGCCAACATTACAGTAATTAGGATGGATCTTGGTCTACATTGTGATCACAAATGTGACGTGAAAAGAGTAGCTAAAATGACAGTAGCATGTCTGGATTAGTAAATGGTTTGGCCTCTTTCTATTTTATAAAGAGGTTCAGTCCCGCATTCTCATTTTACACTGATGACTCATATCCTGGGTTTTATAACTGAAACAATGTTCTTGTTGAGATAACCAATTAATACTCATGATACAGATAAAATATCTGGGAATTGAATTCAATAAAAAAACACATAACTCAACTGCCCTTTTTAAATAATAATAAAAAAAACAATATATACAATTAATATATTATTTTGCATTACAATATGATTCTTATTTTGATTATGGATCACAATTTAACCTTCCGCCATGTTGCACTCCACAGCAGTTTTTAATCTAAAAATCACCTTGGTTTACAGAGGTAGGCACGGTCAGATGACTGACTGTGGCTGCCTGAATCAATCCCCAGAGGACAGTGTCTCTCCCCTAGATTTCATTCCAACTCACTGCATTCATTCCAACTGCGATAGCCTAACCAGTCCAGTTAATAAACAACAGCTGTAGCATTTGCTGTCAACCACCCAGAGGTCCCCAGCACGTCCCATTGGTTTCTTTACTAGGACAGCTCCCTTTTGATGGTTGACAGCACAAGGCAATACCATCGGCAGTAAGCGCCAAAGCCTCCTTCCTCCCATTGGTACTATTTACCGGTTTCCTGCCCAATTTAGCAGCGAAACTGATACATTTTTCATTCAGAAAAAATGGCACATTAATTCTGCAATAAAGGTAATATATCACCACACTTCATCATGAAGATAACAGAAGTGGTAATTAAGTAATTAAGAGAAGATGTGGACGGTGCACACACACAGACACACACACACACACACGCACACACACGCGCACACACACACCACCATGTACAGATTCTAATAGAGTGGCTGTACATTGAGGCTGACTGAGACACACAGTAGAAATGGCTCCACACTGCCTGCATGCCAGACCCACTAACCTAGTCATACTGGACTTTGTTGAGCATGCTGAATCTGCCACGAAGGAGCTACGGGATGTGTGCATTCACAATGACAGGCCTCCATGGTAGCATAGCTGTGCACATCACATAACAGCCACTGACGGGTATCATCAGACAGCGGCACGCATATACAGTACACATAAATATGTTGACATATATGTTGGGTTATGTCACATTTAATTCAAAAAACCATAGAACATTTTCTGAGAAGGTCACTGATATTTTAAATATTCCATCAGTTTCCTCAGTCTCCTGCATGTAAGAAGTGATTAACTGCTGTAGCTCGAGCGGTCAAAGGAGGAAAAAAAGAGTGCAGATGTGTACAGAGACACTACCATGTATATGTGGTACGGATTGTATATGAAAACATGAGCTTATTTGAACACGGTATAAAGGTAGTAATAGTGCAGAAACGTGCATTGCAACTGAGTGCTGGGTGGCAGCAGCCCTGTAGACTCCCATCCGTTCCGTTCCGTTCCGTTCCGGCTCTTAAGAGTCACGCACAAATCGATCGATGTTCTACAGATTAATGACATTATGTATTCAGAACATGCGCTGTGCCTATGCACAGGGCCAGTGACATTTTCATTGTGACTGATCAGCATTTATAAACTCGGTTTACTTTACCTCAGGGTCTCATCTCACGTCTCCTTGGTATCTACAGTAGCAGGAGATGACACTCGCACCGGCATCTTCCAGTTCATTGTTACAGGACTGATGGAATGGAGATAAATTAGCGTGGCGCTTCTGACGCCTAGGAAAAAGGGGCCCCCTTTTGGTACCGCCGGTGATACAGGTGGCGCGAAGATGAAACCTTAGCGGAAACGTTTTATCTTATTTGTTTCCTAATTAATTTGCTGTAGCCTCCATACCTCCGCAGGCTCAGTTTCCCTTTATACTTTAGTTGTTTTGTTGAACAAGGACTCTACGACGGGAGGAAGAGAAGAGCCGTTATTAATGAGAAACCTTTTTACTTTGGTGCGGTGAACAAGTCAGCCAGGTAGCACAGCCAAAAACATAAATCAGACACAATCACAGGGTACAACAGTAAATACAAATATTTTACAACACAGTTCCTTTGTTGGTAAAAGGATTTCCATGCACATGATAAAATTCAGGGCCACAGCACAAAAACACATGTACTGTGAAATTTCATAGTTTTTTTTTCCCAAAGGTTAACAACTAATAACATTTCCTGTAGATATTGCTATAGCCATTAGCTAACAACACTTACACTTTACAATGGCATAACATACTCGGAAATACATTGGACCTCAGTAGCAATACAACAGAATTCTACAATCAAGAACAGGGTACCGCTTTTCTTGAGGGGACACAAATAATGTAGTAATACATTCATAAGTAACATATTATTTAACCAGAAACAAAGTGTTACGTGCAAATTGATTCTATGTTTGTTCGTTATTAATCAGTCATAACAATTTATGTATTTCATGCAGTTAACTACATGTGTTCATGATTTGTACTTGAGTAGTACTTAAGTTACTAAGTTGCTTATTACATCTCAAGTAAAGTGCTACCATTTCAGAAAATTATATATATATTGCACACACACACACACACGCATGCATGCATGCACACACGTGCAGGTTTGTAATTATATTTTTGTTGGGACTCTCCATTCATTTCTATGGGGAAAACTCTAATCCCAACTTGGCACCCTAACCCTACCCAGCCCGAACCTTAACCACAAGTTATCAGACAAAATATGAGATCTGACCTGAACAAGTGGGGGACATTTGGTCCCCGTAATGTAATATAAACATAATCCACGCACAAACACACACACACACACACACGCACAAACAGCCTCTCACCTTGGCAGCTTCCCTTGGTTTTGATTGCAGCAAAGACACCACTTGAATCCAAAATAATTACTGAACAGTACCCAAAGTCAGAGATTTGCAATTAAAGCACAAACAGTGTAGAACGGGGAGTTTCAGGCCATGCAACAGTATCGTGATTGATTTGACCCAGACAACAGACAAATTCACTACCGACCCTGTGTATCTAATGCTCCGTGTTGTTATGTTTGATGACCAGTGGCTCACCGCTATTAAGCACCATTCACACCTCCTGACTCCTCCTGTGTAAAAGCATGCTAAGAGTTTAGCATTCTGCTAAAATGTTTTTGAAGCTATTCTACTGAAATGGAATATGCGTAGCTCATTTCCATCCATCTCTCTCCCTTCCGCTTATCCTAGTCAGGGACATAGATAATTTACTGTAGTTATACTAATTAAGAAACCTTCAAATTGCGAAGAAATGTGAAACAAAGGCAAAGCAAAGCAACTAAAAAGCGGTTTTGAAATCAGTTGAGGATCATCATTACTTGGGGTTCAAAGCAGACAGGAAATGAATGCATGACTCTGCCGGTTCCTTCAGATGGCTCTGACAGTGATGTAACTGTGGCTGGGCCTGTCACATTCGCCATCCATACTGTTGGAGATAAATAATCAACTTCAATTAAAGGACTGTTAAGAACTATGTTGTTAAGTTCATAGCCCCCAATTTTACATAAAATGGGCAGGTCCATCATGCAAATGATTTCATTTGCTCTCTTTCATCACAATACACACTAACACATGTAAAAGATTTACAGCAAGCGGTTTTTGGTATTAACCATAGGAACTTTTTTATGGGTTTTAAAAATTAATAAAACACTGGGTTGCGAAAGAAAATATTCTGTTGCAAGCCCAAGCAGATCAGTCTCCATATCGTCAGGATATATAACAATATATTGGGAAATGGGTTAGTAAAAAAATATATAATGGAATTCTTTGCCTTGAGACAAATACCTAAGGAGGAGGAACAAACTCAGAAGTCGATAAGGACGCAACTTTCTGCAGATAAATGGCAAAATATATAGGCTATATATCACCCATACTATGAGGCACAATGAGATGGTATTCAGAATGGCTTTTCATGTTTGAGGATATGTACTGCATTGCAGTTCAGCTGAATTATTTATCTGAAGGTATAGAAGGGAATTCACCACATAACAAAAGCTTGTAGATTTCCTCTGTGCTGACTTCTCTGAGAGGCCATGCTTAACAGGATGAATTATCCAATCACTAATCAAAACCCAATCAAACGGCACCGTCTCGCGCTTCGCCCTCCAGCAAGCAATCACGGTTTCCCAATCAATTAAAAGTCTGGCAGAAAGAGACACAGCTGCAGAGTGGTAAAGCAGCAGCTCCTGTTGGATGGCAAACACTTTTTCCTTTTTTTTTTTATTGAAAAAGCATTTGTAGAAGACCAAATCGGCACAGGCACGCCCTTAAAGCGGCTTAGCGGTCTGGCGGACTGGCACCAGAAGGGGCACCCAGCCTGGCACCTTTGAGGCACCGCCAATCCCTTTAATCGGAATGTTACATTTCATTCCTCCCACCGGATTGGAGGTGAACTGCAGCCCCACATGCATGATGGGAGGGACGACAACACACATCACTCGCCCTTTTTCCAACATGTTCTTGCTGTCCTGGAAAACCAAAATTACAATGACAGCACAAACACCTATGTACAGTTCTGACAGGGTGAGAAGATAACCAGACCCACCAGCAAGATTCCTCCTATGCCTTTTGCTCCGCCTCCCACACGCATTGGTGTCCAAACCACCCATGTGCCCCCTTGTTACCACAGTCTTGACATAAATACTTCAGACACCAGGTGTACAGAATCTCCAAAACCGCAGGGTGGTCAATCAAATTTAGCTTTCCCTTTCCTGGCCCTTTGTCAGACTGACGTGTCAACTAGAAGGAACACAAGGGAAAATTTAATGGGGGGGGGGGGGGGGGGGCACCCAAAAAACCCTGGCCACATTTTTTTTGGGGGGGCTGTCTGTTTGAAGGGGGGGTGGGGAAAAAAGAGGGAAAATTTTCCCGCGCGAATGGTGT
>JAODKE010000002.1:28828412-28840167 GCA_026779605.1 Mormyrus hasselquistii | reverse complement strand
TCAGGCCTGCGGCTTTCACCAAGGTGGGGGGGGGGGGGGGGGGGGGGCACACACTAAAGCCATGGCACATCTTTTATGGCGATGCTGTCAGTTTTGAAGATGGTCGTGGTAAAAAGAGGAGAAATATGTCACTGGCGAATGGATTGTTGAACCAAAACCACTGCAGTAAATCAGTGCATCAACAGGGGGACTGGTATCTCCAGTGAAAATCCAGTGAAACACAATGCAATAACTCAATCTGATAGTAGCAGTAATGACTTATTGCACAATAGTAACCGTGAAATATAAAAAATGTGAAATGGTAAATTGGCAGCAAATTAATCAGCTGCTGTCAAAACCACACAGACCAAATATTTAAATGTATACAGTAATTATCCAACTAGTTTAAGCTAACAGTGAAAAACAAGCACCGGATAATTGTGCTGCTATTGCTTTCCAAGTTCGTCTTAGGCATTCTAATTTTTCGACAGGTTTATGCACTAATTTCCCCCAATAACTGTAACATGCTATGACTGGTTTTACAGTAGCACAAGTTTAATTATGCTTGTGTGCAGCTAGCCCCACAATTCTGCAGACTGCATTGAGCAGTGACTGATTCACAACCTCAACAGCCATATGAGGCCAATCCACGTTAATTGTGAATGAAGAGTGTTTCTCTGTGTTTGTGGGTTTAGGTCAAGATCTTCATCCATTTTTACTGCAGCTTCTTTCATACTGGCATTAGCACCACGGGAAGACTTAATATTTTTTAGTGTTTATTTTTGCATTGAAGAAATGGTGAAAGTACAGGTCTCACAATGGCCCTGGTTTACCCATTTTGCAAAGAGGAAGGAAAAATAAAAAGGTGTCCTTAATCTTCCCATCCAAGCAGCCAGCATGACACTTTCAATCCCTCGGAAGCAGGGGTGGAAAGGAGACGGGTGCACCGAGCAAATCAATTAAAACCATGAGCACATTCTATGCTGTAGAGGGATTTAGCACAAGGATGAACAAATGTTGAGGTTGATAGCTATAGTTTAAAATAGCCCCGCCTAGTTTACACCTTAGTGATACGTGTGAGTGGCTGTCAGAACCTGAGACTTAAATATACCGCAATTTAATTGTAATGGACTAATCCATTCCAAATACACATAACCGAGCCATAACATAACCACCAGAAACATGCACTGTGGGAAACAACACTCAGTGACACTTTACGTAAAACAGTCATTATACTGCATTAGAGATACCTTCATAATGCATTATAATGCATTCATAAAGTATTATAAATACAGCTATAACTATTTATGGAAATGCGTAACATATTATAGCCATGTGCATTGTGACTGTCTTATGAAGCTCTCATCTATAATGCACTAAAGGTACCTTTATAATACAGTACAAAGCATCTTTAATTCTAATGCTGACAATTATAATGCATCATGAAGGTATTTATCTACAAAAGTCTTAGGCAGACAAAGAAAATGATGTTTAAATTATCCTCGTGTTGGTATAAAACTATGATATCATGCCTGTCAAAGTGTGTCAGCGTAGCCATTTCAGAACCTCTGCTAAAATCACCCCAGTATTTGCAGTAACCATCCAGTGCTGCCATGTATTTTTTGACTAGGCCACTAGCAGACCTCATACAGCTAGTCAATCTGTCACTGACTTTTTAATCCAATTTATTTAATTAATTAATTGAGCTGTTGGTGAAATTTAACAAAATCACAGAATGGCTGAGGTGCCCCTGAGGAGAGGTTTGGGAACTGAAGCGGTGTCATCTAACCGTCCAATTAGATATCAACAACTTTTTAGAAAGTAGAAGAAATTATTACTATTTTTTATTGTTACTCTTAATTTGCATATGTTCTAATGTTAATTTTTTTTTTTGTTTGTACACTTGCTACCCAGATAAACAGCTCTAAACATTTCTTTGGACTGCCTAGACCTTTGCACAGTACCGTACAATGCATTTATATGTCTGCTTTAAGTAAAGTGTTATCCAATACTCAAACCCGTAGGCATGTTTTGGTGTGAAACACACACATGCTTACCTTCTTGTTGAGAACACAGCATAGACCATTTTTAGGTATTACAAGGCATTCATGCAATGCGATGCTGACCACAGTACCCTGCTCTGCAAAGTTTTCAACAGACTTAGCCTGACATTTAAAGACAACCAATTCAGTCACTCATCATTGCAATGCTTGATCCAATTGGTTCACATCATACTCAAGTAGCAGGAATATCTGTCCACAGTTGGCACTAGCCGACTCCGTTCCCCTCAGACCCGTGAGGCAAACGTTGCAGAGCCTCCTGAAAGATGAGAAGCGTGAGTCACTGAAGGTTCTGCCAAGTGTGCTACAAATATTCACTCTCAAAGTCACAGCCAAAACAAGTAACTAGGACCGCCACTCATTTTATTCACCACCACAACTAGTGAAATCACATTATTCACAGGATACTAAGAGTCCATCAAATAAATGAATCACGTTGCCATTAGGGGGCAGCACAGTGGTGTAGCGGTTAGCACTTTTGCTAACCACTCTGTGACACAGGGTTCTAGTCCTAGCCGTGGCTCCGTGCGTCAGAAGTTTGCGTGTTCTACCTGTGTCGTTGTGCGGTTCCCCCCACAGCTCAAAAATTGGAGCTACCAAATTGCCCGAAGATCCTTCCAACCTGCAAAGGGTTGGTGCAGCACCCTGGGATGTTCATGTCTCGCACCCATAAGCTCCAGATTCCCTGTCCCCCTGAGTATGATACAGTGAGAGAAAACTGAGGGCTTTCGCCATAAGTTGTGCCAACAGAAACAAAGTTGTGCCAACAAACCATTTGCTGCTGCTCAATATTGTCTCTGGAATCCAAAATATTTCCATGCAGCAGAAGATGAATGTCGTTTGGTTATCAGTGTTTGTTTCCTTTTCTCCTCCTCACTCTTTTTTATAAAACTGGTCACAAACGTGACTATGAGTGAGTCCAACAGCAAGGGTGAAAATGATCATGTCTGCCTCAGACATTCATTCATTCTCCAAACCGCTGTATCCTATTGGGTCGCAAGGGGTCCGGAGCCTATCCCAGAAGCAATGGGCACGAGACAGGGAACAACCCTGGACAGGGGGCCAGCCAATGGCAGGGCACACTCACACGCTGTTACCATTCAAACCTACGGGCAAGTTATTAACTCCAATCAGCTTCAGCATGTCTTTGACCTGTGGGGAGGGAAACCGGAGTACCTGGAGGAAACCCAACGACGACATGGAGAACATGCAAACTCCACACAGGTGTAACCCAGGCGGAGACTCAAATCTAGGTCCCAGAGGTGCGAGGCAACAGTGCTAACCACTGCACCAGCATGTCGCCCCTTCCGGCGCAGACAGTGCATGCAAAACTAATTCAAAACTAGCAGTGGTAAACTTTAGACTGAATTTTTAACACATACTAAATAATCTTGAAAATAAACAATGGCAAAAATTGGCTAAGATTTGTTCCCTGTGACACAGTAAAAATATTTTAGCATTATTTACTGATGGTCCCAATCCCACGGACATCTGTGGTCCTTGCAAAGTAACAATTGCATGTGCATAACAATATTAAAAAATCACGCGTGTGTGTTATGCTATTATTGTGCAAGTTTACTATTTTAATTGCTCTAACTTGGCTTATCAGTGCCTCCCATCCTTAGACAGGTCACTGGTGAATCTGTTTATGAAAAGCTAGCAAAGCAAAATTATTACAGGTGAAGGTTACGGCATAATCAGTCCCTGAGAGAAACCACAGGCACATGCTTGCATCAAGTGCATGGTTGGTGCCCAAGGCCTTACGGACCATGCGTGTCTAATTTACGACAGTGACCATAACTAATCCGCTTCTGTCACCAGATAGTAGCAAAACAATTCAACCGAAACCTAATACATGTAAACAAACTAAACAGACTTTTGATACATTCATCTGTCCGATAATGAGTTAAAGGGGGTGAAAAGCGCATGTTTAGTTTGTCACATTCACTCTGGCGACTTGCTGAATGCTGCCATCAATAAGCAGTTACTGTCTAACCCCTGGAGATTCAATGTCTGTGCTGTGAGCATCGGCAGGTCGCTGTGATGCTCCGGCAGCTGGTGAAGGCCGCGAACGCTGCAGGAAAGGCGTGAACACAGCCGCACAAGAAAGAGAAAGGTCTGCCTCAAGTCCACACTTACAGACGAACAGCGTTCGCTGCTTTCGTTAAGATGCTGGACAAATTTCAGATTCAAACAAAGGGAATGACAAACAATGTGAAATCCCTTTGCCTGCCTAGGACTTTTCTGAGAGATTACCTAACGACTCTGAATGCTTTTCAAATTCAGATCATGCGCAGAAAATGCTCAAATTCACTTCTGATTTCAGCTCGTCCAGTATGTCGGACTCCGGGACTGGCAGGACCCATAAGAGCTTTTGCAGCCAAGACTCCGGAGACTGAGTGAATAGGCAACAATCACCCACCTCTGCATGTAAAAAACAGAGCTCTTCAGCATACTGTCACCTGCAGAAACACTGCCTGCACTGCACCGCAGCCAACCACGTGCATGCGGCCATACACGTGGAGCCTTCAGTTTTAGCTTCTACCCCACTGGGAAACTGAGGTCTAAATTCAACAAGAACAGCACTAATGAACCTGGACTTCTATTCAAAGGCAAACCTGATTTTTTTTTAATGGAATAATATTCTGCCATTAAAAGGCACCCTTAAGGGGATTGATTCTTGGTGTAATATGGCAGTGGGGAGGATTGCTCAAACAGAAGACTATTACAAAATATATTGCAAAAGGGCAAGAAAAGGCAAAAAAAAAAACTATTAGGTTTTTTTTTGAGTTTGAGTGGAGAGGCAGAAAGATGATTTGGGAATCTACCAATGTTGACTTTTCATACAAGGCCTACACTCAATTTTCCTTAAAATCAAGATGTGATCCCAGATTGTGATGCATTATAAATCAGCGTGTGATGAAGCAACACACATGCCTGAAACAACAGATGTTTGCCTTCTGAAAAACACATTGGCAAACGTACGTATTAGAAATCATTATCCTTTGCATATAATTACAGTACAAAAAAAACAAAAAAACAAAACTAGAGGCCCATGTGCTTTTCGGTTTTCTTTGTTTATTCTCTTGATAGACTCCATTTGCATTCCCTCTCACATGGGTGCTTTTATTGTAATTTTTGGTTTTTAGTGATGGCATCAGTGAGATGATCTCAGTTGCACGGACTTCCTATGAGAACAGACTACAATTTAAATGCTCAAAAAAATAAATAAACGAATAAGTAAAAACTAACTAGCAAACAAACATTTTTTGTTGTTTGCAAATGTATGTATTTTAAAACCAGCATAGCCCTTGAAGATTCGTTTGCTCTGAGGACTAAATTAAGAAGAAATGAAAATGAAGAAAACAAAGGCCACCCCAAGCCAGGGAGCAGACGGGTTTACGCCGTGCTAATGGCAACAGATGTTACGATAAAGACAAACAAGCAAACGCACAGCCTGAAAAGACGCAGAAAAAAAAAATAGCGAGCAATCAAAGTAGTTGTTAAGGCTCCAGACTGCCTACAACCTGTTTCCTTCAGTGAGGCACAGAGGCTAACTCATTCCCTTTGCCAGTCTCAGTAAACTGGAAGCTAAGGCAGTCACGTCAGATAAAAGCATTTGGGAATACAGCGAGAAGCCCCTCAATAACTGCCAATGGGAAGACAAAGAAGAAAAAACTGGTTGGTATAAAAGCAAGAAAATTGAGCCTGACATGGTGCAAACTGTTGTTTTTGCTTTAAACTGAAAAAGGCCTGAGCGAAGCGACATCACATCATCTGTATTTAGATCATTTTTTCACTGAAATGTACATCACGCCACCTGGACAGGCAATCCAGTTGCACACACGAGGCCTCGGCACAGCAGATTAACTGTGTCCTATCACCCAAGCCTCACATCTCGCTGCTACATTCGCGGCAGCTGGACACCGTCATTCAAAACCACTTTGTCATTCCAATTCTCAATTCTCAAAAGCTGAAGGTTCACACAAATCCTGCATTCTGTCAATCAGCGGCTGATGTCCTCTTCCGTTTATCGAGCCTGGAGATACTGCAAGCCCTTCAAGAAACTGCTCTATCGTGATATGCAACATAGAGAAAATAAAGCAAAAGATACAGGATCCAGTCAATGTGATGGAATTTCAGTATGACAAAAACAGGGTGACACCAACTGAGTCTTTGTCCCCGGTAACAGAATGATGTCACAGGCCTCCAGGGATTAAAGAAACAGCTTGTTTCCCCCACAGCGCACTACACAGCTTCCATCATTGGCAGCTGCATCGACTCCTCATCTTTTGTCCATCACCAACGACAGGCAAGCTACGGTGAGAGAGAGGGGGAAAACGAAGAACGGACTTTCTGAGGTTGCCATAGCAATACACTCCAACATTGGTGAAATGGTGTGGAAGCCCCAGAAAAACTGACCATGGTGGAAAGTGCTCTCGCCGGCAGGTGTGCAAGAGAAAGGATGCCGCACCTCCGTCACGTGCACAGAGTATGTTTGTGTTCGCTGCAAATTTAATTCAACTTAATTGCATTGACCCAAAAGAGCCCAAGCAAAAAACTGCCATCTTGATAATGACAACAATAATAATTGCCATTATTATGGAGACATCAATCCTAAAAATTATACTTCTGCCTTTCTTCAGAGCCGTGTACTTTGTTTGGAAAACAAAGAGGGCTTCACACAGTTTTGACGGGTGCCATTATAATTGGTATTTGGCGTGATTAATGGATACCTGCTGCTTGTATGTTTGTGGCACTCTACTGAGAATTCCAGAAGGCTGAAGAGAGGAGAAAGGCGGGGGGGGGGGGCAAACTTTGATACCCAGTGGTCCCCACACCTCACTGTCAACCCCAACAGGTCCGGCCATGATGCATTGTTGAGATAAGCTTACTTCGGAATATATTTATTTATTTAGTCAAGCGCTTCTATTTCACTCTTTTGTTTTTGTTTGATTGGTATTTTTCCACTGTGGAATCCGTCTCGGAGACGTTTTCAGTCTGCCCATGGTAATGAAGCACAAACGGCATGATGATTGTCATAATCCTGCACCAAAGCAAATTTGCTTAATGACTGCAGTTTTCTAAAGCTGGAGCCACAGATTGAGAGGATGTCTCGTCATAGGTGGAGAATTTCCAGCCACTTCTCGACAGTATAGTGCGGGAGCGTCTGGGGGAGGGATGCCCTCCCGACTCCCTCCGTGGTGCTGGGGGCCTTCCCACAGCTGTTGGCGCAACGGGGACTTATCGCTCACATAGATGTCACGGTCCTTTACAAAAATGCAACCTTTCTGGGGTTGTGAATGTGCCCTCGCCACGTCTTACCATACATCACTGCCAGGGGAGGTTGGCCAAACAGCTGGGCACAGCTCAGGGACCTGATCTCCTTCATTCATCTCCATTCTTCACATCATTTGTCACACTCTCTCATACACTGCAATTAAACAGACCGTCTTACCCATCACGAAGGGTGAAACTTTTACATCTCATCAAGGTGGGCCTCTGTTGACCCAATCCAGGCTTGATCAAACGCATAGGGAAATAAATTCTCTTTGCTTTGCGAACCTCGAAGACCATTCCTTGGCCTGCTTGGTTGTAAATCTGGGGTGTTTGCAATTTCCATTTTCCACACTGCAGATCCTCAAAGAAAGATTTATAATCCCTTCCAGTCCTGTCATTGCCAGCACAAGAGGCAGGGGACAGAGCAGATCTCTGAATCCTGATAACTTTTGTCAAGTTTTATCTGGCTGCTGCTGTGTTTAATGCGACCTCCCATCTTCCTACCCACGGGGCGATGCGGCTGGGTGCCACTGTCCATCTTCCTTTCAGTACTCCAAAGAATATACTCAATAAACGATGAGACCGGATTTGCCTTCGACAGCCCACCAAGCTTAAGTCGATTAACTGGCAAATTTGGGAAATTAGATGAATTTACAAAAAAGCCTATAATTTACCATCAGGTACTGCGGTATTTTACAGACCACAAAAAGGGTAACGTCTACAAGTCTGCTTTACAGTCTGGCAGTTATGTGACCCAACAGACAACATGCAGTTCTGGAGCCTATACCTGGATGGCTTTAGGTATGGCTGAGATGTTACTGAAAAGGTAGGTCCTAGGATTGAATCGACATATTCACCTGCATACATGCGACAGGCAATTATGCTAGTAATCCATAAATAAATGTTTAAATTAATATTAGAATTACATGTAATTGTATTTCCACAAAGGCTTTTCTTATGCAAGTTAAAAATCTAGTTAGTAACATACTTTAAGAAATCACAAACCCTCAATATTATTGCAAAACTAATGCCAGCTCACTCCTACACAGGACAAGAACCAACAAAATAGCACCAGGCAGGTAATCACACATTTTTTGATGAACAGTTACATGTATGATTCACTCATGGCTTCTGGCCTAATTTTCTATTCTTTACACATGGCTCTGGGCATAAGAAACAGATAGTTTGCTATATACACAGCCAGAAATGGAGTCAACATAATGTAATAATTAAACAATTGTGACAGAATGAGGTACAACTTTTGCAAACCTATTTTCTTTCTACCATGTAAGAAAATGAAAAAAAAAGAGAATATTTAATTTCAAGTATCCATTATCGTAAGCTTGATATTATGACTTCTGTAAAAATAGTAACCATAGTAACCAAGCCAACAGAGTAATAGAGAGAATGGCTTTTAGAGAATGACAGTTAAGTTATTACGAACACACCAAGGAACAGAAAAATGACACCGAGGTAATTGTTATTCTTCCCAGTTACACTTCATAGAAAGAGAAGAGGGAAAAACACCAACCTAATGGTTGAAAGGATCAAGTGTCTTCAAAAAAAAGCACACATACCAAATCCCCAGGAGAGAAAATAAAACTGATCTCCGTGTATCCAAAGGAAACAAGATCAATATTCTGTTGGGGAGAAAGTCATTCCATGTGTGACTTCCCTGGAAGCAACCAGACAATTTCTGCTATTCTCCACGGACATGGCAGCTGTACTTTCAATTTAATGAAGCTGAACTAATAAATAGTGCCCAGTGTAAGTAGAGGATGAAAAATGAAACAGTGAAACTTGTGGGGCACGGGGCAAAGTCTACAAGTGTACAAGGAGTTTTTATAACTAGCAGGGAACAAGAAGTAAGGTACTGGAACTCTGTACTTTGTGGATTTCAGTTAAGGATCCGGTGCAGTTATCAGGAAACTCCATTTATGACAGTAAGATTTGGGGTTCAAATCTCAGGAGGGGAATGCTGATGTATTCTTGAGGAAAGGTATGTATAATCACTTATTCCAATAAATATCCACCTGCATACATACATAGCAGCAGGTTACGCTGGAGAGAATGTCCTGTTTAGCCATATAATACAGCAAAAGGCAACCCACATAATAAGGAATATCGCAAATGAATTTCTGTCCTAACTTCACGTCTGAACTGGTCCAAGAATTATTTACGTTTCAGAAAATCTAGCTTAAGCTTTCTAGGACATCCCCACGCTGCAGCCTCAACACAACTACATCTCCCCTTAATTTAGGATCAGTTTTTCATGATTATGTTTTTTTTTTATTATTATTATTATTTTTTTTTTAAAAAAGGGGCCGCCCACTGTACTGCAGTTAAGGAAACCGACTATCTCCACGTCTTGCGAGACAGAGGAGATTGACAAGGAGACTGAACGTGAACAACACAATTTGGCGCTCTTTGGGAACCACAGACACCCTGCCATGAGTTTCTTTTGCTTTTGCAGCACAAGGAATTGACTTGATTTTCAGAGAGAGCTGGGCTATTATTTCCTCGTATTGACCCTCAAAGGGAGGAAAGAAATCAGGAACAACAAGACATTTGTGGGGGGGGGGGTGTGAGAGAATGCAGAGAAGTACACAACTGAGAAACTGGCAAGAGGGAGAGAGAGATAAGGAAAATAATGAAACTGACAAAAAAGAAGGGCACTATGTCTCTGGCGCTTGGCAAAGAATGAAGGCGGCACAGACTCCCACCTACGTTGGCAGCCCCAGGGCCTAAGAACCCAACTGGTGGCACCTTGTGAAAGAAGCAACAGTCAATGTGTTTCCCAATTACAGACCTTTCTCTCCTCCACAGATTACGCCCGGTGTTCCTTTCTGTCTGCCAAATTCCCTTAGGAACACTTGTATATGACGATGCCGATTGGGTTTCTCCTGTGCAAAAGCAGACTGAATAATTTAAATGTCTGGGCTGCGATTCTGCTGTCAGAGGTGACTTCACGGCTGCAGTCAGCAAACAGGCTCCTACGTGTGAGTGCTTTAAAGTCAGTAGCCCATTGTTCTGACGAGCTTCATTCAAAGAGGGTCGGGTGGGGGTGGCGTGCATTGTGAGCAGTGGGTCATAGGTTCTACAGATCATGGATGCTAAAGAGCAGTAACTCAAGTGTTCAAGTTTCAAGTGTTTATACAAGACTTCAGCTGCATTGCAAGGTGATGTTGGGGGCCGGGGGGGTTGGCGTTTTACGAAATGATCAAACAGCACCGCAATTGAAGGAAAATCAAAGATTAGCAGGAGGGGGTAACATTTTAAATTTAATCTCTATGGTGGCACCCTGAACAAATATTAAGGTGAGGCAGGGGTGAATGATTAGGTCTATACACACTCCTTAAAGTGACTATTGGCACACTGATTCATTGCAGAAAATAGACACTGTGCAGAGGAGGCAAATATTTCAGCATGATTTAATGATGCTTTTTTGGCGAGGCTTGGCTCTCTGTAGCCCTTCTGGTGCATGAGACCGGAATGGGGAGGTCCTCTGCCCTCTGCCTATGACTTTGAATAGGCATTAATACTCACATTCTCATGCCATGTGATTGGATGAGCTTGAATCACCTCACATCTAAAGAACGAGAAGGGGGCAAAGCCGGACCCCTCATGATTAATTGAAGAGTTATTAACTTTTGCTCAAAGAAGACCGCAGAAAATGTTCATTTGGCTGTAGGGCCTGTAAGAGTCCTTTACATTTAGACGTTTTAAACCAATTATAGTTAATTTTCATTCTTCTTCATCATTAAATAGTTTGTGTGGAAACCTATTTAATTTGACCTTCGCATTCCCATAGCGATTCTGCTCTAAGGATTTGGCGTGTTCCACCAGAGAGAGAGTTTCGTATTTTTAATGAATAATTCATTGTTAACCACAGGATTCCTATGAGTTAACTTGAAAGAAGTCAATCCTTCCTCTCCATACCACACTCACAATTATATGTACACATAATTGTAATGTTTGGATTAAAATTTAGTCTGTCAGACTTCTGTACGGCAGACAGATGGTCTAGAACACCAGTGCCAGGTCAAAGGTTATGGAAAGTGAGACTATTGAATCCATGTTCAAATCAACAATGCTAAAAAACAAACAACAATTTGCAGAGAATTCCACAGCACAGCTGCTACCCGGTCAGTTTGTTTATCAATAGTTATTCTGTGTTATCAAGATGTGCCAGTGTTACCGCATAGTGGGCACACCTCTGTCGGTCAGCGTGGGAACAGTATGGCTATGAGTGATAAGGCAGCCTGGTCCCAGGCTCGTGCTGCTTTATCCGTCATGCCTGCAGGTCACAAAAAGCACGGAGGAATTTGGTTGGCTTATACACGCCAGGCTATAATGTATCTCAGTCTTTTTCCCTGTTTTTGGTTACCAATAAAGGTGCTGGTGACAGTTTGGGGATAAACAACTTGTTAACTGTG
>JAODKE010000002.1:28818321-28828377 GCA_026779605.1 Mormyrus hasselquistii | reverse complement strand
ACATACACACACACACATAAATATATACAACACAAAATATCTTAAGGTTATTGCTTCCCAAGTACTTATCCCAGGTGAGTGTTTTTGCATTAGATGCATAAAGAGGAGGTATTGAGATACAGCCGTACCCATACGCAGTAATCTTCCCCTGAATCCATTCCTCTCTGCAGTCATATATCAACCAGGATCAAAATAAAATCTTGCGACTCAACGCAGAGTTAAGAAACTGAGTGGTTTTATTCCCCCCAGACACCAGAAGAGATGCTAAAAATAAGGGCTTTATGTTGAAATTACAAGACATCCTAATTACAAATGGAAACAAAGACACAGATACTTAGAAAAAAGTATAAAGGAAAACACTGGATAGTTTCCAGTCTGATTTAAACTAATTTCCAAATGCATTCTTCAAAATCTGTTTATTTATGAAGCCAATCACAAAGGGCTACTGTCCCATTCCCAAGATAAGTATCACTAAAGTTGTGAGCGTTCATATTCATCTGAAAATAAGAGCAAGGTACCATCTAACAAAGGGTAAGTAGGCAATGCAGAAAAGGCACAATTAGACTGAACAAGGTCAGACCCCAGATCTCGTTAAGCTCCAGTCCACGAATGAGATTCTAGAATGGGGGCACGGCCCCATTCAGGGCCCTCTAACCCCCCACCACCGATGCCTCGTTGAAGCATCTTTGTGCTTTCGCAACATTAGCATTTGCACTGAAGCAGCCGACGGGGGTACGGTGGGTTTAGCGTCAATGGCGATTCCGTTGAATAGTCAAACACAGGGGAAAGAAGATGGCTGTCTCTTCCCCTGGGCTCCATATTAATGAGGCAGTACTGTGCCACAACCAATTATAGCCACTTCCAGACAGATGCCTTCAGTCCACAATCAGTCCACAAGATGCCTGTAAGCTTGCCGCACCCCTCTCTCTTTGGAAATAACCATAGATCATCTTGTGATAAAACTTTCATTTTTATTAATAGTGCTTCAAGGGGGACCCTCACCACACCATAGAGTAAACAAATATGAGTGAGAAATATCAGGGAGGTCTGGTTCGCAAAGCTTAAGCGTCACCACGCCCCCTGGCTGCCTGGAGGTGCTTTGTAAATCTAATGCCATTCAAACTTTCATTTATGTCACATGTTTTTTTTCTTCATGGCTCTTGACACAGCGTCACGCGATTATTACCTTTCTGTGCCTGAGAAAGATCCATATGTTGTGTCGCTCTACATGGCAAGACTCTTTCGAGGGGCCTCGGGTGAACTCAGCTCCTTATCCCACAGTGACGCCATCGCGAGCGGGAAGAGAATGGCGGCGCCGATTCGTCGGCGATCAGTCTCAAGGGACGAAGCTTGAAACAAAAACATGACGTGAAACAAATGCATCCAGAGAAAACGAAATAATCCATTCAAATTGGAGGAATTTTGAAAATAACAGCAGGAGAGGTGGCAGACAAAGAAGCCTCCAATTTGTGAATTTGTATCAAGCTGTATACACAAGTTACCCCCTTCTCATGCTAAAAGCGGGACAAGTAATTGCTCCGAAAGTGACTTTCGTTGTGACGAATCTCCGTGAGCCATGGACGTAGTCAGGAAGGTGAACATTTCTGTCTTTCTTATTCATCTCCGGCACTCGGTGGTTCCGTCTCTCCTGCTTTAAATGAAGTTCACCACTTCCCGGTCACTCTGGGGTGTTGAATGGAAAAAGGTCCTTGGGGAGGTTCGGGGAGGGGGGCGGAGGCATGTAAAAGGTGGGAGAATAACATTTTATGACTGACTGTTTTATGACTGAGTCAGACCTGCCTGGCAATGTTACATACAACCTTGGTTCTAATGTTGACTGAAGCCAGGCTCAAACAAAAAAGAACCTTAGTTATTAACACCTACGTGTAACCCATCTTTCACATCTATACATTTGCACAATCATGGCTAAAGTCTGACATCGACGCTTAGCACTTGTCTTATTTACACAATCGACTTGGCAAATGTTTAGCAGTTCGTGCAATGCTTTACTTCAATGATTGCATCCGATAAGGGGTGACAACTGTTTTCTAAAAATAACTTGTCAGGTCTTAGTGAAAGCTTTGACTTTCTTTAATCAAACTGTGTGAAATGCATACGCAAATAATTTCTACTTAATGAAACAGAAAAACTAAACACGCGGCCTGGGAATTTGTATCATGCTGTGAAAACGAATCTGTTAGCAAGCTGAGCGAGAGGTCACCACTCCCCAGCTGAAAGAGACCTTCTTCATATTCAGGTGTTGCACAGCTACCTGGATGCCTGTGCCGCTGAAATGTTCTTGGCTAAGTCAGAATCAAAGAAGGTCCTTTATTAGAGTGCCTGTACGCAGAGGTGTTAGCATGTAGCTCGTGGTCTGCACCTCACTGCGAGCAAACAATTTTCAGCAAGCTATAGTCTAGTTCGGAAATAAGCCCCCTGCTAACTCCTCAAGTTGCAAGTCTGGGGGGAGTCAAGGCTTCACTTATTCTCCGACAACAATCTACGCAACCAGATCTATCACTATCCAGCCTATACATACAGAACAAAGCAAAGAAAGAGTCAGTGTAGACCTCCATCAGTTTTCACATCTGGGACAGGAGGGGAGTCAGTGTAGACCTCCATCAGTTTTCACATCTGGGACAGGAGGGGAAGGTGAGATTGGTGATGTGCAGGTGCAGCAGCTAGAGATGCCCGACATATCACTTAATATATCGGTATTGGCCAGTATTTGTTAATAATCAACGGGCATCGGTCCGTTGTATTTTGACCGATGGTGCCAATAACAGCGAAATCAGACAAAGATATATCTGTTATCAGCATCTGTCAAAAGTTCAGACCAACTGGGGAGGGGCAACACAAGCGAGGAAGAGCCTGTGTTGGGGAAGGGACTGGAGATTCTCTCCTGCCTGATATTCAGCACCCGTCTGGAGGAAGGCAGCCTAGGCCGATATGGGGGGGGGGGCGTGACTGGAATTAAAAGCCGGCTGTAAAGCTCATCGCCAAGGTTACTGCTACGCATGGAGTACTGGAATGGCACAGGAAGCGTTTTGTTCAAAGCACATTCTTCCAGGTCACTTGCCTTGAGGAATAGGGGGACTGGTTAGGTCACATGATACTTCAGGAACATGGGAGAGACAGGGGCTAAGATGCAGATTATAGGGATACCATATGGGACTCTGATTCTAATGCTTAACCACTCAAAAGTTGCTTGAAAGATAGTTGGATGGTTTCCAATCATGTACAACTGCTTTGCTCCCAAGGAGCTCGATGTTAAAAAGAATATATTCTCGAGGGAAAGGATTAGGTATAATAAAACCACCAACAGCCACTTTCCAGTACACTGGTCATTATGTTCCTGACACCTGCGCTGACCAGTATAAATGGACTAATGCAAAAATACTTGTTTCTTATTTGCTGAAGTCATATGATGAGTCTGAAATAGCTCATCGTTTCCCGCCTCCCTTCGCTCTTGGAACATAGCACATGCAGTACTTGTCTTACGTATGCTCGGTGAACGCAGCCAATAGACGCGGCAAAGACAAGAACATGTGCAGCATCTCAGAATAATCCTCCAATACAAATTACTTGAGAAGAGGCTCAGATTTAAGATGAAGATGGGATTATACCAAGGTAATTTGGAACACTTCTGTCAAGGCACTGTCCAGGCTGCAAAATCAACACTTAAAAAGCAATTTGCACTGTATAAATTGAGACAGACACAAAAGAAGAAAGAGAGTGGAATGCCGGCAATCTGACCTACTGACAAAGAACAATAATAACTGTAATTCAGCACTGGGTCCATCACAAGCACACAGAAAATAAACACCCCCTTGCCCTGCCCTGACACACACAGAGAAACACATCCATGCAGGAAGGTAGAGGAGACTAACGAGTTCATATATTTAAAGAGACTTAATTAACTCAAGTGTCCACTGCGTTTCTCTCTCTTGGACAAAAGAATCTGCTTACACCTCTAGTAATGAAATCTCTCCAGGACCGAGACTTCTCTGTAAGTAGACCCTCGGATGCGTACACAAGTCAGCTCTCATTACCAGTATGATAGAAAATTTCAAACATCGAGCACAGAAGTGCTTTACTGGCAGAAAGTACATTACAATACTGACAAGATGGCACATACATATATACAAACAGTTGAACGATCACAATCAATAAAGCATAATTTATTTAATCAATAATTGATGATTACATTTATAAACTAAGTTAAGTAACTAAACATTAATAAATTACTTTGCTTACTGTGGTCACTTCAGCGATTCCAAGTGGAGATGAACTGAACGCCACATAAGAATTTGTTGAATGAATGTTTGCCGGTCTATCACAGGCCATGGATACACGCAAGGATGCAATGGGTGCCAGCTGTTTTGAACGTGAGAGGAAACGGGATTTGACCCTTTACAGCACAGGAAGAAAATGCAAACTCTATCCACAGAGCAAGGGTTGAATTCAAATCATTAACCCGGGAGGTGTGAGGTGATTTCGCTGTCCATTGAGTCAGAATGCCATCCTCTGTGCCAAGCATCCCAAACAGAATCAATCTCTGCAATGTAAATAAATATGAATAGATATTTCGCATAGCATATACAGTATACAAAATATATAGCATATAAATGGGTCTGTTTATAAGCTCTTTATGATTCTTGCATTCCAGCACTGCAATGTTTCAGCCTAAAATACTCAAAGCTAAATAACGGATAAAGAAAATGTGATTAAATTACTCAAAAAAGCTAAACAGTAGGACAATCATCTTTATTAATGGAGTTATTTGAGTCAGATGTTTCAATCAACATGATAACAATCAGGTTTGAATATCAGGGGCACGCACTAATTTAGAAAGAAAAAAAAAAACACACACACACACACACACAAACACAGTTTGTAACCTCCATCAATCTGCTCTGCGAAATACAGTTTCCTGAAGGTGAATCATGCCCTGTTCAAATCTCTGACCTCAAAAGAGAGAAGCTGATGGTCTTGAGGCTGGAAAGAATTGTAAAACCATTTCTAAAGACTTTAGCCTTTATCAATACTAGGTTAAACAGCCAGTACACAAATGGAGAAAATTCAACATCATTATTACTCTTTCTAGGAATGGCCATCCAACAAAAATCACTTGAAGAGCAAAATGTACAATACATTTGAAAGTCAAAAAAGAATCACAGGGTAACTCCACTGGCCCCACTTTCTTTGGCTGATGTCAGTGTTTATGAATCGAAAATAAGAAAAACCGTGAACAAGGATGGTGCGAGAAGAACAGAATGACATTGCCTATCAGTAGTTTTCCAAATCCAGTAGGCAAGCAGAAAGAAGACGAGTTTGAAGTGGATTTTTTTTGTATAAATGGGAAACGATACATTTGCCAGAAAAGGAAACATTGCACTACAAAAGAAAAAGCTGATCTTCATCAACAGTGTGAGTTTAATGGTTCAGGAGTAATAACAAGTATTACTGAGCAAGAAGGTATGGAAAAGTCAGTCCTGAAGCCATCTAGTCATACAGGTGATTTGCATTGATGCACTCGATAAACATGTAAAAAGTATAGTTTTTGTCATTTAATTTTTAGACTATTATTAGGCTCCAAGTCAAATCATAAAATGAAATACAGCACAGATTTCAGTTTCTCATCATGATTAGAGGTGGAACAGCTTATTAGTAAAGGTTCATTTCATGTCATTATTCAAGTTCTGGGACTTTTTTTTTTTGTTTTCATTTCAGTGCTTACTATTTTAACAAAACATTTCCATGCAATTTTAGTATTTTACACATTTATCCACTATCTATTACAGTACTTCATACACTACAAAAAGTACCTTTTAAATTTAAAAGCTGCTCTCCACTGAACAGTACACACAAACAGAGGATACACCTAGAAGTTAATGGGATTCCACCCTCCGTACCACGACCCTTGCTCCCTGCTGGAAATGTGCACAACATGAATCTACTAATGCTATCAGATATCGACACCCACAGATACACACTAAGAGACCGGGGGGGGGGAGAGGGGGGGGGAGATCATGAGACTGAAAACTCTTCTTAAAAGTGCTCTCATGTAATGATACACGTCTTAACTAGGTAGTTGACATTAAAGTGGCTAAATTAACTCACTTTCTAATGTTACCTTTTTAACAAGCAGAAGCCTTTTATCTCTGAGTGGGGCTTTGGGTAATACACTCAGGTGGAATATAAACATAGCTGAAGGTCCGCGTGAATTACAAAGTACTTTATGGCTGAGACAGAGAGACACTCCTGTCAACTGAGGCTACTTAGCAATTAAACTGGTATGGTTTCCATAATGAGGACGGCAGACAATACACTATAATTACATAGTAACTGCAGCGGCCTGCGAAACTGCACAGTGACAAGACTTCACCTCTTGTCATCATTATAGAGTCAGTGCACATTTCAGTCCATCTGATCAGAAGTAAAAAGCAATTTGTCCACAAGGTATGAATGGCAATCAAAGCAGGGTAAGGCCATCAACCCTGGGGCTCATCCAACAAAAGGTGGCATATTTCAGAAGGTTGCCTTTCTTCTCCAAAGACCACAAACAGAAAATAAGACAACAGTTTGCACCCCAAAGTTCACTTCCTCCCCGCTTTTCATTCGAAGCCATCAATTAATGGCAGGCAGTTACACAGATTGCACCTTCAATGGTATTTCAGTCACACATGTGCTTAATATGGTACATAATAAACAGAGTTTTCTTTGAACAGCCCTGTGTGTAGATGGATCCAGAACAGCAGGTAGAATATATCTGGGTGAAAAGCCAACCTGCGCTGGGGCCAGATGCTGGTTTGTACATGAGAAGCCTGGTCCCAATACATAATAGCTATCCCTACCAGAGCAAGCAAAATGGGAAATATTACATGTGGCTTATGTGTGTGTGTGATGCAGCTATATATTTTACATACATATATCCATCCATCCAATTTGTTCACATGTGTATATATACATACACACACAAACACACACACAATGAGAGAGCTAGAAGACCACTTGTTGCTAACAGTAGTGATTAGAAATGACATTTAGCAGTTTTCCATCTTGGGGATGGGTTTCTTTGAGAGAGGCCTTTCCTTCATCCACTCAGAGCCCCGCCTCAGGATGCATAGCTCAGAAGTTGGTGACTTCAATTCAGTTTTACACCACCGGACATGACAACGTTTAATTTGTCAGGTACGTAGTGATTAACACTGAGGAACAGGTTTTGAGGGGGTCACCATCACATACATTCAAATGTTTCAATACGCAAACTGCTTTTTCCGGAAGATGATTTCAAGACGACGTTAGTGTGTGTGCAGCACGTGGCTGTTGGTGCGTCTGGCTGTTTTACCGACCGGCCAAAGAGCTCCTCTAAGGGAGACGACATGCGTACTTTTAGGCAATTAAGTTGGCTACACACCCTGCCGACGGCAAAAAAGGACTAACGCTGACCAGGACGGACTAACAGTTGGAAAATTTGCACTGGAACAGATTGGCATGAGGTGTTGGTTGATGTATAACCCAATCAAGCTAATTTTCACCAATTAGCTCCGACACTAATTCAACATGCTGAATCGACCAAAACAGCAGGGACTGATTGTGTCTGACCATGCCACACACCAGCCTGCCAGGCAGTCACAGACTTTCATTGGCAGTCTGATAGCTTTTAACGCCTGATACACGGCTTGAAGTATTCCAGGCTTTAGATAGACAACTTTAGTGTCATTCTTGAGAGTATATGGTTTTTATATTAACACAGTACAGACACTCCTCTACTTATGAACTTTCAACTTATGAACTTACAGACGTAAAATTGTGTTCAATTTCTTTTTCTGCGCACCAATTCCGTCTAGTACGACTTCTGCCTGTGTGCGTACGGCCAGCATCCTAGTTCTTTGTACTTGCATATAACCTTAAAATTATGTCAAAAAATGACTTATGAACATTTCAAGATACGAACATAACTCGTTCGTAAGTAGAGCAGTGTCTGTAGGAGTGTCTGTACTGGCTTCTTCATTGAAAATTCTGTGAAAATGCAGTATAAACTCTTGAATTTCTGAATTTAAAAATTTTTGAGGACCCCAGACCACATTTTTTAGTCGTTCTTAATGCTGTCCGACTCAGAAAGACATTGTCATTTCTTGTATGTCCTAGTCTCCAGACTAATTTACTTTATACCTTGTGTACATAATTGGAGCTTCCATAAATAAACGAACAGTCCCAGAGGAGCCTAAATGCCTGTAATAACCACCAACCCCCCCCCACCCCCAAAAAAAAGAAAAAAAACATCTTAATCGTGAATACAAGTCGGAAATGCTTCTTATCACCCACCTCAGCTGTGCCAACGTGCACAATACTTTGCCAAATAGTCAATTTCCCTAGCAAAAATTCTGCGTTTGCATTGTACAACATATAAAATTAACACTTTGCTTAATTTTGGCTACCTGAAGCAAGCAGCATTTGTGAAGAATATTCATTAGCATCGACTGCATCTGTAAAGATATGCAGCCAGACATTGTGAGCAGTGACATCGTTTGCTTTGCTGTTGTGTCATTTGTGCTGAGCTACAGTCAAGGTATAAACGCGAGTGAAATCGCACTAAAGATTATTTCGTGATAGGTTTTGTATTCATGATTATATAGTCTTATGTTAAAAATCTGTAATGTGAATCTATCCTCTGAAGCATTATCAGTACAACTATGTTAATCTTCTTTCACTCAATAAAAATGTATAACACTGAAACGTGCAATGCTTTGTGTCTGCTGTCCTTCTGATGTGGAAGATGATGAGATTATAGGACTTAATAACACTTAGAACTGTAAGCTATTGAGCCACCGGAAGGAAAAATTAATGCGCAAGAGCGGCAGATCCCATCAAAAAGCATTTGTGTAATGCAAATCACATAATGTCGCGCTTAATTTATTCAATCCGCAGGTGACCTTTGGAGAAAAGTGCTATAAATATTTCTCAGTTGTCTTTTGCTTAGGCACAAACATGTCAAACTCCCTCCCATCAGAGCCAAAAATAAACTCAAAAATAATTAAATAAAGCATAATGCAATAATTAATAAAATACTCTGTGTTCCTGATGAGTAAAAACACACATTTTTTTTTATCTCTCACCTAAGAGGTCATCTCACCAATCTTTATTTCTCGACAAGGTCAAGGTTATGTTGGTTCTCTAAAAAACCACCGTGCTCACAACAGGAAAGAACGCTCCAGAAAATGTACACCTGCCTTCCCTGACTCCGCTTGCAGGGAGGGGTACGCACCGTCGCTCGTAACACGTTTTCATTGAGCTCCTGATTCCCAAGGTGACCTGTTCCGTGTGCTCTGCTAAAAGACCAGACTATAAATTTACGATGCCGTAATGTGTTTGTAAACTAAACACATTCCCTTCATTTTTTAAAAACAACTACACCTCTAACCCTTTTATCTGCCTTGAACAAATATCTTAAGTTGCTTTTTCCTCTTCCTCACGGGGTCTAGCAAATATTTCTTTTCTGGGGAGAACACAGGTTTCTGCACAAAGAATACGCAGGGGGTTCACAAAATCGTTGCATAGTACATTACCATTAAAAGCACGACGACACGCATCCGGTGACTCTGTAGAGGAAGACAAGGGGTGTACACAGTTCCGGAATCTTCCTTTTTGCCGACATGCCTTGCGCTGCGACTGTCTCCGGCGATCCCGCTGTGGAAACAGCTACTTGGCGGTGACGATTCACCTCGATGCTTGAGGCACGGGGCTGGCCGCGGTGACCTCGCGTCTGACCCCCGACTGCTGTCTGTGAGGCGAGTGGCGGCTTTGGCACGGCTGAGGTCGTGTCCGCTTTCAAATGCGGCGCGGATCGGCCTCCTGGGCACCTGTCACCTGCGTGTCCCCAGCGACCCATAAACAGAGACCTACTTTTTGACTATCCGCTAATTACTGCCAGGTGTACCCTACTGTACATGTCAGCCCCATCTCCCCCACGCCCCCCGCTTCCCCGCTGCCCCGGCGGCTCCACGCGCTGCAGGACTCCGCCGACTGCTATCCCACAACGCCTTCGGTCGG
>JAODKE010000002.1:28746137-28759963 GCA_026779605.1 Mormyrus hasselquistii | reverse complement strand
ACGACACAGGGAGAACATGCAAACTCCACACACATGCGACCCAGGCGGAGACTCGAACCTGGGCCCCAGAGGTGTGAGGCAACAGCGCTAGCCACTGCACCATGGTTCAACTTTACTTTCTGAAATATTTTATTTGTAATTTATTTATAAACACAATTCCAAATTAACATTTGAAAAGGCTAATAATAATACGAATAATAATAAAATACTGACACAGCTAGACCCCCGTCCCCCAGATTAGAGGGGGATGTGTGTGAATGACGTAGTTCAGACGTAACACCCTGCGCCTGTTTTCGGAATCACATGATGCAGTCATGTGAGGCCCAGACAGGCGAGCAAGGGAATCGTTCAGCCACCCATGTACCGACGTTTTCTGAGAGAAAAACGGGTGCAAATGAGCCTGTTCCTCAGCACAACAGTGACGGAATGTTCCGGTATGTTAATTGGTGTAATTGGAATTTGCTGCTGTAGGCCATCCTCGTACCATCTCCCCCCCGACAGCTTGTTCCCCAAGCCGGAAATGGCGGTGGTGACGACGCTTGGGCTGCGAAGCGCGAAACTGCCAAACAACCCACCCCCCAGTTATGAGGGGAGCAGCACCATGCGTTTTGCCCCTGCACTGAGAGAGGCATGGGGGCGGGATTAAAGACATTTGCGGGACGAAGGTACAGTTTCGTTCAACAGGTACCAAAGCACCAGGAGCACGGCATGGTGTCATGGAAACGGCAGAATGATACGGCGGAAGGATACAGTCCAGGCAAAGCATTTATACACATCCTAGCTCATAGACCTAAGCAGAACCATATAACACCCCCTCATTATTTGGGGTAACTCCCTTGTTAAAGGCTCTGTAGAAAAATAAAATAAACTGAACTGAATTTTCATTTCAACTCATCCTTAGCTCTAACTCGTCTTTCTGGGTGCATCTAACCCTGTGATTTAATTTTTATTTCTTTGAATTGACTATGCATTTTTAAACGAATCCTTAAAAGCTTTGCCTGAGTTACAGATTGAGTTTACAATGACAACAAAATAAAATACCGACTGACAATAATTATACAGTAACAGTTATATCCTAAGTGATAATATAACTGGGGAAAGCATTTTAACTATGATGAGACGCTAATGTCTTAAATTTGAATCGACTGAAACAGAGTGACAGTGAAATGCGGGAGGGCATCTCAGCGTGACCCTCTCTCGTCTCTAAGAAGAAGCTTCTTTCCGCACCGCCATTCATCTCCTCTGTGGCCCGCCTTCTGCTGCTAACTCTTGACCCTGTTCTGATCTGCATTTCCTTCATCTCTCCTGTTTTCTCTTGACTCTTCCTGGATTCAGTTTCAACAGGGTGCAGCTTTGCCGGTCTCACACATCTGTCCTCAATATATAAGAATTAGTCACTGTTGGTGTCCAGTTCTGTGACGGAGGATGTGAGTGTTTATCCCATTTAGTGTAATTCTGAAGGTAAATAAATGCCCAGCTTAGCTGCCATGATGAACAATGTACTCATACAACCACCAGACCAGACTGCAATTATGCAAGTGTGTCTGCCTCACTTCGTTCATCTCCACGGTGCCCTCATTTCCTCAGGATTGTATCAGGGTTCCTTTGTGCGCCCATACATTTCCAGAATGCTCTCATTCCCATCACACACAAAGTAAACAAATTAGGTGAATCGGACCAATGTTTTCTTGAAGGCTCCTCATCTGACAGCACATTTCCACCTGCTAGAGGAGAGAGAGAGAGAGAGAAAAAAAACGGGCAAAATCAGGTCAATTTGGTTGAGCAGACTCTGCTGCTCTCCAGAGAAGGATCATCAAGAAACTTATCCGTAGAACTCTGCTTCTACGTGATGCTCCCATGCCTTCGGTGCTCACGCGTCGGACTGAGGCGAATCGGCAAATGACAGGTCATACGAATTACTCTGTAAAAAGAAACCAGTCTGCATCACTGAAATTAAATGATCAAAGTAATTATTACATATATAGAAGCCTTTAAATTCCCTCTTTAATACCGCAGAGGAAGTGTGAGAAATAATTCAGATAAGGGGGCCATTTGATTCCTTCTCGGAGCACTGTGCTCATTAGGAAAGGTTAGGGCTGTAATGTTTAGGAGGATCCAGGATATCCATCCAAAACTGCTTCCCATACTAATACCTTTGGATCCCCAGGTGTCAGGACAGCATCCTAACTCTCTGACAGCTTGAATAATTTAAGTCCAGCTTGTGCGAGCTCGGAGGTGCCCTTCTGGAAAATCCCAACGCTTCCCAGATCGGAGATGTTTCCATCAATTACAGGACCACTATGGGGATTTTAATTATTTCTAATTATTTCTTTAAATAGGCCACGATTGAATGTTAAGTCACAGTGGTATTTCTTTTACGGCAGATATCAAAATGTTTCCATTTTCCCTCGATATCAATGGGCTATTTCCGGTTGTTCTGAGGCTGTTAAATTCTGCAAATCCCATAACCACGCTTTGTGCTTGATTGATTTGTCATTCATGGATTAGGAAATCTCAGATTTGCACTTGCTTCATTTTTCTCAGAATGTTATTGTATTTATTTTTATTATTAAAGCTTGAATTGCGGTTTATTTATTTGGATGGTCTCTCAGCCCCGATTCTCCCACCCTCCCTTTCTCTCCCCCCCCCCCTTCCCCCATCCCATCATGCACTGTCTATTGTAAAAGCCTTCCATGTCTTTCTGGGCCCAGGGAGTCCGATTAAAAACGCCACTTCATCTGCATTTCACTTGTGGCTCTTCCCAGCAGCACGACAGAAAGAGAGGGATCATTACCGAGCCGACCGCCTTCGCTGCAGACGCGCCAATGGACACAGCAGGTTCCCCTCTCCCTTGTAAACGGGGCCTTCTCGTCTCTCCGGCTCCCTGTGGGACCGTTATCAAGATCTGACGGCTGTTTCTTACAGATGACGTGGATTAGACGCTCCCCCTTCTGCACCAAAACACCACTGGCACAGAGGAACTGCTAAACACACAGGCGATCGCACATGTCGCCGTTGTTTCAGTGCCCTGTTTAGTGGAGCGGACTGTAGACCGGGGGCCCCGTTTGGTGCCTGGGAGCAGGCAGCATCACAACAGCGGGTAATGCCATGCTGGGCTGCCCCTCCCAGTGTCCAAAGGAGCAGACAAGCAGAAGATACCCAGCACTTAGTGCTCAACTGGGAAACAGCGTCAGCAGAGACAGAATTACCTGGAACAAGGAGCAGACATGTGCTGGATGGGGAACACGCAGATTCTGGTCTGCGGTGAAATTAGCAGTGATTAGCATGCTCACGGTTAATAGCATTTTCTAACGGTTGTGAAGCACACGGATTAATAATCGTGTGCTTGACAACATGCCGCACAAAATAGACACACATTCACTGTTAAAATTAAGTGACCCTTTTCACACATTTGTAAAGTGAAACAAGCAACGTAACGAAGGGAAACATTTTGGGGAATTAATTAAACACACTGGAAATTTCTGTTCCAACTTTCAGTAAGATATGGCTAAGAGTTTCCATGTTTTAAAGGAAATGTTTTGCAATTAAAGTTTAGATAATATGACCCATTTTCCTTGTTATCTCTCCTGGTGAAACTAATTCTTTGTTAAAATTAATTGCTACAAACAAAATTTACTTGACTGATAGTTCCTCCTGTCTAATCTTAACTTGCGCTAAGCAGTATTTTAATGTGCAAGCGATGCTAACAGATTATCTTCATGAGTGAAAATAAAAACTTTGAAGCGGAAACAAACACCCAACATTTATAAGACGTCCAAAGATAATGTGCATAGGATCAGATTAATAGCACTTAATAATAATTAAAATTAATAATGAATACTGTAGTTCTGCCAATTTATTTAAATAAATTACACCTCCTAATTGTCACCCGCCCTACATCATACAGCGCCTTGCCACGAATTTAGCTGTAATGGTAGCAGCGAATGGTCACAGTTTCCCGACAACTTGGTCCTTTAAAGTCCCAGGGTCCCCAGCTCAGCCACCATGTGATGTTCGCTGCCAAGGAGAATACTTCCTGTTGGTCCGGTATTCTTCCTCCTGACTGAGACCCCGCAGTGACACTGACAGGAAGCCGTTCTTTCAGCTACATATATGACATGTGACATGTCTACCACTCAACTTCGCATGACATCTACCTGGCCAACATCCCTTCCTATTTATTAATGTCTTCAAGTTCAAACTCTTAACTTTGGAAGGCTTGCAGTGCCATGCAGTGCCCCCCTAACCCCCCCCTGAGCTGTGGTGTCACATCTCCGGGCTAATGTCTCTCCTCTGATTGGTCCCTATACTCTGCTGTGCGAGTCCAGGGTGCAAGATGAACCAGGCGGAGCCAGCGAGGGGAAAACAACCTGGCTGACAAATCAGGCTGCAACTAATGCTGATATGCAGGACAAAGCCAGCTGCTGATCTGATTTACCTAGAGGGGCTGGAAAGCAAAGAGCCTTTCGGAGCTTGTGATTGTGTTAGGCCGCATCCGTGGTACCGCAATCATGAAGAGGGATCAGGCAGCCTCGCATAACCACTTCTGACGCTCATGGGAAGGTGGAGGCCCGTGTCTGGGAGAACCTCGCTTCACGAATCAGATGAGTGAGACCCTCAGCTCCCCTGTCAACTACACTTTCATTAAAACTCTCCTATAGGGAGGAGACTTTAAGTCAGCCTGGCCTTTCTGCTGACTCGCTACATTTCAGTAGAGTCTGTAAATGAAAAACTAGACTGAGTTATATGTTTTTTTTTTGTATCATGTTGAAAGTTCCAGTCCCTGGAGCATCTCGATCTCCCATCCGAGGAGAGTTCACAGGAGGCCGTGAACACTCAACCGAAAAGCAGCACCATTCCCACACTGCCAGTGTCACTCCCTCTCTCTCTCTCTCTCTCTCTCTCTCTCTCCCTGATGCACTCTCACTGGCACGCTGCACCGCCTTCACCGATGCCCCCTGTGAGTGTTCCTCGGAAATGCAACCCCTATCATCCCTTTCACCAAGGCTAATTAAAATGAAGCCCCGGTTCTCTGCGTTGGTATCGCGTGGCTCCATAACGCATCGCCCGACAGCTCCTAATTAATCGGAGAAAGGTCTGTGTCAGCGCCCGCGCTAAACTGATGTAAACAGTTTAATGTTGCGGAAGACAATTAATGGCAATTTGATCAAGCCATCATTACACCTTTAATTGTGGTATCAGCGATTCAGAAACGGGTGACTGGACAGTAGTGGATGAGGCAAATCCGTTCAAGGCTTCAGGTGGGGGGGCTGGGTGGTGACTTGCAGTACCCACGGCAGTTATTATGCTCTCTTACAGAAAATCTGCAAGCGCAGATTCACCCAATGAACAAAAAAATCATACTTCTGTATAGAAACAACGAAGTGGTAGTGGTGGGGGGTGGGGGGGGGGGGTTAGTGCTATCTTTGGCTCTGTTACGATTTGCTAATGAGAAACTCCTTGCCAGGCAGTGACTGTAGTGTACATTTCGTATTCTGTACCTCTGTACTGCTCCAGAGAGGGAGCAAGGCGGGGAGTGGGGGGGGCAGTAAAGTATGCGGGGGTCGAGAGGGGCGACAAAAAAAGGCAGAGCGGGGCGGCAGAGGAAAGGAGAGAGAGGAGGAGGGCAAGAGGGAGCGAATGATGGAAAGAGAGAAACAGCAGGGGCAGAAGGAGAGAGAGGAGGAGGGTGGGAGAGAGAAACTCAGAGAAGGGGCAGAATGAGAGAGGAGGAGGGCAGGAGAGAGAGAGAGAGAGAGCAGGGGCAGAATGAGAGAGGAGGAGGGCAGGAGAGAGAGAGAGAGAGCAAAGGAAGAGAATGGAGGAGGGCAGGAAGGGGAGAAAGAGAGAGAGGCAGAGTAGGGGGCAGAAACAGAGGGGAGGAGGAAAGGAGGAGAGAAAGAGAGAGAGAGACAGCAGGGGTAGAAAGAGAGACAGCAGGAGCAGAAGGAGAGAGAGGGATGGAAAGACAGATTCAGAGGAGATAAAAAAACAGAGCTAGAAGAGAGACAGAGAGAGAGAACGAGAGGGAGGGAGAAGGAGAAATAGAGAGCTTCTGCAAGAGCAGGACCCCGGGGGGACAGGCAGGTTTGAAGGGCGCGGGCACAGGCACAGGTGGCCCCCCATCTGAGGCGGCGCGACGTCCCGGAAGAGCAGATAAAAGCCAAGGCAGACGCCACACTGGCCCCGCCAGCCTGATCTGCATGCCATTAAAATTTCAGCGTGGACATGGCGCCGTGTGCTTGGCAGCTCAGGAGGCCCCCAGATACTCAGCGTCACTCCGTGCCCCCCCCCCCGGATCAGTGCACTGGAGCCACCGTGCCAACCTGTACCCCCTCTCCCCCTGTTATTTCTGGGGTGTCTGGGGAGGGGGGTATCCATATGTTTATCTTCCAAGTTCAAACATGTGCGGCATCCCTGCACATCAGAATTCTACAGGAATAAAGTGGTACGAGTGGGTTTGATGTACAAGGAGGCACCGTTTCCGATAAAAGTCGGCTGCCTTTAAACCCGGAGTCAGAGAGCAGCGGATGCTTCAGCGATCCAAGAAGGAGAGATCCTCGTGAAGCACTTGTGAAAATCCCTCTCTGATCAATCTCCCTCGAGCTCGTTTACATTTCTGCCTTAAAAAGGCAGTTTGCGTGCTCACTTCGGGGGGGGGTGGGGGGTGTATGTATGCGTGTGTGCCTGGGGGGTGATTGGGCAGAAGGAGAGGAATTAGCTCTGTCCGTGTTCTTCAATCCCTGTCACACCTTCTCCGGATGTGGATAAAAGACCACCCAGAGCTTGAAGGCAATGAATCGATGATCAGCCTGAAAGTCGTCGCCGAAACCCAGGGGACGGTGTAATTTACCCCCCGGATTTACTCTATTATTGGCCTCTGGTAACTGGCAGCAATCAAACGGCTGTCTGCGTGTTAATGCGTATCCACGGGGTGCGGAGGGGGTAGGGGGTTGGGGTTAGCCGTGTTTGTTAGTCCATGTACGATTGAGGGTAGAGATCCGTCCACAGCAAAGTGTATCTTCCATCAGCCAGCAGGGGTAGTGCGGGGGAGGGTTCTGTTCAGGCCTTTGGTGTAATTTGTTTTTAATTACCCTTGTAAATAATTCACAGTTGTCTAAAAAATAAAGTAGTCTGCTTCCCCGGCCCGACACAGCCCCGAGATTCAGTAAAGACCCTGTTCTAGGAACCTTTTTTCCCCAGGTGTCTCCCCAAGCAGATCAGTATGTCCGCACTCCTGCAGTGCATGAGAACCTCACCAATCCAGGAGGGAGCAACCTGCAGTTAAATCAATACCAAGACAGCTGAGGCCCACACAGCCAAACGTGGATATAATTAGACTTCAGTAGGTACGGGGAGTTCCTCATTTTCTAATTGTTGTTGTACTTCCAATGTGCACAGGGTACTGAATAAGGGAGCCTTTCCATTATAATCCATCTGTTTTTTTTTTCTAGAGTACAGAGGTTTAACAGCAAATGACAGCAGGCTTATATAGAAGCACCTACTTTGAGCGATCCGAAACCCTCCGTGTTAATGAAGCCCGATCTCTGCCGAGCTGTACTCGGCCTGTGAGAAGCTCATTTGCACATCCCAATGGCAAATGCCAGCCTGCAGAAGAGATGGTCGAGGACAGGACAGGCCAACCGGCAAGTCACTAGTTCTAATCCCCGGCAGATCCCTTCTGGATGGTTCCTTGGAAACAAGCCTCTCCGGTTAAGAGAGCCATTTGGGCCTGTGTATTTTGATGGATGTTAGAATTTTACTTAAAGTAGTTGTCATGATACCTTCATAATGCATTATAATGCATTCATAAAGTATTATAAACAAGGCTATAACTATGAAAATGCATAACACACTATAGTCATGTTCATTATGCATAATGCCTTGTGAAGCTCTCATCTATGATACACTATACATGCCTTAATAAGTACTGTATAAGCCATTATGATGCATTATGAAGATATCTTTAATGCATTGTACATGGGTGGTTTAAGTGAACTGTTACCAGATTTTACTTTTCAAAGGATTATGATTGCCCTTGCCGTTCGTCCTCAGGACCGCTTGGCGCTTTGTGGCCTCGGTCCCGAACCTGGTCTTGCTGTTTACAGAGCCTGAACCTGAAAAGTGGACCAAGCCATTTAAAGAAAAGCAAGGAGACATTAAAACTCGCTGTGCTGGATTCTTGGCCTGGTGACACAGAAAAACGATCCCACACTTTCCATGGCTAAGATCATTTGTACAGGTGATGGATATGGAAACAGACGGGGTTTTCCACAGCTAGAATGAAACACGCCCAGTTTCTCCCATAATCCCAGTTTAATTCAAAAGAGGGTGTTTCCTCATTGACTGATAATCTTGTAATTATCTATCCATCCATCCATCCATCCATCCATCCATCCATCCATCCATCCATCCATCCATCCATCCATCCATCCATCTCTCATATGCATCCATCTCGTTCTCTCCACATCCAAGAGAGAGGTATGAATAGAATGGAAAACGGGTCTGCGGGTGACATTTGAATGGAGGCCAATAGCTATGGCGCTCTGTGGCCATAGCTGGGGATCGTGATGACTCGCATGTCGTCATGGGAACCAACAGGTAGGGCGTGTAAAGCAGCGTCACTGATTTCCAGGCTGTTCTGTGCCACTGACTCATTCCCGGCATGGGAGTACATTGCTCTCCCTCACAAGCGTAGATGCCGACTGTGCTTTTTCCTAAATTTACCCACAAATGTATACAGTTCACAATCACTTGTGCGACTAGATATTATCACTGATGTAATGGGAGATGGAACAGGTTGCTCCTGGGTCCTCAAGTGCGCTGTTTTAGTCACACGGCAGGATTCTTACCCATGATGCCGCTCGCTGTTGAATTTCGTGATTTTACCGTCTTGCTGCCGCTTCCCGCAGAAGCTCTTCCTGAGACGGCCCTCGCCGCAACCTGCCGCCATAGCGACAGATTCGCTGATAAATCGCACTCTGCTGTGCCTGGAGAAAGGCGACGCTGACGGGAGATTTATGCAGCCAGACTGAGATTATAAAGATCTGATAAGGGCTCTGTTTTAATAAAAAAATAAAATGGCCCTGTTCACCCATCACTCCATCTCAGAATATGGAAAAACAATGCCTTAATGAAGAGCTGTCAGAAGTGGGGGCAAAGGAACTCGGAACCAATGACCTAAAAAGGGAAATATTACATTAATCTTGTTCCCCTTATACTGCATAAATATGTCTCGTTTGCTGTAGTTTCCTGTGTTTTTAATACCGGCAAATTTCTTTCTTCTAAAAAGCATCTGATCAGAAAATCAGAGCTGGGGACTCGAGCGATGTTAGTGCTCTGTGTATCTGGTCAGATCTGCGTCTGTCATGCGTTCACTCCCTCAGTCATGGTCATTATCTGTGAGGCAAGATGCCGCCATCACTCACTATGGTGTGTTTGCTGACTGCCTGCTCTCTGGAGGTTGGCACATCCTGGAGTGTCGCATCGCGGTCTCCGACACAGCACGCATGATCACGGAAGGAATACGGAACCTGATTGGCCCAGAGGGACTGTTGATTTGACATGAGGTTCGAAATGCCACTGTGCAAATGTGTAAATTCAGAGATGAGAAACCACAGGAATATAAACTAAGCAGACAGTAAAAACTATAGGCGTAACCATGCAAATCACAATTCCAAAACTGATACAAAGAGACGCAACTCCAGCACTGCACCTGCGAGGAACACGACTGCAAAAGTATAACTCCGCCCAGGTCAAGCGATTGACTAATGGAGGGGGGTTCATGCATTTGACAATTCAACACATTTTAGAGTGGCATATAAATGGATAATGTAGGTAGAAGATTTTTGATCCATAAGGTGTTGCCTGGTGCACCGAGGAAGTTTAAATTGTTAATGATGAAAGGTCAGATGCACCACATGGAGAAAATAAACATTTTTCAAAAACTTGCAAAGCTACTGAACGATGGAAGATAATAGCCCTTAGTCAGTCCCAGCGGACCTGATCTCTATGTTTCTAATGAGAGTTTTCTCTCATCATTGGAAAAAAGCTACTGATAGATAAGGATGAAATCCTTCAAAAACTCAACTGGAGCATTCAGGTCACAGGAGTCAGTTTCATGCAAGAGTCCCGACGTGATCGTGTCAAAAATTACTCACTAGCGTGGCACAACGGTCTGTTTGTTGAGTGCCTGGCAATCAATTAAAATTTCCTCCAGTTCTTCTGTAAAGATCATTCCAGGGTGGGAAATTAAATGACATAATTCATTCAACGCGGCCCACGATTGTGTGCAGTGATTTGTCAAAACGTGTTAGCTAAATGATTTATCGAATCCTATTAACATCGGCAGGCTCCCCGGGCGCGTGGGTGTCAGCATTTGCCGCGTCCATTACGCAGCATGGCCAGGTAAACGACAGGTGTCCGGCCCTAACGCTTACAAGCAGCGCCAGCTGCAGATCAGCTAGGGGGTCCACTCCCGGATATATATTTAATCATCATATTTCCATTTTCGATCCAGGCGGACACATGATAAATGTTGCAGTGCTTTCAGACCCTGCTGTGCTTCCAGAGTAAAATCCCTGTCCCAAGCAGGGCTCAGCCAATGGCTCACTTGAGGGATAGTTTTTTTTATTTCTTTCAGCGTGTCAACGCCACATTGTCAAATGGCACTTTGTCAAAGCCGCCTCCCATACACAAATTTGTTTCGGCGATATATCCCAGACAATAGCGGCAAAAAATGAAAACATCCCTCTGAGGTGCAAATTTAATCAGAATTAATGAGGTCATAAATCCATTTCTAGTGGCAAATTGTATTGGAAGTGTGGAGGGTTGAACTCACACCACGCTGATGAAGCCTGATGTCAGGAAAAAGAACGAGCATGATGAGAACCATGTGTATGTTAGAGCCAGAACCAGCACCAAAGGCTCGAAACTCAGTGAGCAGGTCTTGTACAAGAACCAACACAGCGATTTTGAAATCCTTTGAGCAGGGCTAATACAACCCCTTCATAAAATGACACCTTATCCTTGTGGAGGGACTTGTGTGCCTCTGTGATCCTAAAAGCTATGTTGTCTGGGGCAATTGCCCCTGGATGGGTCTCCAAAGGCAAATTGGGTTCAAGGTGGGCAGCCAGGCAAAGTGCATTTCACATGGAAGGTAACAAAAATGACCATATGAGCCCCCAGATTGGAGATACCAAGGCCTGTGGGTTGCTTGAAGGTTGGCCGGGTCTCTACCCATGGGCATAGCAATGCAATGCAATTTTATTTATATAGCGCGTTATCACAACATTACATTGTCTCAATGCGCTTTACATTTCTGCCACATAAAGACTCCCCAGTGAGTAGTCCGATGGCATTACATGGGTCTGCTCTCCTGTGGGCCCACCATCTGCAGGGGTGGCCCTGTAGATTGGGTGGCATTCGAAGGCAGGATCATGGCTACAGAACACTAGAACAGGATACTGGAGGGTTCATGGGTATCTGCCAGTAATATTGGGTACAGGGTCCATTGTTATGGGCCATTTGATCCCTGTATAACCTTAGCAAGAGTTTTGGTTGCATTGCCGGAAGTAAGTCCTCCTTGTTCCAGGTGGGTTCTGGGCTCCATCAAGACTGTGCTTTGTCACCGATTCTGTTAAAAACCTTTATGTGGTGCAGTCAAGGGGCAGAGGGGGTCCAGTTCAGTGACCTCAGTATCATGTCTTAGCATTATGCAGATGATGTGGTCATGTTGGCTTCTTCTAGCTGTGACCTGCAGTGTGCACTGGACCAGTTTGCAGTGTGAATCAGGTGCGTTGAGGATCAGCACCTCCAAATCTGAGGTCATAGTTCTCAACCAGAAAAGGGTGGATTGGCTCATCCAAGTTGTAGATGAGTTACTGCATTATGTGGAGGAGTTTAAGTATATTGGGGCCCTGTTTACAAGTGAGGAAACAATAGAGCAGGAGATCTGCAGTTAATTAGATGCTGATTCAGAAGGCAAAGCTGTTTATCAGTCAATGTATGTTCCCAGCCTCACCTTTGGTCATAATCTTTGGGCAGTGACCAATAGACCAAGATTGTGGATGCAATAGACAGAATGAGTTTCCTTTGCAGAATGTTTTGGTTGGGTAGGAAACTCAAAGCAGACCCACTAATCCGCTGCATTGAAAGGAGTCATTTGAGGTGGTTTGGACATATATCTAGGATGCCTCCTGGACGGCATCCTGGTGAGCTGTTTCCGGCATGTCCGACCAGGAGGAGACCCCAGAACAGACCCAGAACACGCTGAGATTATACCTCTTGGCTGGTCTGGGAATGCCTTGGTATTGCCTTGGAGGAGCTTAGGGAAGTGACTGGGGGGAGGGAGGTCTGGGCATCCCTGCTTAGACTGCTGCCCTTGTGACCTAACCCAAGATTAATGGCAGAAAATGGGAGGTAAACAAGAACCAGCACAGGAACCCAGAAATCCTTTGGGCAAGAACAATGCAAGAACCGAGAGACATTTAAAGAGTCTCCAGCTGAGAAAAACAGTGGCACCTAATTCAAAAGGAATGTGAGGAAATGACATTGATTATTATTTCCTTGATTAAACGTTGTATCTTGTCAGTCCACCCCAAAGTAATAAAAGAGCAAATAATGATGCCATGAAGTTATTTACTTTTTTAAAAGTAAATGAATGATTTTAATGCACTGTAACTCAGACACAAATCCTCCGTCTGCTGCCAGACAAAGGCGAGCTGCATAACTTGACCCAGTTGGCTTCCCCCACTGGATTTCTTGACACCTCTGTCATTTCCCACTGCAAGGATAATTTGAGGCTTTTTATGATGTTATCTTTTTATGTTTTTAATGTAGCCGATGACAAGAGGCCGCTGGAAAGGGGAGAAATGTCGTCTCAATAGTTGATTTCCCTGGCTGGCCAATTATACAAAACAGGGAATATAAAGTTTGTTGGTCCCTCTCTGTCTGTCTGTCTGTCTGTCTATCTATCTATCTAGCCAATAACTGAATGATCTTCAAATTTCTCTCCCCCTCCCCCAGTCCACCTCCCTAAGCCACTGGCTACAACTATTCCTGCATTTGGGATGGTGTGGCGGGGGTGCATCATTTACAAAAGAACCCCCTTAGTAAATCCCATTGGCCATATGGGTGACGTGGTTCTCCCCGGCTCCAAAAATTAGAATAAAATCACGTCATGTGAACCATATTAAATGAAATATACATAGGTGAGGCCCTGGAAACTGACCGTATAACAAATACATGGGTGGCATGAGCCAAGCTACTGGCAGGATTAACCATGGTACTGGGTGGCTCACTGGTTGAACCCAGCATGTGCAGCTGTGACCCTTCCTCAACTCGGGGCGGGACAGAGACCACAGGAAGAGGAAGGGGAAAATGAATCACTAATCGTTAGTATTTGGGGCCCGGGCTGCCAATTATCGATCTTCATGCATGTGGTTAGGAGCCAGTAATTCATCAAGCACCATAAACCCTGGGGTAATTAAGCAGGAGCGCGAGGACCGTGAAGGCGACCATCACTTTCTGTGCAGAAGCGGTCAATCATTCCATTAGGGGCTTGTGGGAACTTCTACACACGAGGGGCGGGGCCAGCATGGCCCCACCGCCTGCGGCACAGAGACCTAATTAAAAGGTGGCCCAGCGGAATTCTCCCGACCTGAGCCCATTTCAGGGGCTTTCGCACAATTTTAGAGTAATTCCCCACATACAGCTTCGATGCATCTCTGCTCTCTCTTCTGCTTTCTAGAGTTTTGCGATTCGTTGCACTTTTATTTATGTTGTACTCCAAATTAATTACATGAAGCAGCAGGGTTGGACTGGAA
>JAODKE010000002.1:28729045-28741631 GCA_026779605.1 Mormyrus hasselquistii | reverse complement strand
CTGCAGAACAGTCCCTATTCCTCTCAAGTGACACTGCAGAACAGTCCCTATTCCTCTCACATGACACTGCAGAACAGCCCCTATTCCTCTCACATGATACTGCAGAACAGTCCTTATTCCTCTCAAGTGACACTGCAGAACAGTCCCTATTCCTCTCACGTGACACTGCGGAACAGTCCCTATTCCTCTCAAGTGACACTGCAGAACAGTCCCTATTCCTCTCACGTGACATTGCGGAACAGTCCCTATTCCTCTCACATAACACTGCAGAACAGCCTGAGTCCCGATTCCTCACAACACCAGAAAATGGGCAGATTCTGGCTTCAATATGAAGACCTTAACCTTGTGTGGTGAAATCCCGGAGTGGACAAATTGCTTGAACTCTTGAGTAAAACATGTAATATTAATGCATTATTACTTTCACCTGTGTAAGGCTCTTTGGATAAAAGCTTTTGAGGGGTAAGCGTGGGATGGTACATGGATAGGAGGGAGGTCCTGACAGCAGGGAGCATGGCTTGACTCTGCTGGGCCTGGTCTCAGGCTAAATCAACAACGGCAGACAGTACTTGGTGAGAATGCCACACTCAGGAAAGGCCGGGAGAGAGCCACCGTGTTTATATTACATCTCCCCCTGGGTATCTGTGCAATAACTCCGATTTCAGATCCTGAAACGGCAAAGCCGGCAGCAGATTGGAAATAGCAGGGTACAAGATTACAACCAAAACCATATATGTAATTAGGTGAGACAATATTATTTAGTGAAGCGACGTTTTTTTGTTTGCAGTTGAGAAATGGTGTAATTTCTCACAAATGTGAGACCGGCATAAACAAACCCAGTACAATGACGAAGTGCCCATGAGCAGTAGTGAAAATTAGAGCACATAGCATCGTGCACAGAGGACCGGATGTCAACAAACCCTTAAAAGCTTTTTCCACTGAAGGAAATAAACCACTTTGTAAAAGGCAACCCTGACGAATTGGGGAAAAAAAATGTATAAATAAATTCTAAATACGAAGGATTATGTTCCCAGATCTGCCTGGTTGACCCCTGCCTGCTCCATCTCATACAAAAAAAGCTTTCGGAACTGCTCCAGATCTTTGAGTCTACCCTAGACGGCAGCACGTTCCTCTCAGTGCCACCTCGAACCCCTGGTTTACGCTGAAGGCTTCTGGACCTGTCATTGCGGTCATTCAGCTGCAGGGTGTTTCTTCTGTACAGGCACGATGACTCTTGGTTTCACACCCTTTCAGACTTTCTGCGGTGTTTACCCCAAGGTGCTTATACTGGCTAATTCACTTAGAGGATTCTTTTACCGAGACAGACTGGCGGAGCTTAAGAGTTTGCACGAGCGGACATCTACCGATGCAGTTAGGCTCAGGAACATCAGCCGAAGCCAGGGACAGGACGGGCGGCGCTCCCGCTCACGAGTTCCACCGTGACGCACGGTCGTGACCCGCATACCCATCTCGGCAGTTCTCAGCAGGAGAAGGTGCAGGAATCGCTTGATACACTAAACCAAGGCGGGCAAGATAAATGAGGCGGTGAGTGGGGTGCTTCTCAGTGTCAGCATGGCAGTACAACGGAACGGCACAGGGGACTGTCTTAGGTGGTTATCATTGTCAAAGTAAGCCCCACCCCTCCCCAAATGTAAGACTCTCCTATCCATCCTTTTATCTCTGTTTTAATGATGTATTCATCTCCAAAGATCGGAAATGTCATTAATGCGGCATGATGGCACATAATTCATGGACGTTCGTGCTGAGAGCGTATAATATATGGGATTCTGAGACGTAGGTGTTACTCTGTCCCTGGTGTGTAGCGCAGATATTACATCTATAACACACAAGTCATGAAAGAAAATTAACCTTTATTATTCATATTTCATCCTGGGATCTGAAGTGACTTCAAAAAAAAAAAGGCAGAGGAGAGATTAACATTTAATTGGAGTCCCCGCTTGCTGTTAACCCCGTGGAGCTGCTGCTGGTCTGGTCCTGCGCATACGGATCCCTCAGTCTTTCATCGGCTGCATTTCGTCTGATGTGCAACTCTGCATCCTCATTAAGACCGACCACTTAACAAACCTCCGGGAGCAGTCGTCGTGATGATTATTGTCTCGTTTCCGAGACGACTCTCGCAGGCCCGTCTGGCGCCGCACATTTCCGTCGCCGCTCCTACCGCCTGCTTAGAGAGCGAGAGCGGGAGTGATCTTCAAGCCCGGACACTTTTGCAGAAGCCGTGCTCCCAGGTTCCTGGGGATCTCTGCCAGCAACAGACACTTGTGCCAAGACTGCTGAGTGCATAAGCCGGGACCTTGGCTTGAGTGTAGACCCGCCTCGCCCCTCCCCCACAGCTGTGACCATGAGTCCCACATAAACAAGCAAAGTGCATTAGCTCCTTCAGCAGACCTGTCAGGTAAAGCACCGGGCAGGTGAAGAATGCAGATTAGCTGGGCAGGGCCAAGCATAGGAAGAGCCGGATTACTACAGCAGTGTACTAAACTGGCTACAAGGACAATAGTACTGTACTAAGTTGAGAACAAATACATCTGAGTATACTGTACTACACCGGAGAAAGGGAAATACTGTGCTGTACTAAACATTATAAGTAAATACTGTCCTGTATTAAGCTGGGAACAAACAAATTATAACATTGTACTACATTTATGTGGGAGAAATATAGCACTATACTAAACTGGGTACAAGAATATATGATACTGTATTTTATCGGGAACAGAATGCAGATCAGCCGGGCAGAGCCGTGCATGGAAAAGGCCTTGCAGCTGGGAACAAACGCAGCCGAGAGTACAGTACTACACTGAAAATGGGATATTCTGTGCCATAGTAAACATTATAAGAAAATACAGTGCTTACAGAAAGTCTTAGGATGCTTGCATAATTCTGTAATAATGTTGCAAATGTATTGGCTTCATGACAAAAGTCCATTGACAAGTAATTTTTAACAGATGTGCACTTCTTCTTAGCGGTCGTTTTCTTTTTAGTAAGTGTCATCATTTTTTTGACCGACTGTCAGATCACTGCTCCTCTGCCCTGTCCCGTGTGTTATCTCCCCATTTGGCCAGCAGTTTTGCTGACCATCCTGTTTAGCGTTACCCTAGGGTGTTTCCCTGCTCCCTGGGTCACCAACTGCCTTGGCTTAAAAGGCAAAGCAGGTGGTGAAAACTCTCCTTTTATTATTTAACATTTTATTTTGTGGTTTGGCCCTAAATTGTTTGTCCCTTATAAGCGAAATTCCGTTATAAGCGAAATTCCGTTATATGCGAGGCCGCTATATCCAATGCTTTTTATGCATGTTCCTAAAGGTGCACGGCCGGGTCCAGCGGACATCATCCATGATAGACCATATTCCGTTATTAACGAGTCCACTACAATGGGATTTTACTGTACTGTATTACATTGACAAAGAGAAATACAGTACTATAAACAGGGTACTAGAATGAGTACTATGCTGCTTACACTACACTAGTTACAGAAAGGAATGAGTAGTACAATATTAAACTGTACACAAAAAACTATAGTATTTGACTATGCTGGATTACAATACTGTAGTAAATTTGTAAGCTGTAATGTTCTAAAATACCAGATATAAATATTTTCAAAGCAGCCATATCATTCTTATTAATACGTATTTCTCATTTTTCCTTCTTAAACTGGGACTTGCAAGCTGACGTCCATAGTAAACGTCCACGTCACGCATCTCAAGCCCCCTGCTGGCCACAGTGGCAGAAGATGGCCGTACATGAGGGTGCCCCCCCTGCTGGTGTGCTGGTGCACTGACACACTAAACCCGGGGTCTGCAAGCATTCATTGAGCCTTCAGTCGCCCGGGTTCCGTCAGCACGACTGCTGGTGTTCCTTATGCAGAACGGCGTGAACACCTCACCGTGCTGGTGTTTCATCTTCACGCTTCGGGGTAAGAGCTGCGACGGTAGTCCCTCAACCATCATCCTATGCCACTCTAATGTCATTCAAGAAACCACTCTACCCTGTTGCGGGAGAAACCCGACATGGCGAGCATCCAGGGGAAGGCCATCGGCGTGTTCGCGTGACTGCGCCTTGGTACATAGGCTGACTTTGGTCCAAGTGCTGGGATTATGTCCGACGTGGCCGGTAGCTGGGGTGGACTGGGACCCAGAGGACTAAAGGCACCATCCCGTGCAGTGAGATCCAAACTCCCTAACTTATCTCCACTAGCATATTTGTGTTTGCCGTCACACTATTCCAAGATAAAAGCTGTATTACATGCGGTAAGATACAGTCAAGCAAAAAGCTCAGGGCTGCTTCATATTCAAAATAATAACAGCAATTTCAAACCTAATGTCTTAGACTTTTGGGCTATAATTAGCTCACTTATCGATCAAAAAACATAGCCCATAAATAGAAGCAGAAGGAAGACATGTAAATGTTCTTTTTTAGCGTTAGCTGTTAATTTCCTTCACCCACTAATCTGCGGGACAATCAGATATATTCCAGGTATTTTTAAATCTCGGTTTTATTAATAGCCAATGGAGATGCAGCAGCGGAACGTGCGAGGTGGCGTGTGAGCGGTACGGGAGGGCGTGCATCAGTCATGTGATTTCAGAGGCTTGGGGGATTGAGCTTGTTCAGCTGTATAAGTGCCTCTGTAGGGGCTTGGTCCTGACGTGGGGTGAGATTTTTGGTTGGTTTTGTACCCTGATTGGGCAGAACTTGACCTTCCAGAAAGATCTGGCAATACTATGGGCAATGGGGCTTAGGGAGAGGAGGGAGAGAAGATGGACAATCATGGCAGTGCTCTGAAGAGCGGGAAGCCACTCCAAACAGGGGCCTTGTCAAGCAGAGGAGCCCTCGTCTGGATGGAGGTACAAGTGTTGGCATGTGGCCGTTTTGCATATTTATCCACGTTTGCTTCTTGAAGCACCCAGCCTTTAAACCCCCCCACTCCGAATGTCACACCAGCTTGCGGGCCCTCACTCTTCACCCAGGCTATGCCCCTCTGTTGGCTTTGAGCACGTTCAGTGGGGCGTAGTCTCAATCAGACGCCGCAGCACGCAACGCGGTGGTGGCATAGAGGACATGTGAGCACACAGCTGCTTATTCTACACCATTTCTCCGCGGAGGAGGTTCGTAGTCAGCCGTATAATTTGGCAAATGTGCCGCTCAACTGACACGTCTTCCAGTCCCTGAAAATAGTTTTCAGTTTCAGGCTGAGAGTGCCGTCAGTATTCCGGTAACGGAACTGGGGGAGCACGAGGAGTGTGGAAAAAACCCGGCGGAAGGGGTGGAAAACGCGAACCGGCCCATTCATCCTGTGTGGGAAGAAAGAGGACAAGTGGCAAAGCACACTGTCCCCTCGCAGGCAAATCACTGAGAAACCGCGGCCTCATTATCCCCTGTGCCCTTTTCAAGGCGCAGGAAGGAAAAGGCGAGGGAAAGAGCTTGACGCAAAGGCTTCTCTCCCTCTCCGTCTCCCTCTCTTTTCCCCTCTATCTCTCTCCCTCTCTCTCTCTCCCCCACACTCAGTATGTTTTTCCCTTTTCCTTCACACCAGGCTGATGTTGTTAAACAATGCCCCTCCCGCTTGCACACAACACCCATCACTACCCACCCGCCCCCGATCCATTGGCAGACGTACACCAAAGCATGCCACTGACAGGGCACCAGGTGATGGGCAGCACTTGCTGCCACGGGAATCAATGTGTCACTTCCTGTGGGTTTAATTACGGCCCGGCATGGAACATTCACCCTACGGGACGTGGGCTTCGGCCTGGCCCAACATCCCAGCTCCGTGCATGAAATCCGCATGCATGGGTATAATCAGGGAACACACCGAGGCCTTAAACAGTCATTCGGACTGTAGGGTCTGATCCACCGGCTAATCATCTACAACGAGACCCGGGTTCTGCAACAAATCGAAGGCCTCGTGACACTTGATCTCGCTTGTAAAAGTGTGGTGATAGTTCCCACTGCCTATCAATATGTAGACCATAATGTGTAGACCGTCTCTGAAGCCAGCAGTGCTGCAGGGTGCTGTGATGGTTTATTTATCCATTAACACCCTTTCTGTGACAATGAAGTTGACTCTAAAGTCAATGAGACACAGTAAATGCAGACCCACGAGAGGTCGCCGTATTTATCTGGCAGAACAGGCACTATGTTGGAACTGCAGGACCGCTGCAGGACCCCAGCAGGACTGCTGCGCTCACCCTCATGCAATGAGCTGCATTCCTGTATTCCTCCTCATTGCAGTTGGGCTCTTGCCGGCTCCAAGCGTCTCTCCACACTGTAGCTGTGTACACTTTCCCCACAAAGCCATGTGTGCCATGTTGGAAAGAGGCGTGTTAAAATGCAGTGTTTATTAATCACACACGGGAGGCCTTCCTCTCCAATCCCACCTCTAGCCTCACGCCTTGGCTGGCTGCATTGCGCACCTGTCACCCTTCCATTACTTATTTCCGGGTCACTGCTAGTTACGGGGGTTGTACTTCCTTTATGATTCATTGCTAATGTGAAACCATGCTTGGGTTCTCGTGTAAACGTTTTGCATCATCTTCCATTGACGAAGACCAGTTCCAATACTAAGAACAAAAGTACAAATATCAAAAATGCATTGGATGATTCATCGTGCCTCAGGTTTATTCTTGGGATGCAAGTTAGGAAAACTGTTCTTGCCAAAATCTCAAATACAATCTCTGCCTTCTTAGTATTGAGAAACAGCCCTTTGTTGTCCAGCCGTGCTGGTTGTGTCATTCATTTCCTTGCCACTTCCCTGTACAGAAATAGGGGTGGGGGTACCATGCCACTCCTAATGCTGACCAGCGGAATGAGGCTTTAAGACCCACAATACTGGAGATTAGTTTGAGCTGCCAATCACCTAGCGGTTTAACCCCATTGATCACTCTATTGGTTCCCAGCGGGTGAAGGTTGCCGTTGATTGGCAGAGCACACTAATCCCACCCACCGGGGGGGTTTCAAAACACAGCTTCTCCCATCACTTGTTATTAAAGGCTTAAATAGGACGGCAGCAAGTAACACCCTTCTTAATGACCTGGATGTGTGGATGAGCAGGGTGGCAGACTTCAGCAGGTGAACCTCAAAACGGTCCTCAGGAACAGGAGAAAATATAGAAATAAAAAGAATTTTTCTGAAGGCATGAGAGAAGAAAGTCAGCGGATGTTAATTGGGAAGTTTGCCTGTCTTCTTTGGAAGTGTCTGGGCCGGCATACCATACAATAGAAGTGAGCATTGTCCAATAGGAACAGCGGGGAATCATGGGAAAAAGGCTTTAGGATCCCCCTGCGAGCCACCCACGGTTTGGCCAAATAGATCAGGGGCCCTCCCTGTCCCGGCTCCGCCCACTCCTGTGAAGAGGGGGAAGGGGAATTGCTCACAGACCACAGAGTCCAGAGATCTGAGTCCTAAGATGGGAACCAGAGGCCTCATCAAGCTTACAGGCCAGGCTGATTAGCAGGGAAAAGGATGTGTCACGGGGCTTCCATCAAACGGCTGCTCGCCATCAAACGGCGGGTCAGTGCAGGAGCACAGCGACACAATGAGGTGCTGAGGCAGCGTTTAACCATGTACTTAATGGGAATTTTATAGGAGAGACACCCTACAGCAGTAAACACTTTACCGGCTAAAATTTGTTGGGGGTCTTATTGCTGGGATGAAATTTACTGACCCAGAACCACATTAGACAGAAAAATAGTGACCCTGAAGAGCAAAGAGCAGGAAGGACTTGACTTTGTTTAAACAATTTTTAAAATGATTGTGAACTCCCTGTGATCCATTGCTGACTTTTTGTTTTGGAAATCAGACAGATGGATTAACTCTGTATTCAACACTGCATTTAAAATAAACTTGGAATAAAGAAGCCATTTTAAGAGACCAGAAAACAAATGAAAAGCACGAACAATTTGGCTACGGGCGTCTACGCTCTCACTGGGGTTACCAGACGAGACAAAATATAACAGTAAATATGCAAATAACCGAGGGACAGGTGTGGGAAATCAAAACAAGAAGCCAGTCACCTGACTTGCAATGCCCCTCCATTCAACCACACCTCCTTTCTATATTTGGTCATCTAGGTCGTGATTTTACATGCCATTGGGGGATTCAGAGCAATGCTTTGTGCTGCCCAATAATACACATTCCAGTGAAACTCTCCCAGATCTGATCTCTGTGGTGTTTTTTTTTAATATTAAAGTTTAATTGTCAGTCTCCATAAGCCATGTTTTATACCTCTCACCAGAAAAATATCGATAAATAAAGCTGCAGGTTTAAAATTAAGCAGTAATTGGAAACATCAGTGTCAAAACAGTATTCCCGTACAGGGTATCAAACTGCGTCTCTCATTTAGAGGGGATTACACCTCTCCATCACGGGACCCCAGACCCTGCCTGAACAAAACGCCTCACAACCATGTCTGGGGATAATTGGAGGTTGGGTTCTTACCCATAATTCCTGTCACGGCGCGGCTTCTGTTAACCAGGCCTGCAGCCTACGTGCCTCTACAGCCGACTCCTTCATTAAACGAGTTTCCACCGGCTAAACACTTTCACGTGGCTGCAGGAAGAGGCTGCGTGTTTTTTTATTATTATTATTTTTAAAAAGCACATTGTGTTACGCACAAAAACAAAAAAAAAAGAAAACAGAGTTAACAAGACACGGACTGAAAAACCTTCCATCCACCGCTACACTTCAAGAAAATGAGATATCCACCCACATAGTGCGGCTTTCCACGGCACCGAGCACACTCCTGCCCCAATTAGGCGTCGGAATAAATACTGTGCTTGTGAGGAGCTAGAAAAGACACAATGAGGGAGCGCACCACAAGCATGCGTTTCAGCTCCCAACGAGATGGGCCTGGCAAACGCAGTCCTGCGCGGGTGGCTCTACAATCTTATCGGGGAGATCTGTCTCGGTGAAGGAGAGAGACGCTGTGTGTAGCGAAACGTGGGGACACGCCTGGCTGAGCGAGTGTTGGCCCCTCCCCTTTTGACAGACACCCCATCAAGAGTACTATTTGCTGAGATCTCTTTTTCTGATCCCACCTTCCCCAACACAACCTCTTCGTGGGCTTTTCATTGGCCAGCGGACAGAGAAATTCTGTGCCCCTCAGTGTGTGCTGCTGCATTGCACTGCTATTTCCCCCAGGAGTCCGAAGACTGCCGAGTCACGGTTGAGTCTATCTAAGCACTTTCAGGCTGGCCAAGTTAAGGCAGGTCAAGACCCCTCCTCCCAGAATGCCCGGCGGTGACAGGACAGTCCCCATCTCACATTCCAGGAGTCTCAGCATGTGACATGTAATATGCACGTTATATAGCTCAGACAATTCCAGTATTACAGCTGTACCTCAAGAAATGAGTCCATAAAACATATCGCATAGTGTGGAAATACATCAGAAGAAATTGCCCCGATAATTAAGCACTAATTGGACCAACAAGTTCAATCATTTCCCGACAGCAGAGATAAAATTAATCCGATGAAGATTGTGACAGTGATGAGGACTATTTTAAGAAGAATTTGTTTCAAAGACTAGCACGAAACAAGCCCATTGTTCTTAATCGTGCTAAATTTCCCCATTCTTATATATATTCCTATTGCTTTCAGCAAACAGAAAAACTACAAATGATATATGTTTTTGTGTCATTTCACCCTGACACTCTGCACTAGACGGGCCGACTGACAGGCTGATTTCATCACGGGGAGTTTCCCAGGTGAATCTCATTCATATTCATCACCACAGCTGTTTGCTCAGGTAGAGATAATCGAACAGAAACAGCGGCATACTTAAGCAATAGCTCTCTATTTATTAAACTGAACGGAAATTGTGAATGACTTTCATACATTTAAATAGCTAAGACTTGTGCCTACAATGGTTTGTGTTCCAAAGTGTGCTGGATTTTGACCAGCTGGTCATTTTTGACATTATTCTAACACATTTTGAAAATCAGCTTTTGCAAAATGGATCTTTTAAAAATATAAAAATATAAATGTAAAATAAGACCTTGGCATAATAATACTGCCATATTATTGCAGCTATGTTTGTGCTGAAAACAAAAATATAGGTCACACTGAATCATTATATTTTCTTCTGCTGATATATACAGAATAGTCAAAGCATGTCAAGGCATCTCCAAAGTGTCTGAGAAGGAGGGTTAACCGGCGTTTGATGAAAACGCATACAGATAGCCAATCTGGGGCTGGATCGCAAACCCCAGTGCTGTGTCTGCCATGGCGGAAGCCTATCCCAGTTAGCAGGACGAAGACTAGGATAGACCCCGCATGGGACGCCAGTCCTTCACCATTAGCAATTTAGAGTCTCAAGGTATCTGTGAGAGGAAAGTGTTGATGCAGGGAGAACGTGCAAACCTGACATGGAGCAGGATGGGATCAGAAAGCAGAGAATGAGTGAGCACCTCTGCTTTTCTATAAAATTAAAACCTCTGTGCCAGTGGATGTTTAGTGATATATAGTCATTCCTGCAAGTTGCCAGTTTAACATTGTGAGTTAAACCATTCAGCCAGCATCGCCTACCGGCATAAACCCGACTGTTTACATCACCGTGGAACCCTTTAGTGTAGTGTTTATCCAAACTCAACCCCAATCCCTGCCCAAGGGCATAACAGCAGAGCCCCAGTATCCATGTTCCTCAGCTTTCTGCTGTTCTCCGAAATTATTTCATGCAAAGAAAGTGAAATCTTCTTTGATGGGCTCTGGCAGGTTTAGCGGGAAGACGCTACGGAGGATGTGCGAGAGAATATAGACCAGCAGGGCTCCGGAGAGTCAGTCTTCTCCACCGAAGCCCCCCGCCCCGTGTGCAGGTGGAATTCAAACGCTCAGAAACATGCGCGTCTTTTCGGGCTGCATGCCTGCGTGCTACTCCAGTGCAGCATGCCACTGCTGCTTCGAAGGTGCGCTGCTCTGAGGAAGGCACACAAAACGCCCGCCTCTCCCGGCTGCATCCCAAAACCTTTATGCCAACTTTGCAGCATTCTCAGCAAAGTCATGACAAATCTATTACTACAGTATTACTTTAAAAAAAAGAGATAAAAATGAACAGTGTCTGCGGCTGAACTTTTTACAAAGAAGTTGTTTTCCATCTTGTCTTCCTGACAGTCTTCCCTGCTCAAGAACGGAAATAAATGGTGACAAGCGTCAGAGTCTTGGAGCAAGCGGCACACGAGCACTGTGTAAGGAAGATGTGTGTTTGCGTGTGTGTGTGTGTGTATGGGTGTGAGGTAGGGGGGGCAGCCACTGTCGTCAGCCAACGCCAGCCTACCTAAATGCGTCGCACCTGCACCACCCTCACATTGCCACTAGGGGTAGATTTGTGCTGGGCGGATGTTGATAAGGCTAATTGCCAGGCTTTCTTTGGCACTGTGGTTGCCAGGGCTGTTTCTGGTATATGGCGAGTGCGGCGGTGCTGATGCCCAGCCGGCTGTGCTCACGGAGCGGCCAGAGATGGGCCACGTCAAATTACACCCCCGGTGGACGGCGCCAAAGCCTGAAAACGTCAACCATGGATATTTTCCCCTCTTTCCTTTTTTTTGGTTCTAACAGTTTCAGGGGAGGCAAGGGGGCATATTCTGGTCCAGTAGGTGGCATGGTGTTTAAGAATGTGCTGAAGGACCCGTAATCTACATCTCACATTAATTACCTAAATATCTAGTTGCAAAAACGGGCAAATATTTTTAGTTGCTTTCCATAAAAGCAGAAACACGAGTGCAGTGGACTTGCCAGGATGGGTACTGACTCCCAGCTGGCACAATTGATTTGAAACCAGGCTAAAAATGCAAAACAGGGGGCAAATATACAGCCACTCATAGAGAGTCATAGGAAGGTCTGCATGCAATAGGCTACACGGGTCGTTTTGAAATTATACTCAATCCCTATTGGCTACTTCCAGCTTGCGTTCTGTCAAATCAGCACCTTTGGGAGGTATTGCATATTGCTAAATTGTTTTTACCCTTTGGGCACACATGTGAAACATCTGCGTGCATGATCAGTTACAGCAAGCAAAAACAAAACGCATGATTTCTCAGAAGTGGTGCGGAACTCCCACCGTCCACAGGGGCGTCAGCTGAGCAGCGAAATAAACACAGGCCCTTTGTGCGGAGTTACTGCGCGGTCTGAATCTGTGCGTGCACAAGTAAACCCTTTCTAAATGTGAAGTGAAACGGCATGTGTCTATGGGCCTCTCCCCATGGGCCCGAGTGCAGAGCCCCAGGCCTCCCTCCTGCCCTCTTTTCTCTCCCATGCCCCTGTCGTTTGTCACCTGCTCAGAAGGGTCGATAGATTTCCTGAGTCGATTTAACGCTAAAGGTCAAGTGCTTCCGCGACGAACGTGAGGCAATTAACGCGCAACATCCATCCGTCTTCGGCTTATCTGCTCATCCTGCTCATGGGGGGCTGGAGGCTGGATCTCAGGGGGCACAGGGCACACTGCCTCGGGACAGCCTGTATCTCTGGGGGCACAGGGCACGAAGCCTCTGGACAGCCTGTATCTCTGGGGGCACAGGGCACACTGCCTCGGGACAGCCTGTATCTCTGGGGGCACAGGGCACACTGCCTCGGGACAGCCTGTA
>JAODKE010000002.1:28718399-28728945 GCA_026779605.1 Mormyrus hasselquistii | reverse complement strand
GCACAGGGCACACTGCCTCGGGACAGCCTGTATCTCTGGGGGCACAGGGCACACTGCCTCGGGACAGCCTGTATCTCAGGGGGCACAGGGCACGAAACCTCTGGACAGCCTGTATCTCTGGGGGCACAGGGCACACTGCCTCGGGACAGCATGTATCTCTGGGGGCACAGGGCACACTGCCTCGGGACAGCCTGTATCTCAGGGGGCACAGGGCATGAAGCCTCTGGACAGCCTGTATCTCTGGGGGCACAGGGCACACTGCCTCGGGACACACTGTATCTCAGGGGGCACAGGGCACACTGCCTCGGGACAGCCTGTATCTCTGGGGGCACAGGGCACACTGCCTCGGGACAGCCTCGACAGGACGCCAGTCCGTCTCAGGGCATACACACTGGACGCAAGTCAGGGATGCCAGTTAGCCTAACCATAAGTCTGTAGGCTGCTGGGTGATCATGCCAACACGCACACACACACACCCCTACCCAACCCTAACCTTAACTATAAGTAACCAAACAAAATATGAGACCTTGGCATTTTTAGTTTTTTGATTGCATTCACTGATCTGAAAAAGTGTCCCAACAACAGCAAACTAACAGATTTTTATTACTTTGTCTAGAACATTTGGTCCTCACTATGTAATATAAATCTAATCCACACACACACACACAGAGACCTGTACCACTCATACCTTTGTGGGTTGTGATAAACATAGAAAAATAAACTGATAATAATCATTTCTATGGGCAGATCCCAAATCCCAATAACGATTTTAACCCCTACCCAGCCCTAACCTTAAGCGTAAGTAACCAAACAAAATATGAGACTTTTTTTCATAAAATTGAGTTTCTCTTCGCAGAACGCAAAGCTTTTGGACACTTTGAAAATGTCTGAAGCGCACAAGAATGGTCATTAATATCAATTAACCAGCAGAAATGAGCGGTTGGGGGTTTGATTGTTGCTTCCACTCGTAGTGTATGCAGTCTCCCCCCCCCCCGCAGTGCCACACAGACAGGCGTGTATTGGATAAACGTGAATGCCCCGTACAGCCTATTCCCTTCTCATCCTACAGATGGCGCTAATGACAGTCCAAGGGAAGGGCGGGGGGCATTGATAAATACCGAGAACAGTTACTTATTTTGGGTGAGGGGGGGATTTGTTTCTGTAGCCACTTAGGATTTGACGTGTGGAGATGAACAGCACCCAGAAGAATAAACAGAGAAGCTCACTATTTATTACTAATGCCCATTTTATTGCAGTCTGTAAATCAGAAACACACACTCCGGAGACGACTTGTGAGCGGAGTGTGACTAATATTTGTTCACTCTTGCTGATTCAGATTTCTTCTTGAAAATGCTCGTGACTAAACTAAACTCATTTCCAGGAAGAAGAAAAATAATGTGTGTTTTGTCCCTACAACAAACTGTGCCCCCCAAACCGTTTTAATAAGATCTTTATAAATATTAGAACATGAGGAACAAGAGTCTATTAATGATCTATCAGAAAGGTTATTAAATCTTAATAGAAAACCACTCGGATTTATGAAAGACAGAGCAAAAGTTCAACTGCATATTTTGTTGTGCAAGCAGTGTTTTATTAAGCAGCATCTGTGCACGGTGTCTTGGGCACAGGAGAGGGGGGGGGGGGTATATCACCACTAAATGTTAATCTTATCGGCGCTCACACTGATCTGCTGGGCTGTGTTTCAGACTGTCACCACCCCCCATTAATAATTCACACAATCTATTACCTGTCCGTTAGCTAGGTGCCACCATACCAACATCACAGTGACTGGGAGATGTGGCCGTAACAGAAGCCAGCAGGACATCAAAAACCCTTCATATATATATGCCAGCGGGTCTGACGCGGGCATTCGGCTATTTGGCTTTAAATACCAGCTGGTACTGTATTTGTGGTTGAACCGTAGTGTTGTCTTTCAAGGTCAAATCTTCTCATGGTCAACAATGAAACCCAGCACTTGCCATCGCAAAGGGGAGAGAATTTTATTGCAGTGAAACCCCCAACACCAATCAATAGCCCTGATGGATTTCCAGGTACCAGGTGGCCCCAGAGAAGTGTGTTGTGATGTTTAAATTAAAAACATTATGGACCTGGCTCTGTCCCCTCACGCACCCGGGTTCGAATCAGGCCCCAGTTTGCATGACTTTGTACATCCTCCTTCTGTTCACATGGACTTCCTGTGTCTGGTCTGATAGAGCAGGATTTCGCTCTGTGTGTGTGTGTGTGTGTGTGTGTGTGTGTTGTCTCTGCCCAGATTACCAAAGGCTTGATAGGAGCAGGGGACAGCTGCATGCACTGCTGCATGATGCTGCTGTTGCTTTAAATTCTTTTTATAAGGGTGATTAAAAAACAAATAATGACAGACCTGTTCTCATGCAGCACCTTACATGCTGTGGCGTTTTTATTAGGTTGTGCGGTTGTTCAGTAGGATAACACATGTAATTAAGGTGGCTTGTATCCCCTTTTGTGCAATTTGATAAATGAAACAATTTTGACAACGACGCATTTGTCCTAAAACCCATTGAATTAGGGGCTCCAATAATTTACAGCTGTGACACTGATGCCCTGCTTTTCAGCACTGGGGGAGGGTGGGGCTCCTTGACCTCCTGCCTCTCCCTGCCATCCCGTTCTTCGTGGGGTAGGGACATTCAAGGACGAGCACCTATAACATCGATTAGAACTTCCCATACTCCTTTGCTTACACTCGACTGGCATGCAGATGCCGAGCCTCGCTGCCTCTCGACTGGCATGCGGATCCCGGGCCGTTCTGCCTCTTGACTAGTATGTGAAAGCCTTGCCAGCGCACAGGGCCGTGCTGTTGCTCGACTGGCACGTGGATGCGGGACTGTGCCAGAAAACCCATGGGGCTGCACCGCCTCTCAATTGGTGCGAGGACGCCAGGCTGTGCTGGAAAGCCCAGGGGATCTCGCCGCCTCTTGACTGGCACGTGTATGCCAGGTTGTGCCGGAAAGCCCATAGGTCAATGCTGCCTCTCGACTGCCATGCCCACAGGAAGCTCACTGCGCTCCTCTTACTAGCATGACGCCTTCTGAGGACACGGGGCTGGCGAGTGACAGCCGAGGGTGCTGCCTTTAAAGGATGCTAATTGCATTCATGCAGGGACAGGATTTCCAGTGAATCACAGGCACAGTTATCTTGTGCCTCTCGCCTCCTGTAATGACTACCAGAGGCCAAACACTCCTCACAGCGCCTGCACTAATGAGTAATAAACTTTAAGCAGGACTTCCTCCTGTGTTGCACGCCACAAAGAAGGCTGGGGGGGTAATTCATTACTCACGGCTCCGGAAAAGTGAGGTACTTGTTACGGCACAGGACTTAATTCATCGTTATTCTTTTTTATGTGGTCGATCGTTAAAGGCACGTTCATGGACAGCTCCGCCACACCTCCCTCTCAACATGGCCAGAGATGAACGCCAGCAATTAACCTTGAGAGGATTGATCTACCAGAGAAACTGGAGGAAGGGTGGGGTTAGAGATGGCACCTGAGAGGGGGCAGCGAGGGGGGCATATGAGTTTTAAAAAGCAGTTTCATTAAAGGTAATTAGTGGCACCATGAGGACCCAGCACCAGGCCAGCCCACACAAGTAGTGGGTAGTGAGCGACAGTCTCTCCATGAAGGTTACCCACTCACTAATTATGAGTATGACTATCAGATGTACTGACAGGGGTCCAGACGAGGCGGAAGGAGAGCAGGACAGATTCGCTGCTAAGTCTCACCACACCCTGAATGCGACATGTTAACATCCTTGAGCCCTGAAAAGCTCTGAAGGAAAATTGGATTATCCAGGCCCTGCGGAAGCTCAAACAAAGGCCTGGGGGGGTTGGAGGGGGTATTGTTAAATGCAGTCATTCCTTCCGCCTCCCTCTCTTATTAAAGGGGAAGTCACAAATGGTAAAAATAAGTCAGGAATAATGGACGACTAAGTACTGGTTACCCAGGAACTCGGATAAGGGGATGCGGTGGCAGAAAGTGGGTCAGCTGGACCCCCGGGTCGCCAGGGGCTCTATGACGTCCGATCGCTCACGACTGGAGTGTCCTCATCTAAGTGGGTCCTTGCTAATTAGGGGTGTGAGCTATTCTCACCAACAAGGGGGCCAGCGACAGCGCGGGGCCCCGCCCTCTTCACCCCACCAGATGTGAGCACCAGCAGGGCTTTGCCGGGAAACGGCACGAAACATCGCCGCTCTTTGGCAAGACTCGCGGCTAGCGGACGCCCGTGCGAGCTGCTGGGAATCACGCTCGCCATAACTCACAAGCGCCATCGCCAGGTCTGGCCCCGCCGCTGCGCGTTGCTAGCTCGGCGTCTGTGCTGTGATGATGGGCACGACGCAGTCTCACCTTCACCTTAATCCCATTGGTGAGTCACCAGCATGTCACTGACCCTCAAAAGAAAATAATAATCAACACGTAATTTATATGGAACCTGAAGGCGCTGACAACAGGCACAAATGCAGAGCATGGTGCGGCTGTGATAAACATGGAAATATAAACAGATAATGATAAAGCAACGTATGCAGACACTGATAAGCAAAGCAGCAATAGCCAACTACACGCATTATGCAGTTAATTACTAACTATTTAAACGGAGGGGGAAATCTGGCATAATGATAAAAAAACAGAGAAACACAGCCTGTGCGAGCAGGTATGATGGAGAGAGAGCAATTGGGCAATTGGGGCACATTAAATCATGGGATTGGTTTCATTTGGCAAGGATGCAACTGATGTATCCTTGATATTTGGAGAGGAGCAAGACAACCATCTGTGGATTTTTACCGCCCTTGTGTACTTGTGTTCCTAGTATTGGAACTGGTCTTCGGCAATGGAGGATGGTGTAAAACGGGTACACCAGAGCACAGCTATGGTCATAGGGTCACAGCTATGGTAAGCATACTGAGATTCACCCAGTGACTGTAGAGCACTAGACTATTGACCAGCACAGTTTCCGGCATGTTCCGCAGTCCCGCACTCCACACATTCCTTGGCCCTAATTTGACAGAATGCTCAGAGTGAGATGAGAGAATATTCTGGTTACAAAAAAAGCAGACATGCAATCAATGCAAGCATTAAAGGCATTAAGAAGTATTCCTGATGTTTGTCTCACACCTTAACGCTCACAAAAAATACCCCCTGAAATATCCCCTGAGGAAAAGGCTCAGCGCCTGACAGGCAGGGGCGCGTGGCGGGGGAGCCTGGGGCTCGGCGCTGAAGAAGCGTCCGCTCGCTCAGCCTCCGTGACTTTCACCGAAAAAAGGAAACTGCACGCCGTCTCCACACAAATATGAGGTAATGTTGCCGACAGTCACAGAGATCGGTGGGGGCCCCAGCGCACAGTCGGCGTGGGCGTCCGCGGGGGGGGGGGTGGCCATTAGCGCCTCGGCGCCACCGTCCCGTCACGAAGGTGCTGAAGCCGGCGACTGGATCCAAACCAAAAGCAACTGGTGTAACAATGTTAAGCAATGAAAAGCACCAAGCCACCAACAGATACCGTTTGTTCAGCATGACGCTCAAAGCAAAACTACAAAGTATGTCACTGAGACGGCCTCCGATTTTAATTAACATTAAACAAGCGAAAAGTCTCTACACGTTAAACAATAGAGTCTTAACTGTGTCTCCCTCCTTTGGATGCCATTTTTAATAAGTGTCATACATATTTTTGCACTATACATATCTGCTTTAACAGTAATCCAGATTAATTAGGAAAGGCTGCATAAAATACATGAAAAGACAGCTTCATTTCCCATTTGTACAAGTATTGGAAGGTGTGAGTTTTCACATATCCCATCATGCTCTCGTTTGAGAGACACACCCACGCAGACACATATAGAGGTCATACACAATTTGGGGTCTGAGCACAGGGTCCGTCATTGATGTGGCATTGCTGGGGCATTTTTTAAGGGTGTTAAGGACTTTGCTCAAGGGCATAGAGCAGATGCAGCTACTCTGCCAAGCATGGGATTCAGACCAGCGACCTTCGGACCAAATACCACCCATGGAGGCAAGAATATTAAAATATAGAAATATTTATGCGCCGTGAATGATGACCAAACCTCCTTCAAAACAGATCTTCCTCTGGTGTAGAAGGTACCCATCAATCAGTCCTTGATAAGCACTTATTATGCACTACAGGCTCAGATGGCATAATGTGGAGTACACACACACACACACACACACACCCCAACATGACGACCTTAACCCCTACCCTGCCCTAACCTTAACCATAACTAACCAGATTAAATAGTAGACTTTTAATTTTTTAGATTTTGCTTTTGGTCACAGATTTTATTGAGATGAAAAACGTGTTCCCATAACATTAAAAGTTGCAGGTTTTTATCACATTGATGGGAAATCTGAGGAATTTCAAATATGCACATATCCACACACACAATGAACAATGTGGCATTATCGGCCTTTTTTGAAAAGACAGTAGAATACACAGCTGTAGACGGACACAGGGAGAACATGCAAACCACACCGACAGAGCAGGGGTCAGAATTGACCCCCCAGGCTGCAGTATTACCAGTCATACGGAGGTTCCTTCTCCTTAAATTCCTATTCCATTTTCTGAGGCCAAATGGGATTCAGAAAACCAGTGCATATTTCAGACTCTAGGCCTGACCACCATCAAACTGGACCTCCCAGCCCACAATCTGATCATCTGAAGGTTTATTACTTGACTCTTGTGATGCAGCAAAGAGGAAACGTAAATTAAACATGAAGGTAACAAAACATAAAAGTAACATTGACATTGGAGCTGGAATTTGCTGAGGTTTGCTGAAGAAGTGCCCAGGAAAATATTTAACTCATGAGATCTTCTCGAGCTCCATTCCCCCCAACACTGAGCAAAAAGTCACCAGCATTCATTTCTGAGGATGGATGTATGTATCACCAACATCAGTGTGCCTTCTGGTCTGGTCAACTTACCATTGCAAGCTGGCTATTACCTCCAGGTTTTATTTGAAAGCTTGTCTTACCCCTTCTTATTGATTTCATTCAGCGAAGGTGAGCGTGGCAGGTTCTCATTGAAGTCTTACCTCGTGTATTACAGGGCAGATTATTAACCTGGATGGTTCCTGTAAACCTTCAACTTGTTCATAAAACCACAAATGCGAAGAATCAAATCAGGCGATGGAAGCCGTAGGACCAAATGCGGAACTCAAATCCTGTAGATGATAACATAGCCACTCGAAAAGTGAACATCGGTTTGACATCGGTTCAGTTGCAGTTACTTTAGTTAGGAGACAGTTTACTTAAAATGACATAAAATTGAAAGTGGGATCAGACAGTCCCTGGGGCAATTGGGCCTTGTTCAGGGACACAATGGTGACATCACTCTGCCACATTGGAACCTGTGACCTTCTGATCATAGACACAGCATCGTATTCTATCGAGACACCTACTGCCCCCCCCCCCCCCATTCTGCCTTGCAGACTTTTGCCAACAAGGTAAGCCCAGTTTCTTTCCCTTTTCTTCTTGTCACAGCTATATTTCAGCCACAAAGTTGCTCCAGGTAAAACCTGCAGCCAGGCTGAAAGCGTAAAGTCATGCTCAGCCAACATTACATATTAAACAATTAGCTTGCAAGGAACCTCCTTCCTAAATCCACCATGTTCCCTCATTGGGCCAAGAGGAATGTGCAGCTTCAGTCACGATAAGGTCAACAATCTCCTAAAACACATTTGTATGATTTCATACCTCCCCGTGTACAATAAAAACGCAATTACAGGAATCAGAGCGTGGTAAGGCCGCTGAGCCAGGTTAACTGCCTGTTTTATGGCAGCCTAACACGCTCACATCCGCGTGTTAATGTGCGACGGGGGCGTGTCCTGACCCGGGTGCCAAGGTCGCCCAATGACGGCCCGGGAGTGGAACTTTTAAGCCTTTTGCTCTCAGGTGGGCGGTGCCTGGCTGGGGGCTGGCAGTGTAGGATCCATCTGGTTGGCTGATGGTTCTTGTCGACATCTTGTGGCAGAGTTTAGTAAGGGGGAGGAGGCGCATCCAGGTTCAAGCCCCGCCTCCTGCACTTGATTGAGGGGAAAACAAATAACAGGCCATTAGTGAACACAGCCAAGTCTCCCTTGACTGAAAAAAAATTGCCCAAAAGTCAGGGAGGGGATTTGAAACACCATCTCTAAAACAACGAGATAAGTCATCGAGATCTGAGAAAAGAGATATTAACAACAGGATTAAAATGTGTTGAGCAGAGGCTTAATTCGCTTTTTAAAACATAGCTAAAGGGATCAACACGGATGTCTTACTAGGAAGCGTGAAATCTAATAGCAACGGACAGCGGATTTCAAGGTTACTGGGAAATAAACTCGACACGACCACAGGGGTTGATCCGATGACTTTTCTGCTTGAATAACTGGTGGTCCATCCTCCTGTTGCTGTGGCGATGTGTGACATGTGAGGACTGGGATTAAGAAACGATCAAACCTTTCAGTGAATAAACAGAAAGTATAAGAGAAAAAGTAATTTTCACTCAACCAGGCTTTTTCATTTCGGAGAGACCAGTCCTTTCAAATTTTTTCTTTTAACATTTAATAATGAAAAAAGACATTTGAAGATCAAAAAGAAACGTTCTGAAATCAGATTTATCATATTTAGGGACAATATGTGATGTGTATCTTCAGGCTGAAATCGTTGTCATTGTAAAAGCCAGCCCAGGGCTCTGTCTGCTGACAATGGAGGTGAGATGCTGATTGAACGGGACCAGACATTACTTAAAAAACAGAAAGAGAAGGTGTGCAAATTAAAGTCAGTCAATAACTGTCAGGCAGTATGAAGGTGCACCATCGCTGACGTAATTTATAAGCTGGCAGTTTGTCAAAGTCGACGCTGTCCGTAACTCTGGGGGCCGAACACGCCGCCTTCGCTCGCTTCATTTTTCATGGGTAAACATCGTAAAAGACGATGTTAAAAATCAATATTAAATAGGCTTGTTTGGAGATGAACAAAGTTTCCATATTTGAGTGCAGTCAAAAAAAAATGGTCCTGTTCAGTTTTGAAAGCGTTTTCTGTCAAAAATAAGGTTTGTCGCATGAGCTGCTGAAGAGACGAGGCAAATCTAAATGGGTTTAGAGTTTAAAGTGGCAGCAAGATCCTGTATCCTTCAGTTTCTGCTGCGTCTCCTTCACGCTGCCCCATCCATCCGGACCGCTGATTGTTCTTAATGTTTATATGAAATTCAAAAGTGCTCACTGTGAACTTTGAGGTCTAATTTGGAAACAGCACAAATTGTCTTGGTCACAGAGACAGAGAAAACATCAGTAAACATTTAAATCTATTGTTTGCTTTTTCGGTGATCAACTATAAAGCACCAGCCTGGGGTGTTTGCAGTCATTCTATGTTATCTAAGACTGAAATCAGTAGAGGAGTCAGGAATACCCGCATGTCGCTTGGTTAAGGTCTTAACCCCTGCCTCAGTGGATGGACGTAAGAGATGCTCTGTGTCTGGTCTGTGCCATCAAAACCCACCAACCACCTGCTTGACAAAGACCACCGAGCCTCACGGCTGCAGGGATCACATTTACTGTCTCACACCACGAGAAGCGGAATCCACTGGAAACAATCCGCTCATGTTTATCAGTTTATTCATGTTTATCATTGTTTTTCAGTGGAGTGATGCATATGCAGTCAGACACATGCAAGGCACACACACACACGCACACGCAGAGACACGCTCTGTCACACTCATATGCTTACACATGCACACCCATGCACAGTCAGACACGCGCAGACACGCGCAGACACACGCGGGAAGTGGGGGGGGGCAGGGACGTCAGACACATCGTGTCACTTGTCTACTGATATCCAATAAAGGTGGTGGGGAGAGGTGGGGGGGGGGGGGGGCTGCCGGAACCCACCAGTGTCTCTCTGCCCCTGGCTCCGCCTTCGTCTCTATGGGTCACACGGTGAGCGCGCATGCCACAGTAGGGCAGGGCCTGAAAACTGGCGGATGAACCTCCCCCCTGGGCAGATAAGTGATAGGTAGGAATCGGGGGGAGGTCAGCATACCATGAATATTTGTCCTTCAGCACAACGAGACTCACCTTCGGAAGTTAACGTCAGATTGGGAGGAGTTGAAGAAAAAAAAACAATGGAAGGCAAGACAGGGGGGCATGAAACCAAGGTGCTTTCCTTGGACGGTGAGGGCTGATGGTGACCCCCCCCCCCCCCTTGGCCCCAAAGATGTGCAGTGGCAGACGTCCTGCCGTCTCTTTCATGCCGCTGAGGACAAATGCAGATGCTGACTTTGATTCAATGCACCTATTGACACCACATAACACCTCAGCGTGTAACGCCTTCCACTCTGCTATAGTCCTCTACGTATCTGCATAGCACCCAGGCTGTGTAACCCCCCCCCCCCATGTACCCGCACAGTGCCCAGACTGTGTAACCCCCCCCATGTACCCGCACAGTGCCCAGGCTGTGTAACCCCCTCCATGTACCCGCACAGTGCCCAGGCTGTGTAACCCCCCCCATGTACCCGCACAGTGCCCAGGCTGT
>JAODKE010000002.1:28631263-28655172 GCA_026779605.1 Mormyrus hasselquistii | reverse complement strand
CAGAGTATCAGCTGGTTGGTAGAAACAAAACCTTGGTCTGGATTTGTAGCTAATGGACCTGAAATGCCCAACACTGGTCTCTGGGCGCTTTTCCACCGGACCAGGTACCGTACTAAAACTAACAAAAGTACGGTATTTCAAGGTGTTGGTTGTCCACTGGCGTAAAACCTGGCACCGGCACCAAATGACAAATGATGAGGTTTTTGTGCTGAATTCAAAATCATGTGCTGAATTCAGTAAAACATTTTTACTCTGACATTGGAAAAAAAAAGCTTTGCGATTGTAATGATTATTCCTTTATAGGATTCAGAGCTCACAATTCACTGCCTCAAAAGGAATGTTAAACCCACAACACAGAAACAGTACAAACTGGACTTTCACATTATGCTTATGTGGACACCTCAACTGGATTTTTGCTCAAATGATGTCTACCTCATAGCAAATTTCCACTTGTTGTAACCGGCATGTCTTTGTTTTTTTCACTTGAACTCTAAATCCACATGGCCACTTTGTATTCTATTAATAAACAATTTGTTAAATATATTATTTATTATTTATGTGAAATTTCTGTTTTATATTTTTTGGTATATTTTATATCTTTACAATGCACCACTGAGGTACCCTGAGCAAGGTACCGCCCCCAAGCACTGCTCCCCAGGCGCTGAATTAGCTGCCCCCTGCTATGTCACATTGGCACATATGGGTTAAATGCAGAGGACACATTTCATTGTTGTGCACTGTATGCTGTGGTGTGTCAACAATGACAATTAATCACTAAATTCTAAATGCACCATGGAGAACCTGTGTGGAATGACATTTCAATACAGTGTATACTATGTATATTGTTCTATTGACAATAAACCAATCTTGAATCTCTTGAATCTTGATTATCTAGTATATGTTTAAAAATCAATTTAAAGTCTACCTGCTTTTGCATGAGGGCTTAATGCATTCTGAGACAATCGTAATCATTTTCATCCTTACTCTTTAAATCACTTCCAGACGTATTTGAGAAATTTATGTTGAACTTTTTTTTTTTTGCTTTATAAATGCCCCGGTATTTGTACAACAAAATCACATCACTATATTTCGAAAATGTCCAATACAGTGCTGTCCTATTAGCTTAATTGAGATACCATCCGGATCTTCCGACCAGATCGCAATTTAAGCTTGGTTCTCTTCCTTTATCCACATATCCACGATTGTCACTTTTATATATTTCATTTTCAGGATGTTGTATTGGGTTTCAGAGGTAGGCCGTTCGCATAACCGTGCAACAAGAAAGCATTTGACCCTAAAGTACCGAAGTACCAAAATATTTTGGCACTTCAGATACTGGAACTTTTGGTACTGGTTCTCAACCAGAAGTCAATGGAAAAGTGAAAGTACCAAAAGTACAGTGCTGGTGCAGTGGATAAGCACCCTATGCTAGCAAGGACTGACACATTTTGTTGCATGTGCTGCAAATGAGAGCCGTTCGTCAGTCTGACACAGATGCTCATCTTGCAGAGCTACTGTCGCGTGTGGTGGCCCAATGGCAGCTATCAGAGAAAGATGTAGTGCTGGTGACAGACAAGGTGTCTAATATGATTGTTGCTGCTCAAGTTGGAAACATTGGATTACAGGTCACAGCATACTTGTAGCTAATACACTGCACTACAGAAGGATTTAAGCGTCATGCCCAGAACGCTCACCAAGGCAGGAGGAATGGATTCCATGATCTTTATTCCAAAAACACAAGGCAAAGAAAGGCAAAGTCGACTCTCAGAAACTTGGTGGGAGTGATGGACACAGGGTTTGGGTAGCCAGGGAGTCAAGCTAACACTCAGGACACAAGAAGATGGAGAGCACACGGCAGGGAGTCAAGGACTCGAGTCAGGGACAAGACCAGGGCAGGCCGGTCGGGATCTGAGCTAGATAGAAGACGAGAGAAACACCACTTGTTAAGTTGCATTCATCCTGGCGCTGGGGAAGCGTCTCCGTGACACTTAAGGTTCTGGACCCAGGTGCAGCTGATTCCTGCCAATTGGCAAACTGAAATGGGCAGTGTAGAGATGATGTATTCTTTTACCAGCTTCTTGAAAGCCCTTCATCATTATGGGACTTAGTGCATCAGGGCGATGGTCGTTAAAACGTGATGGTGGATTTTTTGATGTGATAGTAGCAGACTTGAACCATGATGGAACATCAGCCCGCACCAGTGAGGCATTGAAGATGTCCGTAAGGACGTGTGCCAGCTCACCCCCTGAGCACTCGTCCCGGAAAGTTGCCGAGGCCTGATACCTTCCCTGCGTTCACATTCCTCGGGGTTTTTCAGGCATCAGCCACGTTGAGGCTCAGTGCTTTTTCATCAGGGTGAGGATCAGCTTTTATTGCAGAGGTCATTACTTATAAATCTACTTCAGCAAATGTACGGTGTCGTCACACCGTGGAGGAGCAGCCTTGTAATCCATTTTCGCCTGAATCCCCTGCCACATCTGCCTGGTGTTAGTATGGTCACAGAAGAAATTTTGGATCTTCCCCGCATGAACACACTTTGCCATTCTTGCACGGTTGAGGCTGGCTCTCGCTGTTCTGAACGCAGTCCCGTCACCCGACTTGAAAGCGGTATTCCGTACTTTTAGCTTATCACGTACCTCTTGCGTCATCCGTGGCTTCTCATTGGCCCTGGCAAGCTAAGCAGATACAGATGCAGCACACTCCTCCACATTAGTGTGCTGATTACCGCAGCAGCTCCGAACACGACCCAGTCTGTGCGCTCAAAAACAGTCCTGTGAGGCTTCCATTGCTCCCTCAGGCCAAACCCTCACCTGCCTTACAATGGGGTTTCCTCTGGTCAGCAGAGGCCTGTATGCAGGTATTAGCATAATAGGGCGATGGTCCGAGGAGCCAAGGCGGAGGTGGAGGACAGCTCTGAAAGCATTCTTTAGGTTTGTGTAGGCCAAGTCCACTGTGTTGATTCCCCTAGTTGCAAAGTCCACGTATTGCTGGAAATGGGGGAGAACTGTTTGCATGTTAGCCTGATTGAAATCTCCTGCTGCAATGAAAACTCCCTCCAGATGTGTGGCATGCAACTCAGTGATGGTCGGATAAAGAATATTCAGGGCCTCCTTTTTGTGCACTGGGGGGAGGTGTAGTCAGCCAGGAGGATAATAAAGGTAAATTCCCTGGGCAGATAAAACGGTCTGCATTTTTCAGTAAGCAGCTCTATGTCACTGTGTTGTTGCACCATCTGTTGATAATATAAATGCATAAACCGCAGAAGAGGCTTCTGCTGCTCTGGAAACAGTCAGCCCGGGTGAGATCACCACTATGTCCTCTGCTCCTGCCTCCCTAGAGGTGCTTGAGCTCTGTCTGTTACCCAAGGGACTCCGTCGTCTCCAGGGGCACCATTGGAGGTGCCGACCGTGTCCAACCCAGAAGAGATCCACACTGCCCTGTTAGTGTTCGGCCCAAGTGAGACCTCCGCTGATCCGGAAGCACCGGGCTCAGAAAAGGCCGCGACTTTTCGCTTAGCATTTGGCCCAGGAGAAATAGCTATCATGCCGCAGACCAGAGGTGGTGAGTTTGTCACTGCATTGTTAGCGCCTTGCTCGCTGCCCGAGGCCCCCGCTATCCTGTACCCATTGCCAGAGGCCCATTGTCGGAAGATCCTGTTGTTCTCTGCCTGCCAACAGAGGTGCCCACCGAGCACCAGTCGAGCACTGCTCATGGCCCATTGGTGCCCTGACTGTGCTCTGCTCACCTAGTCGGCTCCTGCCCGCTGCTTGCCTGCAGCCATCGCCTTGTTGCGTTTTGCCTGCAGCCGTCATCCAGAACGGTTCCTGCCCGTCCCACCTGCCTGCTTGCCCACAGCTAATGCCTTGGTGGCTCCTGCCTGCTCGTCAGTGACCAGTGCCCCGTCTGTGTCAGCCTACCCACCGTTGGCCACCCAGGCTGTGGTCGACATGGCTCCTGCCAGATCAGAACCTCCTCCTTACACTTCTGGTAGTCTGTTCCAGGGCCCTCCTGAAGGAGGCCGTGGGGAATGGGGGTGCGGCTGGGGCTGGAGAGAAGGAGCCTGCTCCGTCGCCAGGCCCCTCACCAAATTCCACCACGCCTTAGCCGGACCCCCTCCCAGAGCCCTTTGTAAAATGGATAGTGGCCACAATATTAGCATCTTCTGTTGGCTACCATCAGCCCTGTTCACGACACGCCAGCAGCTGACTACTTGATGACTGGTATGGCAGCCTCTTACGATCCAGAGGATTGCCCTGAGTACTACGTCATGGGCCCCAGTCCAGGACTTAAACCACACTGGTCCCCGACTCCAAAAACATCCCCAGTACCGGACCCTGCAGACCCCCCAGGACCCTCTTGTCCCAGTTCCTGTTCCTGTCTCTTCTCTTGCCTGATAGGTCCCACAGCATTTATTGGTTCTGGCCTGGAAATCCCGGCAGTGCCCGCTTGCCCTGTGGTGCTAGCCACACCCCCCCTCCTCAGCAGTTCCAGTGGAGCCAACCTGCTCTGGCCGTGGTTCTTGCTCTGTGGGTCCTTCCGTGCCCCTCTGTCCAGTCCCAGCTTTCTCCTCAACATTCTCTTGCTCCTGTCCTGGTCCCTGCCCAGCCTCCTGCCCCGATTCTTGTCCTGATCATGGCCTCACAAGTCCCAGGATGTTACCTGCCTCTGCTGACCTCGCTGTGCCACCACACCCCATGGATCTGTCAATGCTAAGGAAGAAATATCATGGATCCGCTGACACTAACGAAGACACATGCCATGGGACCAACGCCCAGCGTCCTGGGACCATCCAGCTCCCCCCATCAGACCTCACTCCCCCTCCTACCTCAGGTTTTGCCCTTCTAGCCTGTCTCCACTGGTTTTCACCCTGTCCTGTCGTCCTGCCCTAATCCATTCCCCCTGTGGGCCACACTGGTGTCCACGTCCCTATCTTTGTAGTCCTTCCATATGTCAGTCCTGTCCCTGTCCTTTTGTCTGTCCAACCAGTCATCCCTGCAGTCTCTCGCCCTGCTTCTGTCCATCCCCTGGCTGAAGTAGTGTCCTGTTTTGTTTCATGTTGTCACCTGTTAGATGTCCCCTGTGATGCCTCCTGTCATCTCTTTCATGTACCCTGCCCAGTCCTGTTCCTGGTTCTTGTCTCCCCAGGTCTGCACATGTGGTGTCCAACCCCGTCCAGCGTCCCTGGCCCTGCCGCGTGTCCTGGCCTCATGTGCCTGTCCTCACGTCCGATCCTTTGGCTCCCCTCCCCGGGCTTGCTTGGCGGTCCCAGAGTGCAAGCATTTGGTGGGGGATACTGTCACATCCAGCCCCGCCCTATCTGTCCGCTCCCTGCGTTTCCTTTGGTGCATACCCTAGTAGGAAAAGAACATTAGATGACTGGGTAACGCCCTGGAAGTATTTTACACTAGAAACAACAACTAGTAGCACAGGGATTTGCTGCCTTTGCAAAAACAAAGCTTGGAGAGGTGGACATAGTGCTTAGTGGAAAATCCTATGAAAGAAAGTGCACCCAATTACTTGCAATGCAAGTAATTTGAAAAACAACAAATGGATTTGGGAGTGGCTAACTTGGACTGTTTTGCACACTCTGTACAGCTTGTGATACACGAGGGGCTGCAATTACAGCATGTCCGATTGCATTTTTACTATTTTTATTCCAGAAGAAAGAGATCTTTCTCACTGCTCGTGTGTGTGTGTGCGTGTGTGTGTGTTCGGGAGTGACTCTGCTTTTAGTGATGGTGATGGAGAGAGTTAAATGTTCAGAAGTGTAATTACATTCAATGCTGACCAAAAGTTAGATGTAACCAGCATGTTCACATTGAACAATGAAAACCAAATTAAAATCAAATTCTGTGTCCCTTCAGAAGATCATTGAGCTCTGCTTATATGAGGGTTTTTTGACCAAGTTCCATATTCATTTTAGCATTAAACACATTGCAACTTATGGTGTTTTTAACCATCTGGAGAAAACGTGAGTCTCACGGTGCTTATATAAAAATGGTCATCAATCTGGAATTTCATCAATCATCACTCTTCATCACACTCATGTCATCAGTCTGAAACTCCATTCGTTTTTACAACTTCTTTTTACAAACTTTACTTATGCGTCAGATAGCATCATCAAACTTTGAACGCACTCTTTATTTCTTGGGACATTTGGGCTTTTGTTTCACAAAAGAGTTTCAAGTACTTCAGGAAGAAATAAAGGCTATTAAAACTAACTAATATTAACCAACTACAATGAATCTGTCTAAACATCAAAAGAGCATGAGGTAAAATGAATGGAGTGCTTTACTTTTTATTTTTTTTCAACTAAGATCTTATTTTCACAGATACAATTTGAGTTTCCTATATTTAAAAAAAATGTAACGTCAGTCTTTGTAAAGGCAACACCCTTAATGTTTAATCTCAAAGCAGTGTCATTACAGCTGAGTTATGGTGAGTGTTTTAGGATAACAGTGAGAAAATCACTACAATTACAGGTAATTGTGAGTTTCGGAGAAATTGTTACTTGATATAAAAGAGTAAGGTGTAAGGGAATGAATATTTATTAGTACAGAAAAGAATACATTTGGATGCAATGAAGTGGAAGACAGGAGAGGAAATGAATAATCAGATCATATCAGAAACCTTAATGTTTTTTGGTTTTGGAAAATTGTCCTTCAGCTGGATTATTAACATTTAACATTTGTACTGTATTAATAAAAAACAGGGCCAGTATTAATCAGTTTAATTCTAATCAGAACCCAACCAAATATTTACATTTTATTTGTTTTTATTGTTATCAAAATAAAGATGTTTTTTGGTTTTGGAAAATTGTCCTTCAGCTGGATTATTAACATTTAGCATTTGTACTGTGTTAATAAAAAACAGGGCCAGTATTAATCAGTTTAATTCTAATCAGAACCCAACCAAATATTTACATTTTATTTGTTTTTATTGTTATCAAAATAAAGTTGTTACATCTTTCTACCGGTTTTCTACGAATAGGTGGTTCAGGCAGAAACCAACCAAATGGTCCTAAACCTATCAAAATAATAATAATAATAACTATAATATATTTATTTAGCAGTCACTTTTATCCAAAGTGATATTCAACTGGGAAATCAGGGTCAGTCAGTCCCTAGAACAACACAACATGGGGCCCATGATCATGTCAGGATGGGAGGGGCCTGAGTAATGATCATGTCAGGATGGGAGGGGCCTGAGTAATGATCATGTCAGGATGGGAGGGGCCTGAGTAATGAGCAAGCAAGTGAGAGAGACAGCTTTAAATCAACACCAGTCAGGTCAGGTTGGGGAGCATGTGCTGATGCAGCGTGTCGCAGCACCCAGCACACAGAGAAACTCCTCGGGATCCCGGCTGCCGACCCCCCAGACAGAGACACGGTCCAGTTCCACCCTCCGGGAATAGCCATCCATCTACCGCAGCCAGGTTTTACGTGGGCGTCCCCTTGGCCTGGTCCAGTCGCTCGGGGCCTCAGCAATGAGGATCCTGCGAGCCGGATCATCCCCAGGGAAACGCGACACATGGTCGTAGTACCGTGACTGACGCTCCCTCACCATGCAGGTAATGTGCCTCATTCGGGACTCCTGGACACAAAGTCAAACCAGCGGTACCCAAGGACCGAAGAGACACAGTACTGAAGGAGTCCAGTCTTAGTCTCAGGTCACTGGACAGCATCCATGTCTCACATACAGCAAGACAGGGAGCACCAGAACTCTAAAGACCTGGACCTTCATTCTCTCACAAAAATGAAGAAGACATAAATAAGAGTTCAGATGTGGCCAAAATGAACTCCTCTGCCATGTAGCTAAAGCATTTGAGATGGCAATGGATCAGTACAAAGACGACTCATAATTCTTTTTTGAGGATCTGAAATGTAAAGAAGAAATATAAAACAATGCCAGTGAAAAGATAAAGTGCAAGAAATAATAAAATAAGGGAAAGCAAGTTTTCAGAACATTTTCAGCTTTACAGGTAATTCAAATTATGCGTAAATAATAGACAAATTTATTTTACATGTTACATTTTTTTTACAAAAACTGAAAATTGGCTGGAGGTTTGATTCTGTGCTACTTTGGATTATCAGGTTTACTTTATTAGATCCACAATGACCATGACCATGCAACTCTAACTTCCCCTACAGGACCAAAGATGTCATAACATGCACTTCGAAAAATATTTGCGTTTAAAAGAATAGTGAATTTATCCTATACAGTATTATTGGCATGCAAAGGCCCCTTAGCATGGTTCTCCAGATTATGACACTGTTCCCTCCTTTTGACGAGACTCAGCAGTGAATCTCGAGCTTCCAGTGGCTCTCATAACCAAGGGCATATTTAAAGAGACATGCCGCCAGTCACTGCGACATGAGCCCCGCAGCACGGCCAGTGACCTCATGATGGCTGGCAGGGCTCCCCTTCCCTGCCTTCCTCCCATACACTACAGGCTGCCATTTTCTACAAGCAATTTTTCCTAGATTTACACATTTTATAACATTTTATCACGTTTAAAAAGTCCATATATTTATAAATCTCAAACATTACTAAACATTCCTTAAACTGTTTCTGCATTTGACACAGATGTTAGTTCATATAAATTCTTTCTTTATTTAATAATCGACAGACTTTTCGTTTTTTAAATTGTTGTAATAAAATCGAGTTTCAGCTTTATATTTGGTAAAATCTTCCACAGCCCAGGCATCTACCACTAATATTTTTAGATAATTATGACATATTTAAATCCATCCATTTTCTGTAAACGGATGAATGGATTTCCTGTAAGTGGATGGATGGATGACGGAGCATAAAAGAACGGCTTTACGTCCAGTTATTTGATATGCAGCTGCCGATATGATTCTTGAAAATTCAGCAGCCCTGATTGGATGGGCCTTGAGCAATCACAGGCAGCTCAGGGCAGGGGTGTGACCACATTGGGCAGCAAGTCAGTAGCAGAGCATATGGGGACGAGGCAGGAAGCAACATAGAATAGGACAAACTCACACCTATAGGAAGTTTGGTGACTCCGCATCACCTCAGCATATTTGTGGACTGTGGAGGGGGGGGGGACCCCCCATGACTTGGGGAAAACAAGCAAACTCAACACACAGAGAAATGGCGGAGACTCAAACCCAGGTCCCAGAAGTGTGAGGCGACACTGTTAACCACTGCAGCACCATACCTGCTCTCCGTGTATCTCCTGACTGATATATGTTCTAATCCCCAGCTTAACAGCTGTCACAGAGACACCCAAATCACCATGGATCCACTGGATGAATTCTTCTTTCATTTCAGAGAATGTGTTCTACAAATGTTTTTTTTAAATTATAACAACAAATTCACAATTTTCTATAAGGGCAAGTTTGAATATTTTATTATAGCAGTAAACCAATTAAAAATCATTAACGAAGATCTCACACTGATTAATTTATAATTCTTCTGCTTATAGAGAGAGTAAAATAAATCTTAAATTCTGTATATTATATCCTATATTCTGACATGTCCCTAATGTCTCCTTCCTGAAAATTCTAAATCAGTATTACACACTACGAATTAACTGTGGAGGAAACTGTCACGCTCTGCTTGTCTGATCCTCCTGTGTGTCACGACCCCTCATTAACCTCGTGTGAAATCCCGATTATTACAATATCAGCTGTCTCTTGTTATTTCTATTAAGTCTTGTGTATTTCAGACAATTTGTTTGACCATATTAGTCTTGATACAGCTTCTGCCGGCACATTAGATCAATCTCTCTGGGTTCCTTTGATCAGCTTCATCACCTATTGGGGGTAGGAGTTATGGTTTTGTCCTGCTTTGGACTTTGTTGTTGACATGGGGGGGGCGTATGGGTTCGGGGTGTCTGGGGGTTCCTCCTGGGGGGTTCGGCGCTGGGACTGCGGTCCTGGCCTGGATGGGGCTTTGGTGGCTCTTGGATGGTGGTTTTCTGGTGGCTGCATGCGGTGCATCAGGCGGACGTCGGTTACCGGCCTGGTGGCCGTGCCATTCATGGGTGGGTCCGGGGGGATTTTGGGTTCTGGGGGCGTTCATTTCTGTGTGTCTCGATGTTGGGCAAATGTGTAAATATTTAAATCTTTGTTTATGTGTGCATGAAGGTGGGAACGTATTCTTGTGTATGTGTACGCCTGTTTGTCTATGCGCATGTGTCAGGTCGGGTCTTAGACTCCACCTGAAATAACATCTCAGGCTCTATTCCCTCTGCCACACTCCCTGCCAGTGGATGGGGCCACCGGCCGCCGACGTGTTGCTGGTTCTCGATGTCCGGGGCTGGATGCTCGGGTGTGTGCTGGCTCACTCTCGGCGGTTGCCTGGCGGGGCCTGGCCCTCCTGGCTCTGTCGGGCTCCTGCTAGGGGGTGGGGGGCCCTTGGATCTCTGGGATGACCCCCCTCTGGAGCTCTCCTCTGCCCAATCAGTCTCAATCAGTGTCATATTATGCAAAATTTCATCCTTTTAACTAAAGTAGTTGATCTGTTCAGCTCCAGATCAAGGGAGAACTGTCAGCGGCATTTGTGTGGGCTCTCTGGGGTCAAGCTGTTGGCCACAAACAATCAATGCACTAAATATTAAATAACTAAGCTAGCAGTAGATGTTAATGTCATTCATACACCCACCCTTCCATCCATCTGCAGGGTGATGGGCGCCCAGAGCCTATACCAGAAAACCTTTGCACGTTCCCTGCATTAACCACTCTCGCAATAGTGAAGGAATTGCCAGGTTATCTGTGTTTCCAGTGAGCTTCCTTGGTATTCTTCAGTGTTTTTACATCTTCAATTACTCAGTACAGCACTGATTAATCCTATAAAACCATATGAAGCTGACTGTGAAAAATCTATTGGCAACACAACCGTAATGAAGAATTGACAGTGTAACTGTCCTGTGTAGTGGTGGGTACACGCGGGTATACTGTATGGCATATACCCAGAGGTAGACAGTACCTGACATTTACCTGAGTACTGGACTTCAGTACATTTTTTGAGTATCTGTACTTTACTTGAGTGTCAGTTTTTTGGAAACTTATGACTCCAATACATTTGAAAGACAAATATTGTACTTTTGACTCCACTATATTTCTATAACGGTTCTCATTACTCATTACTTTGAAGGATAGCTTTGAGGTCATCAGACAAATTATCTTTTCTAAAATGCGATATTGCAATTTTGTATTCATTACAAAAAAAAACCATGCACAATAAACTACTCACACATTAGTCAAGTTCAAAGTCTGTGGTGCATTTTTTGAACAGTTGGAACTTGGTGGCTGTAATGATGGCAGACAAAGATGACAAAGGCTCCCCACTAGAGGGCCCATGGCTGAAGTCCAATGACTGTTGTTATATAAATAAAACTGAATTGAATTGAAGTCCATGTTTTAGATTTTTGAAAGGTTTGCATTGTTTTAAATGTCTGCTGTATTTACCCCCTACAAACCTCATAGATGCCTTCAAAAATTTGCCATCCAGTCTGAAAAAGCATATCATATTTAAACATTTATTTGATCCCAGTAAACATTTTAAACAAAGCTGTCTGTGCTCGTAGTAGTTGCAGTTTTTATGCTAAGGTTGGTCAACTTTTTATTTATTTTCCGACCAGGTTGTTGTGCTGGGACTGAAGTTATTTCTCAACTTGTTTTCCAGCTACCTTGTTTCTGTTCCCATTTGTTGAGGAATTGAGTAAATGCAAACAAATAAAAATTTGACTGAACAACTTTCACTTGTACTGGAATAATATCTGACCAGGAGTATATGTACTTTAACTTAAGTAATAGAGTGGAGTACTTTGTTCACCTCCGCTTATAACCACCTCTAAACCACGTCAAAGCTGTCAGAAATTAATATCAGTCAGAGAAGTGCATATATGCAAATATATATTATAACAGTACACCCACCTATTCCCCTAAACCTAACCCTAACCCTAACCTTAAGACACCACTACAGCACTCCAACAGCCTGAGGGCCTACTCAAGCTAGCCGGACCATACCAGGTCCAAGCACGTTTAAGTCGCAAAGTCCAGTTAGTTTGACTAGTGATTCCCAGATTCCCAGGTTCTAAGCCAGTCATGTGGCGGTAATGGGTCGTCCCAGTCATGCCGCATTCCTCAGAGTTGCTGAACCAGTACTTTGGCATGGGTTGTGTATGGAATGAGGACTGAATCGCTACATCTTTATAAATTGTCAGAGCAGTGTGAGTGCCCCAACTCTAGGTGTCATTGTTTGCAGTTGAGTGTGTCAGCACCACGATTCCACCACAGTGCGAGTATGGATTTGTGCAAATCTGACCGGTCTTGGGCTAACCAGAGCTCTGCGCCTTCTAAGCATGCCTCCTTAGGTAGGTGGGTTACAATATCAATGCTATTACCTGCCCTCTAACAAATCTCAAACTCACCAACAGCAGCTCTCTCAGGTTGTCCACTAGCTGCCTAGCGTCTTCAACAGACAGTAGACTCTGCAGGCACTTATCTATGCTTCTCGAGCGATGGCTCCTCTGGTGCCCCAGGTTCAATGTGCCCTCTTACATGCTGATGAAGGGCAAAAATGGCACAGCAAGGGCTATACATTGTGCCCAAGGGGAGCATGTTCCATTGATAAGAATCAGGATCTCAGTCCCATTTCAGGTCACGCCATAAAACAGCTCCCTGATAATGGTGTTGCTTACCTTACTCCCAATAAAACCTGCTTGGTTTCTGTCCTTGCTTGAATGCACTGTGGGTGGCATGGCATTTATAGTTCTCCAAAAATCTTTCCTCTCATGGTATACAAAGGTCACCTACAGGTCACCAATAGGTTAATGTCTGAAGAAGTCCGGAGCACCGTCCTAAGGCATTGCCAAATCTCTCTGAAGAGACTCAATTGCAACTGATTTCTCTGCTTCAGTGCTCCAGCTTAGAATCAAAGGAAGACCGGAAAAATGTATGGCTGGAAGACATGACTGACCTCTTGCCTTTTATTCAGGTCTGGAAGTTGTTTCATTTAAATCAGGTAATGCAAATGTGACTCAGTGAGATATTCAAGGGTTTAAATGAGTACAATTTACCAGATAATACTGGTAAAGTTTGGCTATGTGCAGAAGTTTCTTAATTTTACAAGCCACTTTGTCAGGTTGCCATCTTTTAATAGTTATTCACTAAGATGTCTCTTAAACAAAGAAAAAGAAACAACGATGGTCACTCTAGGTCTCCAAATGCCCCCAAACCCCACAGCACTCTCTAGCCTGTCACCACTATAAAGCAATTCACCGCAATTCAGTCCGTCACCCCTGATTTAATGACTCGTGAACATCCCTGCTTCATTGTCTAACCTTGAGGTTTGACATCCACTATATCTAGCCAGAAACATTCAAAATGCCATGGGACTGAAAGCCACTGAATGGAAATCCATTCAGCCATTGCCAATGGCAAGAAACCAATCCCTGCCCTACGTCGGCAGATGGTGAGAGTGCTGGTAGACAGAATGAGTAAATGTGAGGCTCCACATGTTCCCAGTGCCTGATAATTTCTCAAAAGATCAGAAGGCAGTACTCCCCATGAATTTTGCCGATGTTTCTGCCGATGGCTGACTTATAGCTGGTGTTACACACAGTAAAGACTAAAAGTACCTCGAGTATCCAATAGGGAATCCAAGGAACTTCAAAATATATTTGAGGTGCCTCAAGAAACCTTTTACATATGATGAGGTTACTGAAATATCCTACTGGGTACTCAAAGAACTTAAAAATACACTGAAGGTGATTCAAGTAACTATTCCATAGGATGGGGTTCCTGAAAGAATGCTCAACAATCTATAAGCTTCTGGAGGAAGCCTTCGAAATGTGAGTGAGTCCTTTAGTACCTTGGAAGGTTTCTAGAAAAATCCAGATCCTAAAAAGGTTCCTTTAAGAATTCTGGACTTTTCTGAGGTTACCTAATGACCACTCAAAAACGCTCCTGGAGGTTTCTGGGAGCAATATCCAGTGCATTTGTGTATTATGGTGTTTTCCTTGGATTATGAAATGAAATTATAACAAAAATAAAATAATGGCTAGTGATTTTTTTTATAAATCTCAGAACATTAAATTCTACATCAGTGCAGTTCTGATAAAAAAAAAAAATAACATGTAATTTTGAGATGATTGATATAAACATGTCACGTTAGGGCAGGGGAAACACAAGCCAAAAGCAGGCTGCCCTGGTGAGTGTCCTGCTAGCATCAGCTGTGAGTCTGGCAACCGGGGCATGGGGTCTTAACCTTGAGGCTGCCAAAAGCTGTTCTATTCAGACTTTCAGGAAGCGTGATGCAGAATCATGTTTCGGTGGACAGATGATTAATTGGAAGTTTGTTGTGGTAAAAGCATTCTCTCCTCTTTTAAGCATTGAATTCCTCCTAGTGGATGTTTACAATCGATGTTGGGACTTTCCATTCACTCTGCTCACACAGCAGCAGAATTTCTTCAGCCAGCACCACTACCTTCAGACAGCTTTGCATGCCTCCCTGCGGAGTTTTCAGCACCTTGTGGACAGTGTGCCGCCGGACTAACCATTTCTTGTAGGGCATACTCACACTTGGCCCAGTTGCCTTGTACCGTGCTTGAGCACGATTGCTTCCCCCCTCCCAACTCCTCCACTGGTCTGCGCTCACATTGCACTTAACGATTCTAACCTGAGCACACTTTCATCATCACCATGTGCCACCATGTTTTTGTCTTGCAGAAAGAAAATCACACAGTAGAATAGGATTCATGATTAATGCCCTTATTTTGTGGCTTTATCAAGTATGCAGCTCAGTGATTTTTATTTTTTGGTTCTGCATGATAGTCCCATATTTAACCAAATATCTCAACGTCTGTGCAGACTAGTGTTGCACTGGACACCGGTACTATTGGCATTGTTAGGTTCGATCTGTTGTGACCGGGTCGGCAGGCGAGTGTGGAATCAGGCAAACAAGCTGTAAATGCGGACAAACAAGGTTTATACAGGAAGACTGGGGAGCATACGGCAACGAACATTAATGATGGATCTACTAAACCAGGGGAAGACTGGGACAGATCAGAAAGGGAGACACAGGGGGAACAGAAAACGGAGGAACGAAAAAACCAGGAGTGAACAAGGGAGACACCGAGGGACGAGGAGCAAAGACAGGAGGAGCAAAGGGACCAGGAGGGAATAGAGTAGACAGAGGGACAAGGAACAGACACAGGAGGCGGAAAGGAGAAGGGCGGAGGGACAAGGGGAGCTCGAGGGAACCCTAGCAGGCAACAGATAGCAGCTGGAGGGGCCTAGGGCGACCTACCGGCCCAAGCCGGAGGGACCCCAGTTACCTGTGAGGCAGGACCCAGAGGGGACAATGACGGGGCAGAGAAGGGAGCCAGAGGGACTAACGGAGGGGCAGAGGAGGGAGCTGGAGGGGACACCAGTGAAGGCGAGGAGGGAGGGGAAGCGGCAGCAGGCAACGGCGTAGCCATTGCAGGTGGAGGCGCCGTCCACCGACGAGCCGGAGTGAGGGGACCCGCAGGCGAGCAACAAGTCCGCTTGGCACTAAGAGGAAAAAATACTTCAGTAATGTTGAAGTAGAAGTATTGATACAGGAGGTAAATGCAAATAGACACATATTATTTAGTAACGTGACCCAAGACTGCTGAGGCATGGAAAGGTATCACCTTCTCTGTGAACGCTGTGTCCGGAGAACGGCACATATTAGAGGAGTTGAAAAAGAAATGGTCCAATTTAAAATCTGATGCCAAAAAAGCCATCTCCAGGCATAGGAAATATATGATGACCACTGGAGGAGGATAGGCAGGTCCTGAGTTATCCGACATAAACCAGCGTATCAGGCCATTATTAGCCAGACGTCACTCTCAGGTGTGCCATCTGCAGAGCATCTCGACACTGACCTGGGCTTCTTCTCTCAGGCCATCTCCGGCCAGGGAATCAGAACGTAAGTGGTTTATTTATTTATTTTTCCCCTTTCAGATATCCAAACAGAACAAAGATGGAAAGGTAATATTTGGCTATTCTGTGATCGCATAAGACTGCAAGACACAAATCCGTTAAATAAATTCAGAAGGAGAATGAAATGTGTGATTTGCCAGATCACGGTTCACTAGTCAAAGAGCTGCCTGTATAAAAGTGAAAACTTGCCCATGATTATGGCAGAAATGTGTAGTATCACTTTAGTAAATGAAGATTCACCCTCTGAGGTTTTTGTAGTTGAGGCACAAGGATCTGCTGTTATTGACACTACTTGTATTCGTACATTGTGTGTTGAAAACTGGTTTAACCATTATGTTGATGAACTTGACCATAGGAATGACATCAAAATGTGTTGCACTCCTAATCATTCAAATTCAGTGATGGAAAAATAGCTTACTCCGCTAAAAATGTTAAGATCCCAGCAAAAGTAGGGCAAACAAGGTGTCACACTGAGACTGAAGTGGTACCTGACAACATTCCTTTGCTATTGTACAAGACTTCTGGTGCTGTGCTTGATCTATAAAAATGACCAGGCTGTCATGTTCAAAGAACCAGTATCTCTTGACCTAGCTACTTCGGATCATTACTATATTTTAGTCAAGATAAATTGAACAGAATTTACCAAAATGCAAGAACGATATGAAACACAAGAATGTGAAATCCTCACAGTGACTGAAAATATGGACAAAAGAAAAAGCAGAAAATATTGTTGAAAGTCCACCACGGGCTTGGTCCTGAATGTCAGGTGCCAGTGGAGGAGGTTGACATATGCAGAAACAGTGGAAGCCGGAGTAGGTGAGATTCCAATCAAAGTAATATTTCTCAGTTAGAGTATACCAATTACTTGCCCACAAATCAACATCAATAATACTTGGGGTCCGAGTGCACAATAAAGCCATTTATCCAGTGACCCTGCAGCACCAAACCTGTACCTTTTTTTCTTTCATGTGCCACTACTGACTAGACTGGACTGGAGGAGGGCTACGTGACATGAATAAATTCCCCCATGATTAATTTCACTGAATGAATATACCATATCCATCCATCTATTTTCTGTAACTGCTTTCTCTGTTCAGGGTCATGGGGGGTTTGGAACCCATGGGCGCAAGGCAGGAAACAACCCAGGATGGGGTGTACTCACATACCATTCATTCACTCACTCTTGCTCTCTCTCACACACACACACACACACACACACACTTGATATCAATTTGATAACGGCAATAAATCTCAGCATGTTTTTGGGGGAGAAAATATGAGTACTGTCACGCCCCGATCGTGCCATTCCTTCTGTGCCACACCCCCCCGCGTTAACCTCATGTGGATTCCCAGTGTTTAATAGCCGTTTCGACTTCTCCTTATTAGTTCTGTGCATTTAAGTCCACATCAGAGTTTGTTACGCTGTCTGTTCTTTATGCCCCTTCATTTTCCCATTAAATCCATTTATTTTACCCCAGTCCTTATCTCCTTTGCCTGCTTCCCCAGTCTGTGCCGCATAACTCATGACAGAATGACAGAACTCCGAATGAAGACACCTACCCTGACCGAGGAGCAATACCTCGGTCTCGTAAATGAGGCTCTGCATTGGCTTGAACAGCTCGAGGTAAGGGAGGGCCCTGTGCTGCAAAACTTTGCTATCCGGATGAGGGATACTCTCGAGGAGCTATCCCTACCTGAAGACACGCACCTCGCAGATGAGGTGCATGAAGACCTGTGACGGCTGAGAAGTGGGGTAGCGGAGGTCAACATGAGACAGGTAGTCATCGACTGCGGCATACCTTTTGGTCTCCTGTCCAAGCTACCTGAGGTGCCCCAAACTCCACGATCCACTGCAGGAGGCTGGAAAAAGATGCAAAGGAACCGCATTCCTCCTCACCACCTTCAGCGTTCCCTCCTGCTCCCTCCTCGCAGTTGCCTGTGGCCCCTGCAGCTTCTGCCCCTCACCTGCTTCGGGTTCCCTCTGGTTCCCCATTTCCCCCCGCCCTTTGCCTCCTTGCCCTCCGCCTTTGTGCCCGCTGTGCCTGCTCCTCATCCTCCTGTTTCTCCTTCATTCACTCCTGGCCCCTTCATTCCTCCTGTTGGTGTTCCCCCTGTGTCTCCGGTGTTGTTGTCCTTGTGCCTGTTTTCTTTTCCCGTCAGTGGTTGTCTGAGTTGCTGTCTTTGTGCCTGTTCTGCGTGTCTGTCTTGTTCCCTGTGCCTCGTTGATCATTTGTTTTCGTTTTCCAGGTCCTGTGTCCCCGGTCCCATTCCTTGTTCCCCTTAGGCGCGCCCAGAGTTTGCGCATTTGGGGGGGAGGGGGGGTTCTGTCATGCCCGGCTCATCTGCTCCTCCCATGTGCCACACTCCCTCATCAACCACATGTGGATTCCCCGTGTTCACCAGCTGTTTCTCGTTGTTGTGATTAGTCCTGTGTATTTAGTCCACATTCCCCAGTTCGGTCATTAACATCTAACCATTTGTTGTGTTGCCTCGTGTTTTCATTAAACCCCACATTTCCTGACTATTGCTTCTGTCCTGCTTTCCCACTCCGTGCTCGAGCGTAAAACTATAACACACTAGGCCAAATGCTGTCTGCTTCACCCTTCGTATTGCTGCCACTATGAGTCATCACTTCAGTTTTGGTGTGATCTATGTCAAACATTAATCAGTTCAATTTCATCATCAATAGTATGTGTCTGCAATGTTTTTGAGTTATTGCATTAATTGGAAAGAGTCCCAAACCCATTAAGACCGGACCCATTAGGCATTCAAAACTTAATACTCATCAACATTAATACCAGAGCTGTCTCTCCCTGTGAGAGGAGTGTGCAGCCGCACAGGGCCCTCAAGCCACCAGAGTGCCCCCACACAGCTATTTTTCGGATGGACAGATAGAAGGCACAATCCGGGTGAGTTTTAGCTTAGGCTGTCACCCTTGTGCACTGACTTAGGAACAGTATTTACTCCCAGCTCTCTTTATTAGCTTACCCTCGTACGCCTTGGCTGGGGCTCCGGGGCCGACTGCGGTTCCTCCAGCTCTGAGACGGCGTTCGCCTCCGGGTCCCCCCCCCCCCCCCCCCCCCCCCCCCCCGCCGCCCCCCGGGGCCCCCCCCCCCCCCCCCTCCCCGCCAAGGGTGTGGCCGGGAGGATAAGGTTGTCAGGCAATCAGGCAGGTGGATTGCAGAGCTGTGTGGTACCAGGGAGACCGGCACTGAGGAATTGTGGGGGATCCTTCCTAAAGGAACTTTATTTAATCACAATTCCAATCAGATTACGGGCTGTGATCACTTCGCCTGTGTCTACTTCGATCCCGGTATGGATCCCGGAGACACAGCTCATGAGTTCATGAGGCTAGCCGAAGTAAAAACACTCAAATCACCAGAAGGGACTAAAAGCTGGTGGGGTGTCGCTCGTGGGTCACGTTGAGGGCCAACGTCGGCAGTTATCGTTATTGTTACGAACATTAATATTGTCTGTTTGTGCCCGATGCATTTGTTATTATGGCTGTTAGCGGATGTTAGCGAAGTCAGGTGAATTCTGGGAGATCTGAAGCTCAGTGCCCGCGTCCCCAGGTGCGGATGGCCCACCGGGGATGCTGCGGGGGGGCCGAGTTACAGCTACAGCCCAGGGTGGGGGGGGGGGGATGGGGCGTGGGGTTAAGCGGATGCCCCGCTTTCTTCCATTACCATTGTTAGCACCCGGCCAGAGAGAGACCGGACTGGGGGGACTTTGATCTCCTGTGACATCGAAGAGGCAGAACAGAGACGGGTGGGACGAGGGGGGAGGGAAGAAGGGAGAACAAGAGAGAGAGAGAGCATGAGAGAGAGACAGGCACGTCAAGCACTGGGCTTTTTCAGGAGATCCGGGCCAATTACCATCTCAGAACTTTCACCGGCGGTGAGACAAAGCCCCCCCCCAGCCGCCTCCCAGTCACATGGGATGTACGGGGGGGGGCAGGAGGTGCAGGAGGTCCCCTGTGCTTCAGTCGTCAGGCAGGACGAAGGGGGCAGACAGAGCTGGGACATACGTAGCATCGCATCCCACTGCGGGAGGCCCCCCCCCCACGGAGCTTACCGTTACGTGGCGTCCTCTTCCGTCTGTCCCGGAAGGCAGCCCCGGATTGCAGCGCTTCCATCAGGCTGTCCATCACGCCGGTCTCATCTCCCTCTGTGGTGGGGGGACAAAGGCAGGGGTTAATGGGTCATGAGCACAGTGAATAATATCCAAAGTATCTGCAACCAACCCCCCCCCACCCATCATACCACGTACACCCCAACTACACCCTCCGCTATTGGCCAGTCAGCCTGCAGTTCTCTATGTACCCTGAAGCAACGGGGGGTGCTGTTGCATCCTCTCATCCAAAGTTGTTCCACCAGTCAGAAGTGGTAAGATTACACGAGGGCCAAAGCACAGGCATGACCTCACTATTACAATCATCAACGTGGCTTCACAGAGCAAGCAGCTAATAAGGTTGCACAATCTGAGGCAAGGTTACCCGGCGCCTTCAGGCACGTCACTGGGGTTCTTCATACTGCACCGTATTGTGATCCGTTTCTTCATTTTGTCCAAAATGAAGGCCACACTTGCCCCCCCCCCCAAACAGGTGTTCTCATAATCATGATAAATAAAGGAGAAGATGAGGTAATTAGGCAGGGCGAGTGCACACAGGGATAAGCTCTCTGGGTGGGAGGAGGTTGCGGGAGATGACAGGAGCGACTGATGGTCCCTGACAGATACTTGTCCACAAGGGCAGACAAGTGGCCTTCGCCGCAGTTCAGCATGGCACGGCACACGGGGTCGCAGCTGAGGGGGAAATCGGAATCTCCAGGCTGTCTCAGGGAGGAATTACGAACACGGTAAGCTTGAATACTTGGAACAGCCCCCCCCCCCCCCATTCTCCACGCCACGCGGAAGTAATAAAGTTTGGGCCATTTATCTGGGTCATCTATCTTTACCTCATGCTAATGAAGTCCTGGCTGGATTCTCCATCACTGCGGTCCACATCAGACGATATTTTACAGCGACATCATTACGGTGACGGATTATCCTCGGCGGCTCGGCGATATCCATCATTAATGTAACCGCCACTCGGAAAAATGTTTACCGCCAGGCCGGGCTGCTCGCTTCAGGTTTTTCGTGGAGGGGGGGGAGGGGTCGACGGTAGCAGTTTCAAGCACTGTGATCAATCTTTTGTTTTCTTGCACGTTGGGGATTAAAATTACAGTCAGCAAATTTAATTTATAAACGGCAAGTTGACAGTGAGTTGTAATGAAGTTTAGGAGGGGCCCCGTGCTCTTGTGCTGGCCCCGATAGGCGTACTCCCCTCCAAAAGGATCGTTCGATATCCCAAAACAACGTAACTCAGGAATTTAACGGTTCACTGAGTAACAGGCGGATGGAGAAGGAGGTGCATGTCTAGAGGGGAATTAATTGTTATTTTTTTCCATGTGTATTTCTCTCTTTATCGCTGCAGACGACCCCCCCGCGGCTGTATTTAAAGGTGGCCAAGCAAAGCCAGGCTTAATTAGACAAGCCGTCACACGCCGGACCTGATGCCGGCCACCTGTGACAGGACGGTGACTCCAGGTGCCGGTTGACGGGGCGGAAGGTTCCGGAGGCCAGGCTGAGCCATGACACGGACGCCTCCCCCCAGGCCAAGCAGCAACATGCTCACATCCGTTCAGACTCAGGAAAAAAGCATCTGTGCTGAGACCAGGAAGCACCAGAAAGTTCACGCCGTTTCTTGTGTTCCTTGCTCGTCCTTCTTTTTCCTTCTTCCGTTCACCTTATTGCTCCTTTCACTTCTCTCCCTCCCTCATTCCCTCCTTCCTGAGACCCAGACATCGCAGGGGGACACCTGCCACTTTGATCGATCTGTCCTACTTCTGGCTAAACTAAAGTGCAATTCATCATCCATAACAACCAGTACCCGGGTCGCGGGGCCGCTTCAGGGGAGAATCTCCCGGCCCCGGGCCCAGAGTGACTAAAACAGGCTGTTCCATTAACTGTACACCCTCGGGCTGTTTTCTAGGGGGGGGGGCACATCTGAACTCCACACTCAAAATGCACAAACAAAACAGCTGCAGCCCAGAACCGGCGGTAAGACACTTGTGTCGGGTCACTTAGCAGTCAGACTGCGCCCCCACGGCAGAGTCTGCCGAGAAGCATCAAGCGTTCCACCCTTGTCCGGTTCTGGCACTCTCCAAACCGCTAAACCATCGCACCGTTGTTTGCCAATTAGCAGAGCACATCGCCAGCATGCTTGGGAATTATAGCGACTCTGGTCTCCAGAGACTCTGGATAACTGGGAAGGGTTAAGGAGGCCTAAATGCAAGAGGTCCACTATAACCCCAAGCAAACCAGCATCCAGCGGGGTACAAACATGCCTATTAATGAGCTTATTAAGACGGGGGAAGGGCATAGGGGCTGCTCCTGCCCGGCGCCTACCAACTCCTCCCTGCCTCCGGCTCCCTGTCTCCCACTCTGTCTCCCGCTCCCTGTTTCACACTCATCGTCTACCTCCTGCTCCCTGTCTCCTACTCCCCCTCTCCCATGCTCAGTTTCCCACTTCATCTCCTGCTCACTGCCTCTAGCTCCCAGTCTCCCGCTCCATATTCCGCTACCTGTCTACCGCTCTGTTTCCTAATCCCTGCCTCCCGCTCCCGCCTCCTCTTCCCTGACTCCCGTTCCCGCCTCCTCTTCCCTGACTCCCGTTCCCGCCTCCTGTTCCCTATCTCCCACTCCCTGCCTCTTGCTCCTGCCTCCGACTCCTGTCTCCTGTTCCCCGCCTCCTGTTCCCTATCTCCCACTCCCTGCTTCGCGCTCCCTGCCTCTTGCTCCTGCTCCCGCTGGCGGGAATGTATTTATGGGTGCGCTACCGCATGTTTTAATTAGGGGGATAACGAGTAGAACTCTCAGCCGGATTTGCGAGCTTCACGCTGCCGATTAGCTTCCCGACGAGTTGCCCGGTGGTGGGTCGGAGCTTATTATCCCCGCCCCCGGGGAGCCAAGCGAGCAAAAACACAGTCAGGCACTACCGATCTGAGGGTGGCAAGGGAGAGAGAGAGAGAGAGAGAGAGAGAGAGAGAGAGAGAGAGAAACCCAGACAAAACCCAGAAGAAGAAGCGTAGCAGTATACCAGACAGGTCGGGGGTGATCGCACCCAATATTGCGTCTCATACGGCGACGATGCCAGAGAACATTCCAGAAACGTGCCGGATCGCAAAGGGTTAGGAATAAACCTGTCGTCAAACCGCCGGAGATGACGAGGATGGTGGCGTCAATTTTAATGTTTCCTTGAATTTATGCATATTCGCTTTTAATTTGAAGGTGTGCATGTATCGGGCAGAAACAGCAAGCGCTCCATTTGTCTTTTTGCCAAATTACTGATTTCTTCTGATGGGGATTTTTTCACTCGGGAAACCCGAGCCCCAACACTGCAAACGTCTGCACACTGCAAACGTGCCCCCAGCCCACGGCCCACCGGGGTCACGTCTGGGGTCCGAACCCTCGCCAGTCTCAGCTTACGCTGCCTGCACAGCAGCCGGTGGCTGCTTGGGACCCCGAAATGCGAGGCGATACGTTAACATGCTGCTGGAAGGCTCTCGGGTGATGAGACGGAGATTGCGGGGGACCTCCAGCCAAGCGGCACGGGCTTGGCCTGAAGCCTTTAATTCGATTACCTCACGACGCGCCCGCCTGCATTACACGGCTCTTAACGCCTCCGTGATCCCGCGTGTGGGACACAATGGCTCGTGTTCGACTGGCATTTAAAGCAGTGTGCTACACATCTTTTTCTCCTTGTACTACATTTTGTCTTTTAAATGTCACTCTCTTATTCGTATGGACAGGAAAATGTCTCCCCACTCGGCATTCGTGAGGCATATTGGGGGGGGGGGGGGGGGGGGCCCCTTTCCCGCCCCCCCCTCGTGTGGCCGGGGGTAGCAAAAAACGCATGCCCGGGTGCGC
>JAODKE010000002.1:28526729-28548420 GCA_026779605.1 Mormyrus hasselquistii | reverse complement strand
AAAAGGGTTTGGGAGCCCACAGGATGACTCCAAACGTCCGCGTTTTAAATGTTATTCCTTCCACCGCCACCCCCACCCCTCCACCCCCCTATCCGCATAGCCACAGCGACCCTTCCCCCCCCCGCACCGCGTAGCCACGGCGACCCATCCCGTCTCTCCATGCCCCGCTGAGCTGATTGTACCATCTTTGCTGCGATCCGCGCTGTGCCGTCGTTCCTGGCCGCCTCCGCACAACGGCGTGCCTGCTGCTGTGTGTTAGGAGGGCCATGTGGGTCCCTAGCTCCGACTGCACTCAGAAAGGGACGTTAATCGTTGCACCCAGCGCTGGGGACCACCTTACCTCCTCCCGTGTAGGGATACCGCTTGGTAGAGACCGACGTCTTCTGCTCCCAGATGGCCCAGAACGATTCTAGGCTGTGGGTACTGGGTTACTCGCAGTAGAGTTCAGGACACACGTGACCACCCATGTGGCACCTACTGCACATTACACTTTATACTAGTGGCGCACTGATTTAGGAATCTCGACTGAAAACGATACCCGACGTATCTTTATCTAACATCACAACCACTGAGCTCCACAAATCTGCAGTGAAACTTATTTCAGGGATGCTACTTCTTTAGATCCCATGAATGTGTCATCATCCATATCACACAACACGGAAATAAGTCATGTAGACCGAGAACGAACACTGACCAGTAACGATACAATAACCGATATATTGTTTGTCTCTGGTTAACATGCCACGTGCTCAGTGCCCTGTATTAGTGCTGCGCCCACAATCGACCGGCCTGCTGCCATTTAGTGTCAGTAAGCAAGACTGTTTGCCCCCAGCCAATAATGACCCAAAAGACGTGTTTGAAGACAGGGAGTGACGGATAAACGGCAGCAGTGACCCCGTCACCCGCTCACCAGGCTCACTGCGGTCCCCTCTCGCACCCTATACCCAATTTGTCATCTTGTTATAAACCACCAACGGCCCCCCTCCTCCCCCCCCCTCGTGCGAGGCGGCCCACCATCTCTACGACGTGCTTCAGATCTCAAAGAGCTAGCCCTCTTCCCTTTTCACTCAAGCTGCCGAAATTGCTTTCCATTCTTTCAGCCGGCTTTCAACGAATAAACACGGTCAGCGGGAAAAGAAAACGAAAAAGAAAGGGCGAGACAAGAAGAAAGACAGGAGGGAATAAAGTGCGCAAAGTGAACCACACCAGTGCATGAAAGCCTTTCAGATAAGTGGCTGGCGTGAAATGCAGGCCGCGTGCTGTAGGTCAGCCCAGGGATTCTCATTACGCGTCCTGAAAATTAGTGACTGCTACTCATTCATCAGCAGAGAATCTATCATTAGGGGAGCAATTCTGAGACTTCTTCGTACCGGCCTTAAGAGAAGGTTTTTGTTTATTGATGTAAAAAGATTTGTGATAAATACCTGTTGGCATCTCAATGGGCTGTAATTCAATTCCACTATGACGGCTTTCGCGTGTCAAGTCATTAGCTGCTCACTAACGACGCCCTCGTTACCGACCGACCTTCACGCTGATCGCCTACTTAGCCAAGGCGGCCAAACTTCAATACTGGGAGGGGGCAGAGAAGGATGAAATCACAACCTTGGGCAGGGAGGAGGGGTTTGTTTGCACCCTCCTTGGTGCAATTATAATCATCCATAATGATAACAAGATGTGCTCAACAATAATGATGATGATCTCGTCAGTGATCAGTCAGCTCTTGCTCGCCAGACCACGGGAAAATCAGCCTTGCATCCTCGCTAAGAGGGGAGAGGTCATCTGCCCACCACTGCGATTGGCTCTCGCCATCCTTGCCGACAGTGCCAAGCGGTGACCCCTGACCCCTTAACTGCCCCTGTAGGAGTGGATTCGTCCCAGCTGCTGTGGACACAGCTGACGCTGGATGGAAGCCCAGTAGGGCACCGGCGTCCTCATCCTACCGCCGGACGACTTTGACGCTGGGATGGAACACGTTTCTATCTCTCCTCGGTCTCGATATCCTGCGTTTATACACGCCGGAAGCTGTGCCACATGGTCCTCCTCATCTGAGGGGGGGAAACGTACATCTTAAAATGCTTTCCGGGACAGACGAGAACCAAGGTGCCAGGATGGAGTGCTGAGTTCCCCACATGTGAACATCAGCCATGGATGGCATTCACTGTGTAGCCCTTGTCACCTGTGCAGCCCTCGTCACCTGTGCAGCCCTCGTCACCTGTGCAGCCCTCGTCACCTGTGTAGCCCTCGTCACCTGTGCTGGGATGTCAAACCCGGGGACAGACACGCCTTCAGTTGGGCCTGATGGGATGGCACGGTTTAACCCGAAGAACTGGGTAGGATGCCGCTCAGTTACGTCACGGTTGGGCTGCCGGCCCGCGCTCGTTAATCTGGCTGAACAGAGAAGGTACTGGTAATACACAGATTGGGCCTGACAGGCGTCTGCCTTGGACCGCACTGCTGCTGACGTGACCCATTAGACGTGCGCGGCTGACAGCGATCGGCAAGAGGGCCCCCCCCACCTCTAGTACAGTGTCCATTATCTCTGCCCCCCCCTCCCCAACCTGTAAGCGCAGTAAGCTGCCTCCTGCATCTCTACTCGGGATGCGAGGCACGGATTTTGGCGCTGGCTGGCCGGCTGGCCGCCCTCGTACTCGCCGTCCCGGCGGTCCCCATTAGGCTCCGCCCTGACAGTGTGCTTGTCTGCCGTTGACTGCATCCAGCCCCCCCTTCTTGACCACGTTTCTCTGTTTTCCATCAAACACTCACCCAATTCTCTCTAGCTGCTCTGATCTCCAGTATTCCGGCTCTTTCTGGGCCCCAAGTCTGTGTGTGTCTATCTTGCAAATAATGACTGTTAGCGGCACATGTCCCAGCATCTCTGGTTGTGTCTTGTCCATTCAATTCTGTTTATTTTTCTATTGACCCCCACCATACAAAAGCAGTCAAAGATCCGACAACAGACCAATGTCACAAGAGTTCACGTTAGGCAATATTAAAAGTCTGAGAGGTCCACCCCTCGGACATGCTCACATTACACGGGTCAACAGTGTCAGTAAAACAGGCTCATATCCCAGCTTGTTACAGGTACCATTATGCTATCGGAAGTGGGCCACACAAGTGGATCGGATCATCGGCATCAACTGAGAATGCACTCATCCCCAGAGTGAAATGAAAGTGAATTAGGGAAATACAAGAATCTCATTCACGAAAGAATTTTCATTTTCTTCCTCTGTTTGCATTTTTCCCATAATGCTTTATATGCCCCCTCCCTCCCTATTTTTCCCTAAGCGAGATGCCAATTCTGAGGGTCACATTACACCCATTCCTTTTGAATGCAGCACTGATATCAAGGAACCAGCTTCAACACAGATACTACGGATTAGGTCTGCACGATATTGGGAAAAAATCACATTGCAATATTTATTCTTTCTGCGATATATATTGCGATACTGGGATTTAAAAAAATCTAACTAGTTCAATAGCCCTATTGCAGGGGTATTCGACTAAAATTTAAAGCGGTCCAGTTACAGAAAACTTCTTGAAGCAAAGGTCCGGAAGCTCATAATGTCTACCTATCTAGTGTGATGTATATTTAAGTAGCCTATCGGTTGTATCAACATTGCATGTAATCAGTACCTGACTGTCAAATCAAGTTAATTCAGTACAATTCAATTTGAGATGTCTGCAGACATATGTAACAGTTCTTACCTTGTAAATAGTCTGCTTGTATTTAAAGTAAGGAAGCTTATCGCATATAGGAGTTAACATGAGTGACAAAATAACTCTGGGTTAAATGGCTAGTGCTGGGATCGAGAATGTTTGTTATCCGCCGCTGCAAAGCTGCGTGTCGGCCTTGTATCCAAAAACCTTTAAATTAACCAAAATTATGTAACAGACTTTTCTGGATTGTTTAAGAATAAGAACAGCATGACATGTGTTAGTTTAGCAGAAACACCAAAAGCGTCGTCCACGCCCCTTAATTTAATTTGCGTTGTGACTATTGCACATGCGTACATCACGATGACAATGCTGAAACGATATACCGTGCAGCCCTACTAGGGATGCACTGATGCTGATGTCCGATACTGATATAGGATATCAGTCTGATTCTGACTCAAATAGATGGATTAGGTATTGCTGACAATGTGGTTGAACTATGGGACTGATCTATTCAATTCGATTCTATGGGATTTTATGTTTACATCCACATGTGTATACTACCTCATGCCAACAGTGTGCGGTAGACCTGTACATTTTGCTAGAAGGAGAAATACCATAGCAGTGAGGTAGCTACATTCAGCAATTTGGAGTTATTTCATGCTCAAAGTTATCGTTATACTGGCCAAACCTAAATAACAGTCCTGGTAAAGAATTTGTCTTCATGAAACTAATGTCTTCAAGTACAAATATGTAAGCAAAATTGGTAACTGTGGTATAAATGAGTTATTTCAAGCTGTGCAATATATGTTGCAGTGATTGTGAATGCAGGGAAACTGTCCTCAAAGATGCCCATCTACGTTGCGGGCCGAAAGCAGGGAGACCATTCTCAAAGAGGCCTATCTATATTGTGGGCCCGAAAGCAGGGAGACCATCCTCAAAGTGGCCTTTCTACATTCCGGGCCGAAAGTGGGGAGACCATCCTCAAGGAGGCCTATCTACGTTCTGGGCCGAAAGCGAGGAGACCATCCTCAAAGAGGCCTATCTATGTTCCGGGCCAAGCTCGGTCTTAATCTGCTTTCCTCCAATATAACCAACAGGTTGATTTTGTTTGTCCAAAGCGTGTGAAGAAACTTGAGAAAAGCTTCACGTCTTTCCTGCAAATGTCAGGGTGTGAAGGAGGATATGGGAGAGCAAACAGCCAAGGGCATCTGGCAGGAAGGCAACATGCTCCATATGGGGGGTGGGTCTTCAAGAATGGGCATGAATCTATAGGTGGGTAATCAGCTGGACAGGCGTCTATGGAGGGTCCACACACACACACACACACACACACACACACACACACACACACACTTTCTCTGACAAGGGGGTGGGGCGCAGTGACAGATTCATGTGAAATAAGAGAAGCTGGTTGGGATGGAGTTATGGCGAGAGTGGGGTTGGAGTTCACACTCATCAAGGCCACTCAGACAAGCTCCCCAGCTGGGAAAGCGCACATGAAGCGTCTTCGTTCTGGCCAAACTGGACCCACACACCAGGTCTACATCTTTATGGAGGTTCCTCTCAAACAGTGTGAAGGCAGCACAGCACAGAGATCCACCACTCAGCCTTGTTGGTCCCACTATATTTTCTGCACTTGCCAGGTGCCCCTACCTCGCAGGGGATGGCGTCTCCACCCCGCTGAATATGATGTAGCCCCAACCATGCAAATTGTCGTTGCCAAGGTAATACCTCGTATGTCCACATATAATATATGTGGACATACGAGGTATTACCTTGGCAATGACGAAATGCACATCAGGCCTGCTGCAGCCACCTCACTTAAATGTCAGCTATGATGGGGTGTGGTTCAGTAGGAAAGAGTGCTGTGCCTGTGATTAGAAGGTTGTCAGTTCAAATCCCACAATCAGCATAAAGAGAGAGATTTTAACACTGGGCCCTTATCTTTAACTGTATGACCTGGCTTTGAATAAATGAATCTATAAAAAAAATATATAACGTGAACGAACAATAATGTGAATGCAGCAGTTAGCGTGGGCGGTTGCCAGCCGCGTAAGCATCAAAGGGGAAATGTGTGCATTTCAACAAGCTAATAAATAAAGAAAACAGCACGATCGGTTTCATTACAGAACAAAGGTATCTACCAGTGGCTGTTAGTGAACGGCTGTCGCGCAGAGGAGCACGTCTGCGTGAAGGGAGCCAGTTTGCCGCCGCAGACAAACCTGCAGATTAAAGCAGCCTCATGGGTAAAGAGGGAGTCTGACTGTAGCTTCACATCAATGAACCCGCAAGGAAGGCGTTAAAAATCCAACAAACTACCGCAGTGACGGCCATGACTGACCGTCTTCATTCCACATCAGGACACCGACTTCAGACCCTCTGCCTTTTCGCTCTCACCACTCACAGATCAGAGAGTCGGGCGAGAGCAAAATAAATAAATAACTCAGCATGTAGGATATAAAAAACGTAGACAGAGACAGGAAAAGTGGTGGCAGCGGGCAACGTAAACAGCATTTCTTTACAAAGGTTCATCTTCCAACAAGAAAAAGACCCACTCGGTCCAATCCAGGCTCGAGAGCGGCGGTCAGAAACGTCACCATGGCGATAGAAAGCCAGCGGCAGATGACGACGGTAAAAGAGGCTAACAGCTCCAATCTCAGAACTGCTGTTGTACCGTTGGTAGGAGCATTAACCCAAATTCTCTGGAAGGGCTTCAGCTGTAACTTTTAAAGACGTGAAACCCGCCGGGATGGAAAGTCCTGCCAGGCAGGTAAAGTAAAGGTTTAACCTTCTGGGGTTTGAGGGTAGGAAAGACACTTTCACTGACTTGGGCATGATCACACATTTCTTCTAATATCACATACTTAATTCATGGCAAATAATTTCTTGAATATTTGTTTTGCCATTACACTCATATTTATTTTAATGTATATTGTAAATGTGTACGATTTTTGTTAAGTTTGTAATTTGACATCAAAATATAGACATTGCAAAATGCAGTTTGGTACACATGTAGAAACATTATAAAAGTACATAGTAAGCAATTCTGGCAGTTTGTTTTGATCCCAGATATCTGATCAGCAAAGTCTTGGCTACATGAAAATGACTAAATGGTGTAGTTGCAACATTCAGTTGGATAAATAAATAAGAAAAACTCATGTCACTATTTCTGGCCTCCTTCCATTGAATAGTTAGAAGCTATTTTTTGCCGATTTAACCTAATTTTAAAAACCTTAATACTTCCAACACTGGACGTTTTGAAAAGAACATTATGGATTTAGTCGGCATATTTTCATGATACTACATAAGATTTCGGCGAGATATAAACTGAAATAGACGCGAATAGAACGCTGCATCACCGACGATGCACTCGACCCCAGACGGTTAAAGATTTAAAAAAATGAGCTTTGTGAAAGCATGTTTCTGGTCCAATGAATGGCACAGTGCTTGGATGAGATTTGTGAGATGAGGGTCACAAAAGGCCAGCGAGAAACTCGATGGGGTCCACACAGACTTTGACCTCCAACCTTTTCGACTAAGAACCCTGAAAATAAGGGGCTTCTGTTGATCCACAGAGACACATGACTGAGGCCCTAAAAATGGCAGAGCACACAGTGGCTGAGATGCCCTTGGGACATATGATACAGTATAATATATAAATAACACTCATAAACGTCTCTGCAGGCCTTCAACATCAAACGACCCCCAAAATGCAAGGAATCTTTAATCTTGTCTCCACGGCCCACAGCAGAGCATCGTGGGTGATAAAAGGGGCGCCAGGTTGAAACAGAATCAGTAATGGCACCCCCCTGCGGTCGTTTCTCAAAAAATAAACATTTGTTTTGCTTTCGTGTGCGGGTTTGACCGCGGCACGTCCAGAAAAACACGAAGCGGCAGGATCTCGGCACGGCTGCCCAGCACACGCCCCCGCACCACAGAGGAACGTCATCTGTCACAGATCCCCCACCCCCACCCAGGGAACAGTGGGGTCCTCGCACATGTCAGGATAGCCGGTGCATGGTTACCAGGGACCCTGAACCCTTTCATAAAATGGAGGAGACAGGAAGCCAGAAAATAAATAAAGGCATCAGACGGGTCTGCCGAAACAGTACTGGCTCTGCTCTCAGACCCATGTCCATAAATGTCCCTCCACAGCAGGAACACACAGAGAGCCAACACAGCTCATGATGGCCCTGGGACCTCGGCCTCCTGCCTGGGGACGAGGAGGATAAGAAGGAGGCACATTCTGATTCCTGTGTACAGACCCAGATCAACCCAAAAACAACAGAGTTTCCGAGCTAGCATAAATTACATCTTCATCACCTCCATCACTAATTCTGTGGTGGGATGGGTGAGGTAATTTAACAATTTTACAGGTTTTAATGCATTAAAACTGGATGTGATTGGTATTAACCTCCATCAGCATATAAATCACATTATAAGATGTAAAATACCTAATTATCTGCACCTAGTAGCTTGTAAAAGAATCCAAATGTGATGAGAATCTGATCATTTATGATGTTTCTCGCCTGTTTTAAAGTCCAGGGTTGCATTACAAATCCCAAAGTTGCTGGAGTGGGGGTGAGGTCAATGCAGAACGGGCGGGGTTAGGCATAGGGGGCGGGTTGGGCACAGTGGGCGGGGTCAGGCAGAGCGGAGAGGCTGATGGAGCAGACAAGGGTGATCAGCAAGCTGCAGCCTGTTTCCTGCACAGAACCGGTCGCCTCTCACTCCCAGGTCCTGCCCGGCAGTTTTAATTATGGGCTTATAAGCACCGATTACAGTCCAATAGTTCTGGATAAAGTGCACTTATTTATTTATTTATTTCTAAGAGAGGGACAGCTGAAGCAGTAACCACTCTCTGCCCCACTAGGAATGATGGGTAATGCCAGATTTTTCACTCGGTTCCGGAAAGGGGTCTATGTTTAGTTCATTTGATTTTCTTACTGGATAGATGAAGTCCTGAACATACAGAGCACTGAACATGCAAGTATTTGTTAGTGAATGCCGAGAAGGCAGCCCTGTAGGCAGGGCGTCTGTTGCGAGTTCCTGATAGTAAACATGGAAACGAGTCTGGCCTCATGACCATGACCACAGCCGCTCCACTTCCTGTCGTAACAGTGGGGGGGTTAGAGAAGAGATGGAGATGGCCCAAGGGCGGGGTTGAACCATGTCTGCCCTTGTAGCATCCCAACCGATGTGGGTTTGGACCTCAGCCTCTAAGTCTGAGCTTATCCTACGCGGCCTTTCGGGAAATCACAGGCAGTGGTGCTTGGGCAGTTCCAAGGGAGGGGAAAGCAATTAAAGACGGGGAAAGGAGCTGAGAATGGGCCGCATGTAGGGGAAGCTAAAGGCTGAGTGCTGGCTAAAGTAGCAATCCTATCACTAATGCTAACGCTAATGCTAAAGCTAACCCAGAAACTAACCCTAATACTAATGCTAAGATCATTTCACCGTGTACCTCAGGCCTGCAGATGCTCCTGAAGGACCCCTACGCCCCTGCTTTCCGTATCGGTTCATAAAGGAACCCCAACCAGAGCTCGGGACCACCCACTCCACCCAAAGACAGCACCGCCCAGCGCCATAGCGAGGTCTCACCCCCGCTGAACCCAAAACAGGCTTTTCTGTCAATAATCTGAGAAAATAAAGCCCTACCAGTCACGGCGTTCAAGGGGCACCTTGATGAACATATGACATCCCAGGCGAGACGTGCCAAGACGAGCCAATCCTGTTTTGTGTGTTCTTAGCAAGCAAGTCACTGCCATCACATACCGAGCCACTCTCCACCTAGAATGTCAGACGGGCCCCTCCCCCGAGTGCCGGGATCTGCCGATCTGGGCCGTGAAATGCCAGCATAGGATGCAGAGGAAATGAGCAGTGAGATGATTATGGAGTGCCAAAATAACACAGGTCCCACCAGCCGCCGTCTCCATACCCCCTCAAGCGCCGCCGCACCACATCCCCCCATCTCTGTATCTGTAACATCAAATGGAAATTGCATCCCGCTCATCCCGCACAGCCACAGCTCTGTATAACTGTATGACATAGCAGTCGCAGAGAACTGGGTGCAGTGGGTGCGGGGTGGGGGCATGAGTGTGTTGTGACAAATGAAAAAAATGCCGGGTATCAGATCGATCCGGAATTAATTTCTCTTATTTGCAAGACAGGGATGAAGAGTGTGACCTGTGTGTTTGACCTGTAACCCTTAGCTTGGCCGGGGGGGAGGGGCAGTGGGGGCACAGGTCTGAACAATAAATTCAAACCATTCACAGACAGCATCTTTCATCTGTGTCAATACCCTGCTCTGGCCTACAGGGAGCACAATTTGCCCCCCCCCCCCCCAGGTAGCAAAAGGCATCGCCCATGACTGTCTGGGCCTTCGATTGAGCTCATCAGGGTCCAGCACTTTGTGGCTGAAAAAGTGTTTTCTTTTCCTGACTATTTTTATTCCTAATTATGAGATACGGCACTAAATGCCTTTCTGAGCCCTCCAGCAATAAAACTATTTGTGAAATACATATTATAAATATATCACTGCAAACCTTCAATTAAATAAAAGGCTGAGGAGCCGCTGGGAGATTTGCAGGCAGAATCGGCGGTAGATACCAGAGCTAATTCAGCTACTACGCAGTCTCTGGTTCCTCTTGGGCACCGGAACAGTCCGTTCACGGGAAACTCGGCGACAGGTCGCAGCCCGTCACCGGGGGAGTGGGGGGGGTCCACTCAAATAAAGCCCCACCCCACCTTCCACAGTCACCTTATCCTCTGCTTATCTTCAAAGCAACAAGAAAAGTATTTCATGAAACGATTGGCTCCATCTCCCACCTTGCCATCCCAGAAACCACGGTGCTTTGTGTTTGAAACAGGGGTGACAAACAGAGAGGTAAAGTGAGTAACTTGCCGGTTCCAGCTGAGTTTGTTTTAAAATGCTTTATTCCGTATTACTGGCCGACACGAAGTATAAATCGTAGTATAAAAAGGTATGCAGCGCTTCCTATTCCGGTCTCTTGAAGGCGATCTACGCGTAACGGAAGTCTGTAATGTAGTGCTAGACTGAGGGGCTTTGTATTCATGAGTGCGGTATGTATATTAATGTACCTGGGCATGAACACATGCAGGCTGTGATTGGCAGAGGTGGAGGTTTCAGGTCCGGAGAGTACAACTCCAGACCAAGATATTGTTTTAAGCAAGCAGTTGAGTATAAAGAGTATAAAGTCACTGAGTACTAGTAGCTTTGTTTTCGTACACAGGCGGTACCTCTTAACCGTTTTGGTAGGTGAGAAGAAAAAGAAAAAAAAAGCGGGGGAATGACGGCATCTTTATGGCCTGCACCTTTATTAGGCGTGAGCTTTGAGACACTGGCTCCCTCCTTCAGGAGTAAACAAGTATAAAACTTCAGCTCCACCACAAGTCCCTGTGGAACTTTGTACCCTGCAACAATTTCTTTCTCTGCTGGATTAAAAGCACTTAACCATCACTAATTACGCAAACTAATTTCTTTTTTTTTTATCTTTCCCCTCTGCATTTAGATTTTTTTTTCCTGTTTAGTTTTTTTTTTTTCAGAAGGCCATAAACACTGTTCAAGGTTTAGCTCTCGGAAGCATTCCTTTGGAGACTTTCGCTTAATAGGAGCGGGGCTTGTTTGATAATTTTCCATTTCATCATACGTTTTATTAATTAATTCTATAAACTTAAAGCAATTTGCCACTTTAATGGTTCATTTTGGCGAGATACTTGTGGCCAATTAATTGCCAAAGCTGCTTCATGAGCAGTTATTCTTAATAAACTTGATATGGGCTGGACTGGCCTGGTCTCCCAGCAAGGACCTCAGGGGAGGTTATGTCCTGGAGCCCACGCGGGCATCGCTCTAATGCGGACGGCCGATTTCTGAGCGCTTATCAGAGACTGTGGTGCAGATCTGCACTCAATGCCATCAGAGGACGCAGGACAGACTCGCTATGACAGGTGGCGCTCATGTTCAGGGCCGCGGGATCCGCCCCAGCAACTGTTACCGAGAGACGGTATGATTGCGGCTTCGCCACATTCCAGGGGTTCCTGGCCCATTCTCCTGCATCGTCAAGCCCGGCGACCCAAAGCCAGGTTTTGCTCCTCCTGTGGGAAGTGTTTGGGGGCCATGATTCATTGAGACAGTTTAGTTGCGGCCCCACCTTCAAGAAATACTAAACACTGCAGTGAACGCTGAGGAAAATGTGTACTCGTACAAAAGCCCACAACACGCACAAAGACCACGAAGACCAACCTGCCCGGAATCAATATGCTACAAGGTGAAACCGGCAGTGGGGGAGCTCGTTCCTGCTCCCTCATTCATATAAATGCCCCCCTCCCTCACAGGAAGCAGCCCCCGCCCCCGAGCAGCAGGCACACGTCTCTGCGTCCTTCATTTCCCTCATTATGTCCACAGCTCTTCACTCGAGAGGCAGACCCACGGCGCCCTCCAACCTGGCTACCCCCCCCCAAAAACCCACACTCTGCGCCCACCCCTGCCGAAAGTCAGATGCAGAACAGAAGCTGTGAGAAGATCCAAACAGGTCCATGTGGGCGGGCAGCCGGGTCGGCCGTTCCCCGGAGCTCCACCCATATCCTTGCCCGAGATCCCTAGGAGGCGATGAAGGGCGTTCGCGCGTGACTTAATCGAGGGCCACGGCCTGCCGACAGGACGGGCGTCGCTTGTTTGTAAACGCCGTCAGGCGTAACCGCGGGGGGCTCGCAGTTTAATCATTCGCGATATTGGCATTCTGCCTCGGCCCATCTCCATCGCTGTGAGGAGCCGCTGGGCGCCGGAACGCCGCCGCTTAACGACGCCGGAACGCGGAGTGAGGCTGCGAGGCTCGACGGGAAGCGAGAAGCGCGCAGGATCCCCGTCATGCGATTACAGCCTATTTAAAGCCTTAAAATGGACAGAGAAGAAGAAATAAAAAAAAAAACAACAGAGCCCACGAGAAACCTGAAAATGACATAAATGAACAATTAGAGAGGGGCTCTGCGGGACGGCAGCACACAGCCATCTCTAATTCTCAGCTCTTTGTGTTTCACCTATACGCTGAGCATTGTGGGAAACCTAACGACTCAGGCTATGCAGGCAAACCTGTGGCAGAAATGACTCCATACGGCCAGAGGATTTGAGGCCCATCCAGTGCATACATAGTACTCCTCAAACCAGCCGCTATGCAAACCTGGGGTGGCGGGGGGGCCCCTTTTTGTGGGCGGGGTTATATTGGGGGTGAGGTTGGGCCCCTTCATGTCGGGGGTGTTAGTGACGGTTTGAGTATTAATCGTGGGGGTGCATCACCCACCCCTTTTCAGCCCCTGTGGGATCTCACTTCTGCTGCAGTCCTCACACATATTGTATGTCATCGATTTGTCGTTTTTATTGAGTTTGTTTTACTTTTCCCGCCGCGTCGTAAGGCTGACACCCTTTCTGCAGCGTGCAGCATGTTGCTCCCCGCCTAGAATCTGGAGAGAAATGCAGTCTGTTCATCACTGCTGGGCTTCTCCGTCTTCAGCCTGGGAGCATAGAGAGATGCAGTGTTCCCATGGAGATGGCTTGCTGTCACTAGGTAGTAACTGTAAGGACACTGCCAGCTGGGGCTTTTTAAATGTAAATGATTGACACTTCTCTCCCTCCTCGACATTTTGTTGTGCTTTGGATTAGATTAGATTTACGCTGCTAATGGATGTTTTTTGCCTCCTGCTGGCCTCCTTCGGTACAGACGAGTGTCCAGTCAGCAAAAACACTTCACAGCGCCTCGACTCCAGGCACCGACAGCTGGATGGACGCGTGTGCGTGCGTGTGTGCGTGCATGTAAGTGTAGAAAACACTATCTGTCACAAATGCTTTCTGTGTGTGTGTGTGTGTGTGCGTGCGTGCGTGCGTGCGTGCGTGCGTGCGTGCGTGCGTGCGTGCGTGCGTGCGTGCGTGCGTGCGTGCGTGCGTGTCTGTTCTGATGGGCAGCCAGAAATCATGTGGGGAACATGGGACTTATTCTGGTTGAGGGTTTGTGAGTTTGTTCTGGAAACGAAACATTTTATTTTCAAGTGTACTTAAGAATCAAGAAACCAAGAACGGAAGAAGAAAAATATTGCAAATATTTCTGTGTAAATATGAAATTTAGTAGTATTAATTAGTGTAATAATAACAGTGATACACTTGGGAAGATTATTTTTGATTTCTCTAGTTCAAATTTGCTGTCAGCCTTTCAGGTTTTTTTTTTTTTTTTTAATCAGACAATGGAGCAGTGAAGGATTGTAACATTCCCTGAAGTCACCGTCATTCTGTCCCTCCGTCGTTCTGTCCTTTCGTCGTTCCCAGCATCCCATTTCAGTGAACTGCCCTCGTCTCATGCACATTCCTCTGCGTTTGTGTGTTGGATCTATATGGCTGCCTTCAGGCTTCTCTCGGTCTCCCTGATCATCTCTGTATACTCTGGCCATGGCGGGGGATGCGACAGGTGTAACAAGGGACATGCAATCATGCAAATAAACTTTGAAAAAGCTCACTGACATGCCTCTGATATTTACATTTACGGTACTTGGCAGACGCCCTTAGTCAGAGCGACTTGCATAAGTGCTTAGAAGTCTCCATCAGTGAATACATTATAGTACTGCTTCAACAGGACCCGGCAAAAAATACGATCAGTTTAGAAACCCTGATTGGCAATAATTTTTAAATTACATTTTATATATATATATATATATAAATCCAAGAAATGCTAAACCATGTACTTTCAAAAGTGGTAGGTTTTTAGTCATCATTTGAAGACACCCAATGACTCAGCTGTTCGGACGCCTAGATGCATGTGATGGTGGGACCAGTCGAGTGGTGCTGGAGTTCTGGGCAACGAGATCCTTGGGATAGGAGGGTGCTGGTCCTTTTTTGGCTTTGTAGGTAAGCATTAGTGTTTCGAATCTGAAGCGGACTGTTACAGGAAGCCAGTGGAGGGAGCGTAGTGATGGTGTGGGGGGAGGTCGAAAATGAATCTGGCAGCGACATTTTAGATCAACTGCAGAGGACGAATGGCGCATGCAGAGGCAGACCAGCTAGTTGTGAGTTGCAGTACTCGACAAGAAATTGAACAAGTCCCTGATTGGCCCATATAGAGAGAATAGACAAACCCTTCTGATGTTGAAGAAAAATCAACATGAGCAGGAAAGATTAGCAATGTGAGAGGAAAAATGATTGTCCATTGTAACTCCAAGGTTACAGGTGGTGACCAAAGGTGAAATCAGAGTTGTCTGGGGAGATCGCAAGATCCTGGTGTGGGGATGGATCGGCTGGGATGGATAGCAGTTCAGTTTTGCTGGTGTTTCAGCTGATGAGCTGTTATCCATGATGAGATATCTGCCACACATGCAGAGATCTGAGTGGAGACTTGAGTGTTGGGAAGTAAAGGAAAGGATAAGCTGTGTGGCGTCTGCGTAGCAGTGATAAGAGAATCCATGTGAGGATATTAACTCACCAAGATATCCAGTATAGAGGAAGAACAGAAGAGGACCTGGAAATCAGCCCTGAGGGACACCAGTGGAGAGTTAATGTGGAGTAGCAGTGGATCCCTTCCATATCGCATGATATGATGGCCTTCTAGGTAGGAAACAAACCATTGCCATGCTGAGCCCCAGATTCCAAGACTCATAAGCGTAGACAAGAGACTCGTGATTGACGGTGTCAAATGCTGCTGAAAGGTCGAGGATGATGAGGCCTCTTGGTGTTCCCAGTGAACATGTGCCTGTCACTTCAATGCCCAATTCTGAGTGTCTGTTTAAGGAACAGCAGGACTTAGTAAACTGGCCTGGACACTGAGATATGAGCGAAAATGTCTTCTATGGGGGGAAAACGTGGAGCGTTCTTCCTGAAAGACTGTATCTTTTCTCCAGATACATGAAAAGCATGGAAGAGTCACCACCATGGACCCTCCCCAGAAATGGTACAAGTCTAAGCATTTGGTAGCTGGTGATTAAGGTTCTTAGACTTTTTTTTTTCCTCTTTCTGTAAGTGTTCATTTAGCAAAGGGTCACAGTAAGGATAGAGTGTCCCTCAGTGACCACTGTCAGCCTGGACCAACCAGCCCACTGGGCAACACAGGCAGCTGCCCAGGGCAATTTATTCTGGGGGCGCCGACTTGGCAAACCACCCATTTCGGGTATGTGCCACGTGCTCGTCTGAGAGCATGAGATTAGCAGTTGGCACCATCTGCATAGGGGGTGGATCTTACTCTGTTATATTAGTGGGGTGAGACCAAAGAACACAACAAATGTTTCAAGGAAGAAACCAAAGCTGGTCAATACCACAATGCTGGATGGATGGAGAGAGAGACTCCTGAACTGCAGTTTTCCAGGGAGGTAAACATGAGGGCTCGCCTCAGAAAAGTCAGTCAATCCTATATGTAGGTGACATAGATGGCCGCGTGGGGGGGGCACCGCCAACATCTGAGGCAGCTCTGAATTGCCAGCCAAAGACGCTGTTAGATTGGCATGGCGTGACCAAAAATGGGAGAGATGAACGAGATAGGGTCGGCGAAGATAAGCATTCCAAGGTACCTATACTTCTGCAAATGGCAAATAAATCATTCTTGTCGTTTCTTTCGTCATACTTTTCGATCATTGTTGTATCGAAATTAAAGCAGTTAAAGTCAACCCGATCAAAGACATAACCGCGCGTCGTGACGTCGAGGGACCTGGTAAGTAAGATTATTTGTAGTAATTTCTTTTATATATAAAATACTTCATTATGTAATATTGCATCGTTACAAAATATCAAATAATGAAGCTTTTTTTCCCTTCGTCCCATCGTTTTCGCATTTATTTTTGAGACGGTCGGGGGCGGGGGGCTGAAGATGAGCGTAACTTTCGATGTATTGGTCAAGCCGGTTCGGTTTCGCTTTCGTTTCCTGCAGCTCATCTCATTTTCTTTTCTTTTCTTTTCTTTTCTTAAGACCAGATGCGTTGAAGTATCTTAGGAGTTCAGACGACAGACGCCTGCTCCCTGCCACCTGCCTCATACCCAAACGAAGGTAGGCTGCTTGAAAAAGAAGGTATTTTACGTATAATTGCTGGAGAAAAGCAGGAATATTGATAAAAATCTTACGGTTTGTTATTAAAACTAAAAACAGCGTTTCAGTAATTGCATATGTGTGAGGAAGGGTTGGCATGATATAATTAAGTTAACTTTTGCTAAAAAAAAAGATTCCTTTTAAACTGATTAAGAACTTGAAATATGACCACAAATTCAATGTACTGTAAATTGTCATCTTTATCAAATAATTCATATCAATATTCTTTATACCCTAACTTTTTTGTAGCAGGGCGTAAAACCACAAAACCACAAAAGAAGACTCGGTAAGTCACTAGACTTTTTCCCTGAATGTTACGAGGTTTGGCAAAATAAATTCGGCAGTTTATAATATACTGCACCAGTCTGTTGCGCGTCGAACTTTACATACTCAAAGTAGCCTGCCTGGGGAAAGCCAAATTGTCTTTTATTATTATAACGCTTCCTCATGATAACTTAATTCTTACTAGTTAAAGTGGTAAATTTTATTAGAATTCACGAAACTTACAATACGTATTAGCTAGAATAGTAATACCTAATAGTAATAGCTTACTAGCTACTAGTAATAATGATAATTTTTATTAGTAAGAATGGTATTTTTACTAGTAAAAATTCATGTTATGGAATTTTAATAATCATATAGTTGTGGTATAAGCCGAATTTAATAGTCTTTTAATAGTATAAGGTTTACTGTTCATACTTTGATTTCTTCTAGTGGAATTAACATTCTTGCTAGGTAAAATGCAAATTCCAGATGTCTATAGTTCTGTTTTAACTTGTACGAATCATCGTTGTTACTATTAAGAACTGTATCATTACCGTTAAAAAACCAACGATATCTGAAATTCTGTTTTAATTGTAATATATTACTATAGACGTCCATCTAACTTCTGCCTCTCATTTCCAAAATTCCAGTTTTACTAGTAAGAATTCATATAATATACAGCTCTATAATTCTATTGTACTAATGTAGATATCTGTAAGTAAAAACTGTAGTTCATACTATAGTCAAACTTAATTACAGATTCCTACAATAGGCGTTCTTGCTAGTAAGAATTGAATTATAGAGCTATATAATATGAATTCTTACTTGCAAAAATGATCATTCTTACTAGTAAAAATGGCATTGTAGATATCTTGAATTCATATTCAAATCAATATTTACTAGTTATTTTTCCAACTAGTTTACTAGTTATTTTCACTATTAAGAATTAAGATATATACTGCAATTTGGTTTGCCATATATATTCCTATTTGCTTCCATTGTATTTTGCCTTACATATCCAAAATTCATTTTTTACTTGTAAAATGTCATATTGAAGAGATCTATAATTCAATTCACTATTACAAACTCCTGTTGTAGATATCTGTAATGATAAAACCCATTTCCAGAAAAGTTGTGATATTTTCTAAAATGCAATAAAAACAAAAATCTGTGATATGTTCATTTATGTGGACCTTTATTTAACTTACAGAAGTACAAAGAAAAGATTTTCAGTAGTTGTACTGACCAATCGATCGTATTTTGTAATTATATACAAAGTTAGAATTTGATGGCTGTAACACAATCTACAAAAGCTGGGACAGAGTAAAAATAAGATTGACAAGATAATTCCAGATAATTCCAGTAACACCGGTTTGGAAGACTTGACATTAAGCAGGCTAATTGGGAGCAGTTGAGGTATGATGATTGAGTGTAAAGATAGCATCAGTAGAAGCCACAGGCTTTGCAAGTAAGGATGTGTAATGGCTCATTCTTTTGCTCCAAAATTCAAAAGGAACATTCTTCAACACAAGATTGTGGAGAATTTAGGTCTTGCGACAGTACATAATATTGTAAAAAGATGCTCAATGCACGTGATCTTTCAGTCCTCAGGTGACACTGCTTGTGACAGATATAGCCCAGGATTGCCGACTGTCACGCATTTTCCATGACACTTGTGCTTTCTGACTCTCACACTCACGCAAGACATCTTACGACAAATCATTGCAATTCCATTATTAACCTAAAATTAGCTAAATCAAAAGCATCGGGGTAGTTTGCAAATCCTACAGACTGTTTACAAGGTACTCAGCCTGTTACATATATGTAAATGCATGTGCAGATCAGCCCCCACGGCATGCAGGGTGAACTGCATATAGGGGAAAGTACCGTTGTGTCTGAGGCATTAGCATTTTAGAGAGACATATGTTGCCATCAAGGTGACGTCTCTTCCCGGAACATCCTTGCTTATTTCAGTAGGACAATGCAGATCATATGCTGCACAGGCTACAACAGTGTGGTTTGTAGACTTGTGCACGTGCTTGACTGGCCTGCTGCCAGTCCAGATCTGTCTCCTATTGAAAATGCCTTGTGCATCAAGAGAATTGAACAACGGCAAGCATATAATGCTGAGCAGCTGAAATCACGCAAGAATGGGCAAAATCTCCAATAGCAAAATTACTATAATTAGTATCCAAAAGATTACAAGGTGCTATTAGTGAAGTAACACAATTGTAAATATGCCTCTGTCCTAAACTTTGTTGATTGTGTTGCAGCCATCAAATTCTAGCTTTGTGTATATTTACAAAGTACAATTAAGTTAGTCAGTGAAACTGTTAAATCTTTTCTATGTACTTTTGTCAGTTAAATAAAGGTTCACGTGAATTAAATTAGAGATTTTTGTTTTTATTGCATTTTAGAAAATATCCCAGCCTTACTGGAAATGAGGTTTGTACATTTAGACTAATAAAAATTATACTTAGTCTGAACTGTAACCGTTAAGTTGAGTGAACTTTCTCAAATATAGTTCTGACACTCAGATGACAGGCTGCAATGCATGATGGTCTAAATCGACTGATGGAAGGTACAGCTTCTGTACCCTACATTTTGGTGTACTTAGCGCCGATTTTGTAGTACACTGCATAGTGAATGAAATTTTAGAGTTTGAACACAGCCATATAATTTTGTTGGTTAAATGGATATAGATAATGATGTTGCTCTGTGTCTCTAGTGACTGGCTGATGTGTGCCATCAGTCTGGATTAGATTTGACTTAACCTTCCTCAATATGCTGAATACAGGAACAGAGCCAGTGAAATACAGTTAGCATCTAGCCAGGTCCAAATTTTTTGCACAAACCCGGTGCCAAAAAGTATAGATAAATTATGAAAAGTGTAAATTACGGTTTTACGCATAATATGCATGAGGCAACATAAAGTGCAGACAGGAAGCAGAGTGAGAATCATTGCTGGGAAGTATGTCAAGGTGCAGTGATACCAGTGCAAACTAGAGATATACAAAGTGCAAAATGAACAGTTAGTGCTAACAAATGAACAGACAGTGCAAAAAACTCAGTAAAAACAGTGCTCAGATAAGGTACCAAGTTCTGTGGGTGTGTTGGGTGGAGAATCAATGCTGATAGTTACAATCTGCTTAAATCATGATGATAGTATTACGTGGCAATACTGTTTCTAGGGTCTCAGTCTTTTAATCGATCTGAAATGAAAAAATTAAAGGAATGATTGATTGATTAGATACTGAATCCTGGAAGAAATTTAGGCATGCAGGCATCCGAAAAACACAATGACATGCAGACACAATAATATAGATGGTAATAGAATAAAACACAAGCATTGCAGATGTAGAGAGTGCGTTGATGGATGCAGTACAACAGTCAAACTGGAGAAGCTTTACAGGTCAAAGTGATTATGAGTGCATAGTTCATAATGATTATTACTATACATATTGCATGTAAATATGATTAAATAAAAAATAATATTTAAGAAATCATTTTAAAAGTATAATATATAAAAACTATATGATCCATATACTTTAACATAAAACAATATACCTCCAATGGGGTCACCACCTGTAGGAGGGGCCATAGGGGTCAGGTGCCGTGTGAGTAGGGCAACGGCTGAAGGCGGGAACTTTGGCGATCTGATCCTCGGCTGCAGAAGCTAGCTCTAGGGACATGGAATGTCACCTCTCTGGTCTAGGCCATGGAAAACGACTTCCGGACGGCTTCGAGGAGATTCTGGTCCACCATCCGACGTCTCAGGGCGGGAAAGCGGTGCAGCATCAACACTGTTTATGGTGGGGATGGTGCACTGCTGACCTCAGCTCGGGATGTTGTGGGTCGGTGGAAGGAATACTTCGAAGACCTCCTCAATCCCACCGACACACCTTCCAATGAGGAAGCAGAGTCTGGGGACTTGGGGGTGGACTTGCCTATCTCTGGGGCAGAGGTCACTGAGGTGGTTAAAAAGCTCCTCGGTGGCCGGGCCCTGGGGGTGGATGACGACCGCCCAGAGTTCCTCAAGGCTCTGGATGTTGTAGGGCTGTCTTGGTTGACACGCATCTGCCGCATCACGTGGACATCGGGGGCGGTGCCTCTGGATTAGCAGACCGGGGTGGTGGTCCCCCTCTTCAAGAAGGGGGACCGGAGGGTGTGTTCCAACTATAGGGGGATCACACTCCTCAGCCTCCCTGGTAAAGTCTATTTGGGGGTGCTTGAGAGGAGTGTCCGTCGGATAGTGGAACCTTGGATTCAGGAGGACCAGTGTGGTTTTCGCCCTGCCCGTGGAACAGTGGACCAGCTCTATACTCTCGGTAGAATCCTTGAGGGTGCGTGGGAGTTTGCCCAACCAGTCTACATGTACTTTGTGGACTTGGAGAAGGCATTCGACCGCGTCTCTCGGAGAGTCCTGTGGGGATTGCTATGGGAGTATGGGGTGCCAGGCTGCCTTATAAGAGCTGTTCGGTCCCTGTACAACCGGTGTCAGAGCTTGGTCCACATTGCCGGCAGTAAATCGGACTCATTCCCGGTGAGGGTTGGACTCCACCAAGGCTGCCCTTTATCACCGATTCTGTTTGTCACTTTTATGGACAGAATTTCTAGGCGCAGCCAGGAGTTGAGGGTGTCCAGTTTGGTGACCTCAGGATTAGGTCTCTGCTTTTTGCAGATGATGTGGTTCTGTTGGCCTC
>JAODKE010000002.1:28424543-28437346 GCA_026779605.1 Mormyrus hasselquistii | reverse complement strand
CCCCACGCTCCCTCCCATCCCCTAAATCTAAACTAATAGGCCTGCCATACAATGAAGGACGCCAAGGTCTACAGTAACCGCAATTGTTCATTAGCACCGAAACTGCCAGAGAGGGACTGGGAGTCACCCAATCAGGATCCCCCACGCCAAGAGGTGGGGCTACGGCTCGTACCCCCGCACACCTGCGCCTCCCCCTCCTCCCGTTACGGCGCAGGGGATGGGGTCGGCAGCGACACAGCCGCCTGAGGATGCGGTTCGATCCAAGTAGTTTTCGACAGCGATAACGCGGCACTAAACGCCAGGAGAGGGAAAGCGGTAACCGTTAAGAACGTCTCTCTGACGGGAATAATTGGGAGACGCTTTTTCGCGGCCCGGTCGTTTGGTCTCGCTCGGAGTGCTCACCGGAGGAGGAAGTCGAAGGGATTGAGGGCAGACGTAAATTAAATTGGGCTTCACAAAACAAAATGATGCAACTTAATGCCCTCTCGGAGAAATGAGAGGCTTCCCGGCTAATGCAAGACACGCGCATAAAGGGAGGCCAAGCGGAAAGCACTAGAAAGTGCCGGAAAGTAACATCCGCTCTCTGCGGCTTCACAGCATTCATAAAGATGTTTCTTTTTTAATTTTGGAAGGGGGGGTTTGCACTACCAACTGGGGGGGAGGCATCTAGGTTAAAGGCAGGAGGAGGGGGGCTTTTACTACTGCAGTTTGGGAGGGGGGGGGGGGCATGTCATCTGCAGCAACTGTCTTGAGACGACTTTTGACGCTGCTCCCTGGGGCTGGAAGCAGCCGGCGCTTCCCGTCGCGGGCTAAGCGGTGCCAGTAGCTCCTCCAGCGCCATCTCTTTATTCAGGAAAAGTCTGCTCCTTCCCCCTGGAGCCGCCATCTAGGGAGGCGAGTTATTATTTTGAAAGACGCTGCGCGGATTTAATTTGCGGCCCACGGCTAAAGTGCGAGCGACCCGCTGGCATTGGCCGGACCACGGGACTCGCTTTAGAAGTATTTACCGTACAAAGCAGTCTGGGAAGTGCTAAGGAGGAGACCGGTTTACGCTCTCCCCCCCCCCAGTGAAAATTACAAAAATCATGTAATATTCCAGCCCCACATTAGGCACAAGAGATGGAAAAAAAGCAAAGTAACAAGAAAAAAATAGAGCACCTAAGCTTTGTGAAAAAACAGGACTCTGCCGGTGACTTCCCTGCCGTAATTACTCAAACACGCCGGGCTCGGATTCGCCGATACAACAACACAAGGTCTAAATGAAAACTAATTTAAATGCCAGATACATCAAGACATAATGCATTTTGGGGAAGAGAGGAAAAAAAACATTAAAGAAATGTGATCCTTATTATCTAATTAATCCTTCCGTGCCCAAAGGTTATTTAATTTGTTGAAGGATCATTAACAAGCAAATAAAATAACGAGAATCTTAATTTGCTCCAATTTAAAGGGAAGGTTTGTGCCGAACAGCAGCGGGTTTAAATCAGCCTCCGCCCAGCGAAACTGCTAAAGAAATTAGAGCAACTCTAATAAGCGGCAAACTCGTGGCAACTTAATGGCGCAGGCGGCAGTGCCAATAATTTATCCATCGTGCCAAGATGACATCCCATAAACTGGGGAAACAAAGCATTAACTCATCAGCCTGAAATGATGGGTGTTCTGGAGCATCTGAAGCTCCTGGTGAGGGCAGGACCCAGCAACGCATCCAAACTATGGTGACAGTGACCCCTGTCTGTCAGGCATGACATACGTGCACGCAACTTGTTTATGGTGCCGTGGGAATCTCTGTCATGAAGGTATTAATGCAGCATACACAACATACACCCTTAGTTAAAGTGCTAGGATTACTTCCCAGCACCCAGCTAAGATGCATTTAATCCCAGGACTATTTTTAAAGGTTAAAAAGGAAAATTAAACTACGCAGAGAGCATCTCAGCCTCATCGGTCTGGGCAAAATTTCCAACAAGGCCACCATGGATCGAACATGAGCAGAAAGGCGCCGGGCGAGTGTCGCGTTTCGGGTTTGCTCGGAACCGGGGGAGTGCGTCACACATGATCCACCCCCTACACTGACAAACGGGCCCCTGTGGTCATAGCCATCGATCTTGGGGGCCCGGATCGATCCTGCCAGAAGCTCAGCGCTTCGACGCCGGGCTTCGACCCGCCGGCATCATGGTGCCACCCCAATTCTGCAGGCACCCAGCAAAAATGAGATTCGTGCCAGATAACAAAAGCAACCCCCCCCCCCCATATCCTGCACAGAGGGAGTCCTCACCAGCTTGGGGGGGGGGGTCACTCTCACACCCTTCAGCCGAGAAGGCGGGTGATGTCAACACTCTCCGAATACAACACTGTGGGCCCAGATCCCACACTCCCCAATGGGCCCACAGCAATAAACCAGACCAGCAGATTAAAAACAGCCTCCTTTAATGTCAGCATAAATACAGAGAATATCTAATTCACGTTCATATAATGAAGTGATGCTTCCCTCTTTTTTTAAAGTTCTCATACAGGCTTTTCCCCGGCTCCGGACCCCGGCAAGCATGCCCTCATTCTGCCTCATTCAGGCCCCAGTGCCCTTTTTGCTTTCAGCTTAATGTCATAATTTGTTTTTGTCTTAACCTCCCCCCCCCAAACACTGAGAATTACAGCCCCGACGGGAGCAATAATTGAGCTGGGGAGATTCCGAAGCGATCTAAAGGAGAATCCACCGATAAAGGCCGGCTCTATGCCAGAGTCACGGCCCCACGCTCCAGCACGCTGCCCCAGGAGGGACCATCGCTCTCCGGCTGAAATGACCACCCGCTGGACTGCAGCCCTCCTTCCGTGACACCCTCCCAGACGACGGGGGCCGCCGAACTCCTCCTGGGGGCGCAGAGGGGCATTTCATGCTAACTCGTGCCAGATGGACACCAGGCCGCATCCGATCTCACACATCCATGCGGCTTTTGTTGAAACTCTACACTGTTTCTGGGCTAAAAAGGGCTAACTGGAAGCAGACAGGCTAAGGTCAGAAAGGTGAAAATTCAACAAGCCCTCAGCAGCCATATCACCTGCCCTTCAGTAGGAAAATCATCTGAAGCTAAGCAGGTTTGGGCCTGAGTGGTGCTTGGATGGGAGACCAATTAGGGAAGATGGGTTGATGCTGGAAGAGGTACTGGTGTGGCCAACAGGTTTGTCCATCCTGTGGATTTCAATGCTATGACAGTTTGGGCACTGTAATGTAAGACAGCGTTGTCTTTCAGATGGGACATAAAACCAAGGTCCCGACTCTCTGAGGTCAAAGAAGATCCTTTCACACGGAGTAGGGATTGTAGCCCAGGGCCCTCACTAAAACTGCCTGCAGTTGCCCTATCAGGTCCGGCCTCCTGTTCATCCCGTATATGTAACTGGTGAATTCTCTCCTTAGCTAGTGCCTTGGGCATACTGGTGCAGAATGGCTGCCTTCACGTCATCCAGGTGGGTGATACACAGTGGTGGTTGAAGTGGCTCCCCACCGGGTCTGTGAAGTGCCTTGAAAAGTGACATTTAAATGTTTAATGCATTAAAGACCGCAAGCACGGCCCAAAAAGCAGGACTTTGCAGGCATTGTTGATCTCCCTTTTTTCCCCCCCGCCTCATATAAAAAAAACCCAAAATCCCACCCCCCCCCCCCCCCCCACAACCACGTCTTTAAAAAAATTAAAAAAAAAAAAAAAAAAGAGCTATAAATGAGATATAGGGTAGGCAATGAAAATGTCAAACTATGGATTTCTTGCCGGCGGTCCTTTTAAATGTTAACCACATGCCATGGAAAATGAATCTCAGGAAGTTGCCTTCGTTAATTCCTAATTATTGCACTCGGGTAACATTCAGATGCTGCTGGGAAATTTCAAAGGTGGAAGCTGAGGGGGGTGGGGGTCCCCCAGGCTCGGACGGCGCAGAGAGAACACCTGAAAATGCGCTCATTAGCAGCCCCTTCAAAGGCGGCGCAGCCGGCAGCTGCCAGGGCGTGGATCTCCACGGCAACCCTCTTCCGTTTTTTTTTTTCCCCCATCCGTAACCACTTAGGGTCGTCGAGGCGACGGAGCCGAGGAGCGTTAACTCTACAAAGTACATAAGTCGACACGATGTCGCGCTCAGCATTAAAGGAGGAGAAGGAGTGGGAAGAAAGGCATTAGTGATGACAGGCGCGTGGTGCGGCGCGGCCGCGTGAAGAGCTGGAGACGGCGGCGAAAGCGGGATGAAAGCGCGGGGCCGGCGGCACGGCGGATCTGAGGCGCCGCGTGGCAATATCACACGCAAGAGAGCAATGCCACTTTGTCGCTCTTGTCGAGTTGAAGGCGGACATTTATGCCGAGATCCAAGAGGCGCGTGCCGATGTGGCCTGCTCCCCCGTTCTGTGAAGGGGGGGGGGGGTGTAGCATTCCGGTTAACAGCAAGGCAATTGCCGGTTCACCTGATTAACTTAGCAGCACTAGCTGAACAGGGGAGCATAGGCGACCATACCCACTGCGACCCGCCCATCCCAGGGTTGGCATACGAGATCCTTCAAGGTCTCCAAATGTGGGTGCGCCGTGGACCGTCAAACGGGGCCCGTTTGCTAAGAGCTCAGCAAAAATCCAAAAATCCAAGCAATACCTCAGCGAGCTCCAACACAACCCAGCCCTCAACGAAGACAGACAGGCGCAGGAGAGTAGGCGACAGTCACAATGTTAGTGGTTCACCTACATGCTTTCAAAACCAAGAAAGCTCTCCCTCTATACCTCCCAACTAAATTATGGTGCCTTTTTATACAAGTAATACCCACCCCCCCCCCATAAAAGAGTCAGCATCATTTAAAATGAAATACATTTTCTAAATGTCATGACAGGCCCATTTAACGGACTATTTAAACAATATTGATGTTGAAACACTAAGACTTTATAAATTTAAAAACAGCTCCAAGACACATAAGAAGTATATTTAATGGAACTATTTTACCATATTTTATTAGTGGTTGAGGAGTGTTGCGTTGCATTTTTTTTCCCCTCCATAAAACTCAGCATAAGTCAGTGTGTTAATGGCCTGGACTGGGATTATTCTAACATGCACAGGTGACAGAGAAGGCTTTTATATTTGTGCAGAGTCTCATACTGCAACTTAAAGGATCGCTTTATTAAAACTGATTATTCATTTTCTTCAAATGTTATTCGCCGAGTAACAAGCACAGGTCAGGTCCGCAGCAACGGCAGGAGAGGAACGGGGAGCGCGGACTGAGAACGCTGTATGGGGTCAAGATCGCCCCCAGGTGGTAAGGGCTGCACAGCGATGTGCCCATGCCACCGGATCCCGGTCCCTCAAAGAAGCAGGAATGATTCATCTGTGTGCCTGCTGGCTGATTCCTTTAAGCAGAGTGAACTGGGTGCCCTTTCAAACTTCCGTCAAATACCCCCGCGTTTCACAGCTGTTATACGCCGGCCATCTCAAAGCAAGCACTTACAGTGCATTTGATTGACTTTTCCAGGGTCATTCAGATCCCAAAAACAAAAACATATATTTTATCGGCAGAAAAACTAATGGCCTGATTACACAGGCGGAGATCAGGAAGGCACCCGTACATCCTGATGTCGTCTTCGGAGACGGACCCGAGTTCACGCTGCTGGCCACCCGCTTAAACAGCGAAACATAATTTAAATATATTGTACAATTTAAAAATCGCTGGAGGCGCCACTTTACTTCCGGAACATTTATGCAAATTTCTACTCAAAGATGCAGTGGCAATATCCATCCCACAGAGTTCAGGAGGTTTTTACAATCCAATATCTGATGAGAGATTTATTTTAAACAAAAGGTCATCACTGGGTCGTGCCAGAAAACACATACGGCAGCCTGCTTCATTAAAGTGGCGTAAGCTGCCTCTAAATTGTGAAACGGTGCTAAATGAGGAGTGATCTGTCTATCCGGAGGGAAACGAACGCAGAGAGCGAGCTTTATTTCCAGGAATGCTTATCTTCCAACTGGTGGACCTCGCCCACCTGCTAACCGACAGTAGAATCCTTGGGTGAGCTCTTCATGGCTGCTGTCATTGTCTTCCTGCAGCTCAGGGCAGGAAGCCTTCACCCACAGTGTTAGAGACGCGTTAGAGACTCAGAGTTTAACTGCATTCCAGAGGGTCACATGACTCTGGGAAGGTGGGAACTACGTGCAGAGCAATTTCAACGGCATGTGGACCGGCGTGCGTATGACCAAGTGGACCAGCAGGTGGATGGGCTGCGAGTCTGCGGAAAAGCACAAGCAGCCAGGTAGGGGGCGCCGTTACCCTAACTCTACCTGGCTACCTGTCATGTTTACAGCAAAACAGCCAGCTCACCTCCGGCAGCACTCTCATAAAATGTACATCATGCTGAAAATCCGTTGTTGACCTGGTGTTGCTCTCCCACCGCCTGATATTTTGCCAGAGCAATTCAAGTGAAGTAGCTCAGTGCAGTACACAAAATGTGTGTCCCCGCCCCCCAAGACCTCCAATGGAGTAGCCTTAGATTTGGTCACACAGCTAAACCAGATATGTGCGGAATTCTAAGGTCTTGCCCAAAAATTGTGCTGCAGGGGGTCATATCTCACAACCCCATAGCTGCAGGTTGGATCCCTGATCCGGGTCTTTTGTTTGGTCGTGTTTTCCTGTGACTGTGTGCGTTTCCTGGGTGCATTCATCTCAAAATCCAGCTAAACTCTCCATTGTGCATAGTGTCTGTACTTGCCATAATGGGGCAACCAATGTGGTAAAACCTGTTACTTTTTTTAGCTTGTGGGGACATTTTTCAGGTCCACACAATATCAGCGAATGCAAACAAAAAACTAAAAAAAATGCTAAAAGTCTCGTATTTTATTTGGTTACTTATGGTCTAAGTTAGGGCTGGGTTAGGGTTACGATTGTCATAGTTGGGACTGGAGTTTTGCCCAAAAAAGAGCCCTATGACAGGTATTAATAGCAAAGGCTCGTTTCCCTCGCCCGGACTTGGGTCACCGGGGCCCCACCCTGGAGCCAGGCCTGGGGGAGGGGCCCGTTGGCGAGCGCTTGGTGGTCGGGCCTTGGCCAGTGGGGCACGGTCGGGCACAGCCTGAAAGAGGCACGGGGGACTGTCCCTAGGTGGGCCCACCTTCCGCAAGGGGAATGTCAGGCGTTCGGTGCTTTGTGGATCGGGTGGCGGCCAAGGGAGGCCCTGGCGGTCCGATCCCAAGCTGACAAAAAAGGCTTTCGGGACATGGAATGTCACCCCTCTGGTGGGGAAGGAGCCTGAGCTTGTGCGTGACGTTGAGAGATACCGACTAGATATAGTCAGGCTCACCTCAACGCATAGCTTAGGTTCTGGAACCAATCTCCTGGAGAGGACCTCCATTGTGGAAGCAGCTGTACGGAGCTGTGGCTGCAGGGTCGTTGGTGCCAGTGGTGGCGGTAACCCCCGTACCCGATGGTGGACACCAGAGGTGAGGGAGGCTGTCAAGCTGAAGGAGGAGGCATACTGGGAATTATTTGCTTGGGGGTTTTCAGAAGCAGCTGACGGGTACCAGCAGACCAAGCGGAATGCGGTAAGGGCGGTCACAGAAGCAAAAACCCAGGTGTGGGAGGAGTTCCGTGAGACCATGGAAAATGACTTTCGATCGGCCTCAAAAATGTTCGGGCAAACCATCCGGAATATCAGGAGGGGGAAGCAGCTCCTAGTTCCTACTGTTTATAGTGGGGAGGGGGTGCTGTTGACCTCACCTGGGACATCACTCGGAGGTGGAAGGAATACTTTGAGGACCTCCTCAACCCTGCCTCAGATACATCTACGCACACTGCCTTTGAGACATCTGAGGGCACAGAGCCCAAGGGTGCTGGGGGCGTCTTGCCTATCACTGATGCTGAGATGGCCAGGGTAGTTAAAGAGCTACGCGACGGCCGGACCCTGGGGGTGGACGAGATACACTCGGAGTACCTGAAGGTTCTAGATGTTGTGGGGCTGTCATGGCTGACACGCCTTCTCAACAGTAACTGGAGGTCAAGGACAGTGCCGCTGGATTAGCAGACCGGGGTGGTGGTCCCCTTATTTAAGAAGGGGGGCCGGAAGGTGTGTTCCAACTATGGGGGGATCACACTTCTCAGCCTTCCTGGGAAAGTCTATTCCGGGGTACTGGAGAGGAGGGTGAGATCGACAGTCAAATCTCGGATTCAGGAGGAACAATGCGGTTTTTGTCCTGGCCGAGGAACACTGGACCAGCTTTATACCCTTGCGAGGGTGCTGGAGGGGGCCTGGGAGTTTGCTTATCCAGTCTACATGTGTTTTGTGGATTTGGAAAAGGCTCATGACCGAGTTCCCCGAGGTGCTCTGTGGGGGGTGTTTCGGGAGTGTGGGGTCCAGGGCCCACTGCGAAGCGGCGGGGATGAGAATTAGCACCTCCAAGTCTGAGACTATGGTTCTCAGCCGGAAACAGGTGGATTGCCCTCTTCGGGTCAGGGAAGACGTACTGCCTCAAGTGGAGGAGTTCAAGTATCTCGGGGTCTTGTTCACGAGTGAAGGTAGGTGAGATCGGGAGCTGGACAGACGAATCGGAGCGACATCTACAGTTCTGCAGGCACTAAATTGGTTCGTTGTGGTTAAATAAGAACTGAGCCGAAAAGCAAAGCTCTCGATCTATTGGTCCATCTTCATCCCTACCCTCACCTATGATCATGAGCTATGGGTAATGACCAAAATAATGAGATGAGAATACAGGCGGCCGAAATGAGGTTTCTCTGCAGGGTGTCTGGGCTCTCCCTTAGAGATAGGGTGAGAAGTTCGGATATCCGGGAGGGCCTCAGAGTAGAACCGCTGCTCCTTCACGTAGAAAGGAGCCAGTTGAGGTGGTTTGGACATCTGGTGCAGATGCCTCCTGGGCGGCTACTAGGAGAGGTTTTCCGTGCATGTCCTACAGGGAGGAGGCCCCGGGGCAGACACAGGACCCGCTGGAGGGATTATATCTCTCGGCTGGCCTGGGAACGCCTCAGTGTCCCCCCCGAGGAGCTTGTAGAGTTAGCTGGGGAGAGGGAGGTCTGGGCATCTCTCCTGAAGCTACCACCTCCGCGACCCGAACCCCGGACAAGCGGAAGATGATGGATGGTTTTGCCCATAGAAATGAAATAAATAGAGTCCCTATAATGATAGGAATACAGGCACTTTGCATGCCTCTAGGTATGCCATTGGGTACAGGTGTGTGCGTGTGTGTGGATTATGTTAATATTACATTGTGGGGACCGCCTGTACTCATCGCCTCATCCTTCCCCGCTTCATGATCTTTGCCTTCCGGGAAAGATTCCAGGCTCACCTGTATCTGCTACGTGTTTATGGAAATCAGATGGATGGGTTACACAAAGATGACCAAAAGAAGAACACCATTGCTATACAGCTTCAGTCATTCTGTGTAGCCGATGCAGGACACCCCACACGCCCCCCCCCCCCCCCCCCCCCCCCCCCACCCCACCCACCACAAAAAAAACTAATCGAGATCCGACCGGACGATGCGTCAAGCTGACAAATGTACATTCAAACCGGCAGATTACAATGTGTCAGTGTTTCTGGTAATGTGTCATCCTTAATAACCCTTGATTAGCTGCTTTTGCACCAGAGATAAATCTGCCAAAACTGTCAGCAGGCACTGAAAACGAAAGCTGGTATTCCCAAACAGTGAGCATTCCGGGCTGGGCGTCACCAAAAACGGAAGGGGGGAAAACAGCTCGCAAAGGTAAAGCTTGCTGTAGTGGTGACAGGAAGAAAGGTAATAAACCACACTAGACACCCCCCGACCAACGACAATCAGAGAATAGTCTGATCCACTAAATTCAAAGGGGTCCTCAGAAAGACAGGTGTCTGAAAATGTGCCTTGGCTTTTTAAGACTCAAAAGCTATATTTTTTTTTTTTTTTTTTTTTAAATCAAACCTTCAAATGATTGTGGTAGAAGTACTATACAGGAAGAACAAAGACTGAAATCTCTTGTATGATGGTATGGTCCAGGACCAGCACTAATCCAACATGAGCCGCCGGCTGCCCGCCATCCCAATAACAGATTAATCTCATGCAATTTTGCAGTAGTCAGCCTGTAAGCAGGCACCAAGCCGGGCACCAACGGGCAGCCTGGGGTCCTAATTATGAAATGCAAAAGAATGATGAAGTTGGGCCTTGTTTAATCACTGCTGTCCAAGCTATGCTTGTCAGGGGCGTCCATTCACAGAGGCCAAGGGGTACAGCTGAATAAAATTGCGGCTCCAACGTGCGCGCGCACACACACACACACACACACACACACACACACACACACACGGAGAGAGACACACACACACACACACATATACACAGAAACACAGAGATATGCAGAAAAACACGCAGAGACATACAGACACACACACAAACACGCAGACATACACACAGAGACACACACAGACATACATATACGCAGACAGACAGACAAAGACCCCAGCAACCAGCTGGACAATGTTCCAATTACCAGACCCAAGCAGCCCCGGCAACCTGCAACGCGAGCTGGAAGGGGGGGCATCGTGAAAATTAAAGGGTCCTGCAGGGTGCATCTGAATCCAAACTGGGGGGTCTTCACAGACAGACACAAACACACATACACAAACAGACCCCCCCCCCAGTGACCAAATGCCATTTGTGTGTGTCCAACTGGGCCCGTTGGAGGATCTCTGACCCCATGGGCTCCTACGGCCATCAGTGGCTGACACCAAAACGCCAACCCAGCGTCCTGCTTGGGGGCTCCTGTCCAGCCTCCAGCCGTGGTAAAGACTCGGGTCTCCCCAAAACAACATCAGCGCCCCTCTCCTGACACCGATGGGGGCTCCACCTTCAGGACAGTTTCCCAGGTTAACCATCAAGGCCGAGGCAGTGAGGACTGTCATCCGGCTGAATCTGCTCTCTGGGGGTACACATAGGGGGAGGGAGGGGGCGTTAATAGCATAATTAAGGCTATCCTCGAAGCGTTGCGCACGCTATGCACTAAAGCCCAAGCAGGTGTTCGTCATGCAGACCCATTACCGCACCTGCCTGAGCCCCACACACGCTGACCACACACCAGCAACACTCAGTGGGGGCCACGACTCCAGCTGTGATTCCAGCTGCTTTGTCATCAAGGAAAAGTAGATAAGTACACAAACAAGTCCGTTAAGATGCTGAAAACTGCAATCAACACTATCATCCGAACTGACATGGTAATATAACCAGCAGGTGGCGGAATGGTTAAGGGCACGCACTCTCTAAAGCTGCCACTGAATCTCCCATGATGGTGTTGTTTGTAACTTTAATAAAAGCATTGATGTTACTGAGATTCTAAGAAGCATTTCGGTTACTTTGTGTGTTTATAAATAAAAACACTATAAAATAGAAATGAGTTCTGTAATTTGCCAGTCGACTAATTACCTCATTCGTTTTACAGTCATATGGCCTATATGTTTTTGCTGTGTGTTAAAGGCCCCTCCCCCTCCTTCATGCAGTGGGGGGGGGGGGTCTGGGCGGGTCTCTGCTCATCAGCACTTTCCCGAAGCGGACGACGGTCAGCAGAAAGTAGCAGACCTGCACCATCTGTTTGTTACTTACATCATTTAATTTCCCTCCGTCCAAAAGAGGAGGGAGAACACATTTATTCATCTCTCCACTGAGTTCCGGCTCTCCTCTCATGAATAAGATTAAAAAGCTGCGAGTAATTATGCCGGTTTTTCATAATTACACCGGTGCAAACTTGGCTCTCGCGTTCTGCCTTTATTAAGCTTAGATTTTTCTTTTTTGCTCTTTTTTTTTTAGGGAAATTTGCATTTTGCTGGCGTGAATGTAAACAATGGGTATGGTTTAGATTTCAAAAATCGGATTTTTTTTTTTTTTCGCCAGCATTTTATGATACGACAAAGTTAGCTAGCCAATTCAGTCACATGGCTAAATTTGCTAGCTAATTAATTTAGAATTCAACTGGCTTGCCGCCTACGCTGTGCCAACTCGGGTAAGGCCTGACAAGTATGCAAAACTTATGCATCCATGTCTGACGATTCTTCATAATGAAGTTTGAAAGCCATACAAATTACGGGAGCTTCCTGGTAGAACCAACAAAACGGCAGGGTGCCAGGAAATGGCCTTGGAATACGGGAGAATCCTGGGAAAGACGGGAAGTATGAAGAGTTAGAGCCAAATGAATCATCGGCAAACCACCCGTGCATCTCAACAACGTCATTCTCATGGGAGCGTGACTGCATATCAATATGGGGGCCATTTTGGTCCTTAGGTTCAACTACTGCATGAGGAAGAAAGAGAGAAACAGATCCTTGTAAAACAGATAAAGGGCAACATGTAAGGTACTTCCATCCAACTATTTTCTGAAACCGCTTATCCTATTGGGGATATTCAAAATGCGGAATTTTTTAAATATTGTATTTAAAAAAAATCATGCTGCCCTTCTGGCAAATAAAGTCTGTACCCCCCAACAAAGGAAGAAAGTGAGGGCACTGTCTTTAATCAGGTTTTAAAGGATTTGCTCCCATCAACATCACCGTAATGTGAGTGATTTGCTCCCCCAGCCGTAAAACGCAATAGCCCTGGGGATTGTTTCGCGAACAAAAGCGAATATCAGAGCTCACACGCGGTTATGCGGCCCGATATCATATTAAACGCACCTCCGATGAAAAAGGAGAGCCGAGCGGGGTTCGCTTGTATGTGAAACGCGGCGGGTTTATGTAGAGAGGAGGGATGCGCTTGTATGTGAAACGCGGCGGGTTTATGTACAGAGGAGCGATGCGCTTGTATGTGAAACGCGGCGGGTTTATGTA
>JAODKE010000002.1:28393461-28414975 GCA_026779605.1 Mormyrus hasselquistii | reverse complement strand
AAATAAAGGGCAAGACACCACCACCACCGAAAGCGATGGGCTTGTGGAAAGTGACGGCATATTTCCAAAGGGTGGGGGGGGGGGGCGGGGAGAGGAGGGGGGGGGGACGGGCTCACAAGCAACAAAATAATTGCTACTTACCGCAACTTTGCTTCCGGTTATCTGCATGCAGTGGTCAGCGCAGAGCGGTTAGGGTGCGAGAGAAACAAACAGCAGAGTCGTTAGTGGGTCGGCCCCCCGGGGCTCAGCGCGCTTTGCGAGAGTGCGGGGGCAGTGGAGCTACCCCACATAGCTAACTGCATTCATACGTACACCTGCCATGCTCTTTCCAGATAATGTCTGCCATTTTGATGCCTGCGCACACTACAATTTAAAATTCTCCTCTGGCCGCGATTCGTCTTAGAAACAGGGGTGGGGGGGTTCTGTCTGCACTGAACACTATGCCAAGGCCATGGGAACACGGGTGGATTCGCCACTGTGCAGATGAAGCAGAACTGAATTTGCGTTGGTGTGGAGATCACACCGCAGTGACATAGCCGGGAGCGGGGGTGGACCACATCACTGCTGTTCTCTGCAATACAGTGTGATCCAGCACCAAGGATGACAATCAGTGCTGGGACAATTCTGACAGTCAACCGAGGGGGGGGGCGTCGAAGGACCAAGCACGCATTTCTCTAATCACTAGTGTCAGTGCCTCTAAAAGTCCACCCCCCCCGCCTACAGGTAGTTCATGCTCCTTATACTAATACCAGCGTTTCAATTACAGGCAAGAAAAAAATTGATATTAACATTATAATCGATTCACAAAATGCAACATTCTGATGATAAGAATCGATGCACAGAGCTGGGAGGAGACACACGGCACTGATGTCCATGGCGTCTGTTCTGATCAGCAGACAGAGACAAGGTTCACGGCCCATCCGGGACACCCCCCGACCCTCGCCCCCCCCCCACCTCTATGCAAAGTGCCCTCAACAGAAATGATGCAGAAATAGGTGTGTGATGATTTGTAAGCTATCAGGCTGGCTGTGCTGACCACTGTCAGGGTAACCTGGATGGATAAATTAAGGGGGGGGGGGGGACATTTAATGATTAATTAAAAATCAAGACAATTTCACACATGATGACTCGACTGAGAGTTTGCGTTTAATACTGCAAACCACCACTTAAATCCCACACGGGAATATGTGAGATATCATTCACATGGTCTTAGTTAAGCGTGATCAATTCGGCAGACATTATCAGGAACTGCGCTCCTTTGCTACTTTTATCTGTATGAATCTTTGAGAGGTTTGGGGGGAAGGGCAGTCTCACAGATCTGGCCGTCATGCCCTGCCCGCAACGTCCGTATTTATATCTCTGTGGCAACTCGCTGCGGCCGCCTCCATTCTCTGATGCGTCCCCCGATGCAGAGATGGGCGCCGGGCCCACAAGCTGTCAGGCAGCGTTAAGGCCGCCGCATGGCAGATCCTTGCCACTGATTTCATCAGGAAAAAAATATTATAATAACTCTATAAATTCTGCGCCTCGCGTTTGAAGATTTGTCCTGTTCAGGCTATAAATGGATGCTTGTCGACTGCAAGAACTATTTGCAAATTCCCCCAGCCCTCCCGAAAGATTTTTTTTTTTTTTTTTTAACTCTGACATTAACCCTTTTAATACCATATTTTCTTTTTATAGTCACAAGACATGGAAAAAAGTTCAAGATTTGCAGCAGGAGGAGAAACAATCAAAAGGGCAGTCAGGGAGAGCAGGCAGCGAGTTTAACAGCATCTGGCAGGAAGCGCATTGCATGCGACGGTAAGAAAGCTGTCGAGGGCATGCTCGCAGGCCATGCGTGCGGGTCTGCTGTGTGACTGGATGGGCGGGAAAGACACCACGTTTAGGGCCGGGAGGTAAGACGTGGCTGCTAGCCTGGGAAGGGGGGGGGGTCAGGCAGTAGAAGACATGTGGGGTGGGGGCAGGAGGCCAGATTAATCACAGATTAGCTGCAGTGTTTGCAGGTGTGTCGGGTGTCGTCAGATTTCTTAAAAAGCAGGAAAAGGCATTAATCAGGTTTAACCAATGAGAACACAAATGTGGAGTAAGGGGGTGGAGCATGAACATGTGAGCGTCAACAGAAGGGAGGACATTTGGGGAGGGGGGGCACAAACAGCACTCCCAAACGACGACAATTGCAGCTCGAGTAACATAAATGGCGAGGCAGCCTCAGCCAATCGGGGATCAGGTTGGTACACGGCAGAGTCAGTTGCGCGTTTACTGTGCTAACTAATCAGCATCAGTCACGATGAGCCGCAGCCTCCACATTAGTCACCGTGTATGTATCTCAGGCCTCAAGGTCATGGTGTGCCACCACCGCAATATACGCCATGACCAGAAGGAGGTGCTACAAGCAAAAGCACAAGCGGCTACTACATCTGACAAATAATCTCTGGCTTCAGGGTGACCATGACAGGCAGGGCGCTCTATAAAATGACGCTGGTCACTGGCCGACCTAAAAGATGTCCAGTCCCGTCACTCTCAGCCACTGCAGACTGTTGCTCATGGGAATCCCCACGCGGGGGAAAAGCACCAGAGGATTCCCCGACTCATCACCAGCAGCAGGCAGGAGTGCCGTCCTGACAGCAGCCTCAAAACATCACTTTGGTTGGCGTTGTTTGCCTACACAGACATATGTCTGCTCCCTGCTGGGGGGCAGAAAGCAGCGCCAGCCACAGTGAGCGAAGCACCTTCATCTTGACACCCCCAAAGCACGACTCCTCCTCCTTCCTAGGGCACTCCGTCTCCTAACATGGTGGCTAATTAGCATGATAGGTTCTTTACCAAGACAGTCCTGAAGGACTAGCGTGTGGAAACGGATCCGGGCGAGAACCGCCTCCGCTGGGCGAAATATCCATAAACCCACCTCGCACCCCAGGCCTGGCCCTAGATACAGCGCATCCTCAGATCTCACCGGCCGATATCAATGAAATGGGAGGGATTCGGGTTACGTGGGGGGGAAGGGATGGATCACCAGTCGCTCGATTGTGTCATTGGGGTGTTTGTCAGTTTAATGGAAATCTGCTGAAACAAGAAGCACCAGGGGAGGCAAAACAAAAGGAGAGATGGAAAAGCAGCGATCGGGGACACGAGCAGAGCAGGAAAGCGGAAAGCAGCCCAGATGATGACACACAGCCTGGAAGGGGTTTCCACAGGCACGGCCACTCCCACAATCCAAGGCCACACCCACCATCCAAGGAAACACACATGCCCCAAGGCCATACCCATGCCCCACCGCAGCAGCCATATATGCCAGAGACTTACAGATTTGGCAGTGGCAGAGATGTACTGGACGACCATTTCCCGCTTGGTGCTGAGGTCCTTCCCGCGCAGGGGAGCCTTGCGCTCCTCGTTCAAGTTCATGTCCTCCTGTTGGCCGGCAGACAGGGCCACACAGACACACACACACACACACACACACACAAGAATAAACATGATGACAATCCAAGAGTAACACCGCAGCATATTGAATGGGCTTAGGGGCATGAGCCTAAGGGCAGGGAAACAGAACATAGCCAGGTAGCCGCTGAGAGCAACAAACAGAGAGACCCCAGTGTCAAACCAGCAGAAGCAGTTTGCAACCATACATTACAGGTGGAGCTCCGCTGCCCCCTAGTGGAGAAGCATGGCATTTCATCTGAAAATACAGCCTGGGAATAAACGTTACCTATGTACATAAACCCACACCACATACAATATATATTGATACCGAAAGCGAAACACATAAAAGAAATAAAAAACACAAAAAGTCAGAAATAAACATGCCAGAACACAACAATACATGAGGAAATTTTCCACTGATAAATGTTTTGCTTTTTTCCCCAAGTTTTTCCCACACGATGCATATTTTGTGTTAGTAATACTTACCTTTTGATAAAACTAGTCTCTTCACAAGCGGGCGCGTGTGCGCGTTTGTGTGTTTGTGTTTTTGTGTTTATTTGAGTGGGCTATTAGGGCGCTTTTTCACCACACCAAGTACTTTTGGTATTCTCTCTTTTCCAGTACCGGTACCAAAAGTTCCAGTATGAAACCTGCCAAACCCGCTAGGGTATTTGCTTGGTACTTCGGCACTTTGGGGTGGGACTGGAAAAGCATTCTTTGTCGACTGGTTATGCAAACAGCCTGCTGCTGAAGCACAATATAAACTCAGGAAACGAACAAAGTTAATAGACACAAAAAACAGATACAGAAAAAAAGAAGAATTGCATGACAAGAAATTTTAAAAATATTTTGTTTAATATACTAGGACAGCACACATATGGAGTGCTGTTTAATATACTAATATACTGCCCTAGCAGTGTGGTTTTGTTGTAATAAATATTGGGGTATTTATAAAGCAAAGAGGAGTTCATAAATTTCTCACAAACCCATCTAGGAGTGATTTAAACAGCAAGGAAGAAAATAATTACTACTGTTTCGGAGAATGCGTGAAGCGCTCATGCAAAAACAGCGAAGGTATTTTAACTGATTTTTAAACATAAATTAGATAATCTATTAAAGGAATAATTATTAAAATTGCAACGCTAGCTAAAGTTCTTTTTTCTATGACAGTGTAAAAATGTTTTAGGGAAACTAGCTTACTAGTGATATAAGAATTGTATGTGCATAACATGCAATGTTGGTATTAATACAACGCGTGACGTGTAATTTCATTCAACGTCAGTACCAGTGTTTACACCAGTGGAAAACAAACACCTAAAAGTAACGGATTTTCTTGAAGGACCAAAAGTACGATACCTGGTGCGATGGAAGAGAGCCCTTAGAGGTTGACCAAATCGACCAACCAGGAAAAATAAATACATGAAAATAAATAAATCACATGATATTTTAATCATGACCATCTTATGGCAATTGGTATTGGCCGATTGCTCTTTGCAGACTACATGGCCGAAACTGACGGTTGCACAGCCACGCAGAGCACACGCTCCATCGGTGTTGTGGTGCGCTTTATCAGCACGCACAGGAGTGAAGCCGCACGATAACCAAAGGTCAGGGTTCTAAATTCCTGCAGCTTACATCACTTGCCGAATAGCGTGGCCACAGAGCTCAATTTTTAAACATATTGTTCTGTAACTTTTGTCATAAATCGAATCATGAAACACCAGCACTGGATGTGGGGGAATTGTTATTGTTTTATTTTCTATTGCTTTTACAACTCTGTATGCCCTTGTTTAAAATGTAAGTAATATTTAGAATTAAATTATTATTGTGTTGTATGTGGTACAAGTCTCACCACAAAGTGATAAAAACCTGCTACTTTGAACTTTTGACATTTTTTCGGTCCCCACATGGGGAAACTCAATTTTATATTAATCTGTAAATGCAGGGGTGATTTTAGAATTTGATTCTTAGTGGGGTTCAACCCCCCCAAAAAAGCCAAATTAAATTACTAGAAGGATTTAGAATTATGTAGAATTAGATCATATAACCTGAATGATTAATCTCATATTCAATCACGTTATATTTTGTTGAAAATACACTGCAGTTACGTTCACCTACAGGAAAGAAAATGCTGGTCAGATACATTAATACATTATCAAACAAATAACGCAGCAGTTTGTTACTGTTACAAATAATTGTTAAAGTACAAAAACATTAAAGATTAACAGCACAAAACTACTACAGTCATGCTATAACGCATGATATCACATCGTAAATCTGTTTTAACATGATTGGTATATTAGTAACCAAGTTTAATACAACATGGGATCGCGTTTGTGATTGTTCAGCATTCAGTCAGAGGGAAAAGCATTGCACAGACTCTAATGACATGTGGTCTTATCAGTTTTGGGGTCCTTATCAGGACAGCGCTGCTTAGTGGGAAACATTACTTGCACACTATCCAAGTGAATGTGAGTGATGTTCAATTTATGAATAAATCGTTCTTTTGAACCAATTTTTTTCCAGTGAAAATCGGTCGAACCGGCTTTCAAATCTAAAAGAACTTTTTGTACATTCACACATTACACAGGTCAGTATTTGATTCTACAAATCATCTTTTGAAAATACATAGCAGCCTTTTTTTAATTCCACTTGCTTTACGTAGACTGTCTGGAGCCATATTGCCTTCAGCGCCCATCTGCACATTGTGACCCACTGTACTTGTGCTGTGTCCGTGCCCGAAAACATGGGAGCAGTGAACCACAGCTGCCATCGACTGATGGCCGAAACAATGCTCCCTGAACCATTTGCTGCATTTTCTGACTCCACTAGATGGTGCCGTTCAAAACAGGGCTCAAAAACATGCCCCAAAGTAAACCAAGTGCACCAACTACTGGGGTCAGGAAACACAGCAAATGGTTCATGAAGCACCATTTTAACCATCATTACGCCCGTCGGGCAGCGTTACATTATACACGTTTGCATTAGTGGATAAAAGGCCAGAATAAATGCTAGTTATGAGACTTTATAATCTATGCGCGAACTTTAGAATAAAACTTCTGCGTGATTTACATTTAAAAAGCAGCAGAAGAGACAAGAATGTTTCGATGTATGTATGTTTTTTAATGTACTTATACATACCTTTCAGAAAGAAATTTGAAGACTCCAATGTGAGTTTTAAGTGCTTTCTATCCCCAACGGTGGAGTGAAATTCACCATTCAAATGGTTCATTTATAATATCTCATGTAATGAGCAGCAAAAAGCAAAGGATCTCATTGTGTCATTAAGGGATTTGTCATTTTCTTCATGTATGCATCAAATGTCAAATCAACCATGTAAAACAAGTGTCCTGGTGCATGCATGGGGTAGATCAGGCTTCTAGTCAGAAATATACAAAGTGACTATGGAAACCTCAAAAGCCCCCAAAAAAAAGACCAACAATGTGCTACAGGAAACTCAATAAATGCATTGTCCTGATACCAAAAGCGGCTTGTGCGTTGACATGATTGAAACATGACGCATCATTTTAAAATTGATCGCACACATTAACTTTGACAGCCCTGTTTAGAATGATAATTTTTCAGGGGGGCTGAGAAAAAAATTGGGTGGCTGAAGCCACCCTAAACAGACATGACATCATCTACGTGTGACTGCAATCAAAACACTGAAATTGCCAGAAGTCTTATATTTTCTTTGGTTACTTATGGTTAAGGTTAAGGCTGGGTGGGGGTTAAGGTTGTAATGGGTGGGATTAGAGTTATAGAGTTATGCCTATAGAAATGAAAGGGGAGAGTGTATTTGTGAGTGTGTGTTTGCATGAGTGTGCGCATGCATTTGGTGGGGTCCCTTTTCACCCCAGTTGGGGATTCAAATCTCTGCCCCCCATCACCACCATTTAGCATAATGCACCTTATTATATTCCAAAAATTCCTTTAAATATAAAAAAATAATAACAATAACATATTAAAACTTAACCCTCCACAGGAGGGCACTGCTCTATCATACCAAGTCCACCCCCATGGAACATGCAATGGTTTGTAAAACAAATACTAGTCCCTCGCATTATTGCTTTGAGGACATGCCCCTGAGCCAAAGTGTACGTGGCAGAAACATACAGAAGCCCTTTCCCTCTCCCCTTTTTGTTTAAATGTGTGGAGGCTCTGACATCACAGACAGGATCTTACAGGGTTGCACCGTGCGCAGACATACAGGCACACAGCGTTTTTAACTGAAGAAACTGAGATGCATAATTATGAGAAGCATGTAACAGGTGGTAGCAGCAGATGGCGCAATGGTTAAGGACACACAGAAGTTCACCAGGTGGTTTCAGTAATTGTCCTGCTGCTCTACAACCCAGATGTACAAACCGTGGAGAACTTTCTGGATAAAAGCATCAGACATCCCTCATGGGACTATTAGATTTGACCTTCTGGTCAAAACTTCCCTTTTTCATTTTTTTATACCGGGCACTCGTCTGGAACAGAGTTTCGAGGGAACAAAATTTGACCTGTTGGGGGTTGAATATCACATGAAGAGAAGCTACAAAATAGTGACAGGCATGTAACAGACACAGTACGTGTATAAAGGGGCTTAGTCTCTCCTCCTCATGACAGAGCGCCCCCTCCAGGACAGGAGGACCGCATCATCTCACCTTCCCTGTTCCCTGCTTATTTCAGTACACCGCTCGCCTGAGTGTCAGCAATGGCATCCGGGCAGCTCACTCACCATCATCTTCTCAAAGAGGTCCACGATCTCCTTCTCGGACAGGTTCATGGAGCGCTCGTCGAACAGCGGCTGGGGCACTGGCATCTCAGTCTGGGCCGACTGTGGGTCTGTCGGGTGCTGGATCAGCGGCTTCTCCTTCTTTGTGCCCGTCTTCCGGAAACTCGTGATCCGGTCACGCTGGGGGCGAAGGGTGGACAGACACATATAAGACAGGTGTAGGGGGGCAACAGGCTCGACTTGGGGGATAGAGGTTGCCACTTGCATTTATATACACTAAGTACAATGTGGAGGGAAATGCTTGACTGCCTGACTCCAGAAACAGGGGAAATTACTAAAAAGAGACAAAAAAATACATGAATAAAAATAAAAAATATAAATAATAATCTAAATAATACGTATATAATTAATTATATTGAAATAATATAAAAATAAACATTATGAATTAATATAAATTAAATAGTAATTAAAATAAACAGTGTGCAATGTGCAGTAAAAAAAACTGTACAGTGAGAGTATATACGGGGCTGAACTTATGCCTGTTGTGTGTTTATAAATTATCTTACTAACCACCACCCTCCCAGACCCCCCTGTCATGGTCACATAACTGGGTTGCTATTTGCACTTAACACACTACAGAACCTGGCGTGGCCAACCAATCAGAGCAGATTGGACTTACCTGCACCCATGTCACCGTTACAGCCACTCAGTCAGCAGGGGGTGCTACTGTCACAGCACATGCACAGAACTACCCCGAGAAAGGACTTGGGGTGGTTGGGGATGGGGGCTCACGGCGGGTATGAGGGCCAGAATGAAAGACTGACAACACACGGGCCGCACAGGTTTGCGAGGTGGGGGTGTTACAGTAGCAGTGGGGATGGGGGCGCGGTCGACATCATGCAGCCGATGCAGTTAGTGGGGCGTAAGGGTGAGCTTAGGATGCGCATGCCGTGAGAACGGGGTCATGTGACTCAGCGGCGGCAGGGATACAGAGACGCGGAAAAGACGGCACGTGGGAATCTTTGTGGAAACACGATGGGCCCTGGAAGTGGATCCTGAGACTCAGCCCAGCCCAGCCCAGCCCACGCAGGCAAACCTACCAAAGGCAGCGCCCCCTACAGACGACGTGCCCTCAATGTATCAGAATTTAGGTTGATTCATTTGAATCAAACCAAAACACCTAATAATAAAAATAATATTTATTTCAAAATGCACCCTGTCCAGTCTGAAAATAATGCAGAGCAACTGTATAAGCTCCTGCATATGAAAGGTTAACTTTACAAATAAAGTCAGACGCCCTCAGAGATTCTCATGGGAAATGGGGCATGACAAACTACACACAAGGCGTCAGTGTTACAAATAACTAGGCTGCTAATAAAAATAATAAAAGAGGATGATGCTGCTGATGATGATGATGATGGTGATGATGATGATGATGATGATGATGATGATGATGATGATGGTGATGATGGTGACTGAGTCTGAACAGGGTGAGTACTCAGATACTCAGATCATCACGTCTCCACAAACATTCATTAGGTTATTTATTTATTTATTTATTTTTTAAATGTGCCATGCAGTCATGATGAAAGAGGTGATTAAAACCAAAATGGATGATGCCACAGAGTCCCCCTGGGTGGGGGGGGGGGCAGGGGGGGCACCTTACCATATCATCAGCCAGTGTTTTTATGTGGATGTTCTGTAGAAAGGAAAGGACACATGAGACCGAAACAGCACCTAGTGTGGACACACACACACACGCACACGCACACGCACACGCACACGCACACACACGCACAGACACACACACACATATACTGCACACAGACACGCACAGACACACACTCACACAAACACACACACATATACTGCACACAAACACACACAGACACGCACACACACAGGGGCATCACCATGGTGAATTCTGACAGGCATTTTGATCAGAGTGCATTTCTTCTATCACACATATGGTATTTAAAAATGCAGCCTACATAGTTTTAGTTCCTCAAACAAACCATTTTGCCACGGACACAGATGAGTCTTGCCATGGACACGTATGTCCGTGTATCCGTGTACGGAAGGGCTGACGTTGCTTACACACGCACACACAGAAACAGACACATGAAAGTGCAGAGAGGCCGCGACCCGGAGAGTCACCAGAAGAGCGACTCACCGCCGGATTCCCAGCATGCAGCTGCACTCTCCCCCTCTCCATCACCATAAACGCCAGCCGTGACCTGTGACCCTCTGGGAAGAGCTTGCCGTAACCCGCACAGACAGACCGCAACCCGAACGCTCAGACGGAACAAGCTCCCGGTGCAGAAGGCTGCCGATTAAAGTCCGGGCAGATCTCGCTTGCGCTCCGGCGAAGTGACAGACGATTCCAGAAAAGAAAAACGAGAGATCTGACGCCGTAAATGGTGCGAAGAACAGCAAGAAGTGAGAAAGGTTTACTGCGAGGGGGGGGTGAATTATCAGACAGGCGCCAGGCCTCTGGGCCGACATTGCTGCCCGGGAAGCCTCTTTACACCCCCTCCCATTCCTCAGCCGAGCAGAGAGCCCAAGCCCGTTACCCGTTATGCCGGCCGGAGGGCACACATTTGACAAGGACATATCCCCATCTCCACCCTGCTGGAAATTACCCACTGATGACACATAGGGTGCAGCAGAGAGCAGACTAGAGAAACGGGGTCACATTTGTAGCAGATACTTGGCAGTCATGTGCTGTGGGAACTATAAAGATGTCCCAGGTGCAGAGTTCACAAGAGAACAAGAAACAGATCATGCTTCTTTAGGGGTGGTGGGGGGGGGGGCACTCAGTTACTTATAAGTGATAAGTGAACATGATACACTGGGTTAGGGTTAGGTCACTCCCCAGGGGAGAACCATGGCCGTTAACGATAACTGACATGAGTGACACTTTCAGTGTCCAGGGCAGGAGTGTGGAAGTCGACTCCAAAGTGCTGCATGTGGTTGGGCGGGGGGGGGGGGGGGATTTCTGGATCTTTGTAGCCCTGAGCTTCAGTCTACTTGCTGATAACAGCATTTGCTGCTTCTCACGAGAACAACTTTAATAAGCCCCATCCCGAGCATCAGGTAATATTCTGCAAGTTCGTATCCTGATCATGTTAAGGAAAACATCCTGCATTTACACCACCTGCAGTGCCAGTTACTATGTTACCTGAAAGCTGCCACTTTATTAATAAAGGTTAGGAAAGTCAATTAGTAAGAAAACGGGCATTTCATTTCCATACTTCTACTACATTACGTAACATTTCCCTTCTAGCAAATGTGCATTTCTCCACAATTATTTTGGGGCAGTGATTCAGGATACGCCCACCTGCACCCCATTGGCTGTGCACCGGCAGGCCCATACATGGGGAGGGGAATGTTTGTGCCCTGGTTCTGTCCCATTAAAGTTCCCTAAAATTACGTCAATTCCTTAGTCGCGCCTCAGACACTAAGAGCTTCCAGTGTTCCAGTGTTTCTGAATCTGGGTATTTCACTGGAAAATTCCAGGTAGGCGCCTCATAATATGAAGCATAGTACCCAGCCCCCCCCAGCCCCCCCATCCCAGATGACATGGCTCTTTCCTCTCAGGGTCAGCTGTTCCTGTGTTTCACCAGCACCTTGAGCGCCTGAACAGGAAGTTCTCAGTCTTCGGAATAAGCTGATCGCGCTCCCCACACACGCATCTGATCCCAGCATCCGCCCGCTGACCCCCCCTGCCTCCTACCCCCAGAGCTAAACAGCCGTACAAACAGGTTAGTCAACTCACGCCAGTGCATGTTTAACATGACTGAACGGTGATGACAAAAACCACTCAGAAATAAAATGAAAATATTAATACTAATAATGTCTTTAAGGGAGGCGGGACCAACGAGCATCTCGGCTCTGATTGGCAGGGAGAATAGATTCCAATCAAACCCCATTAAGGATGTTGAAAAGGGAGCTGGCTGGCCACAGAGCATGCATTTCCTGCCAGACATCACCAGGAGATGGCCACCAGCGTGCGTCTCAACCATCCGACGAGCCATTTCCGTCTGCGCTTGCATTTCTCCTGGTCGGGGTACAACATCACGCCCTGGTTTAAAATACCATGTCCTACCCATCGCCTTGCATAACACGGTAAATTCACCACCGCAGTAACAGCTTTGCGATTGTGTAAAGCACTGCTCAGAAAAACAGAGCCCTAATATAACCTCCACAGCAACATTGTTTTAATAAAAATGTAACAGTATATCATATATACAAGTCAATACCGCTCCAAAGGAAACAGACTCATAGGATTAAAAGCATATTCATCCAAGTCTGGCCTGTAAAAGCAGGCCGGTCCGTAATGGTGTTGCGTAACAGAAGGGAGATCAGATCCAGAACCAGCCAAGGGGAAGGACTGCAGAAGGCGGTCCTGAGCTGCCGTTGGGTCCAGATGCAATCATTTCCGTTAATGACTGTTCTGCCTCCACCCCACATAATTCTTACCACTAGGGGGCGTGGTTGCAAACCCGGCATGCCAGCAGCTTGCGAAACGCAACTGAGGAAACGGCCGCAGTCACGTTTCTGATGGGAAAGGGCACAGGAGGTCACACTAAAAGGGTGAGAGAGAGCGAGAGCACTGCCAAATGCTGCATCGGGGGCCCCACTGGCCGGACATGGTAACGCGGGCCTCGCTGAGCAAGCCAGGGGCGGCGGCCATCGATGCAGGGAGCAGGTCCGATGAGGCACTCGCAATCAGGTTTTACTTTAATTAGCGGTGATTAATAACAAACAAAGGCTCACTTGTAGCACGGCTTTCTTGGCTAGGAGACCATGTGGCGTAAACAGCCCTTGGCAGACTGGAAACACCCACCCTCCCCCCATCCCAAATATCATGCGAGTCTGCCTGCCAGCAGCTTCCCTCCAGTACCATCCCGTCCCGCCCGCAGTCGTAATCTGCATTTCACACGACTGGACTCCCACCTGAGGTGGGCGGGGGGGGGGGGCACACACTGGCAGTCCACTAATTAGAAATAATTACAGCAGCCGAAATGTTTGCTGGCCCTGTGCCTGCACCCGAGGCTGGTGGTTGTTCTCTGACGTCTCCAGATGTGCAGAAAGTAACAGCTGGCCTCACTGTACCACACACACTGCTAATGTGGTTGTTTAGGAAGACCCCCCCCCCCCGACACCCAGTCTGAGAGAGCAAAGGAGTGTCCAATGTGGGCGGCAGGTAAGAGCAGAGCTGAGGGGCTGACACTCACCAAAAATCCTGCAAACGAACAGGACCAGCCAGAGGTGGGATGTTGAGGTGACCTCGCGTACTCTCGGTCCCAGCGGCGCACCAGACCGCCAACAATGACCTCCAAATTACTGTACTCTACGTTACATCCACGACAAGTGAGCCAGTGGAAAACAAGCAGCGTATTAGGATACCTACAAATGCAATCAGAAATATTCAACCCCTTCACCTCAAAAGACAGGATAGTAATGTCAAAAAATGACAAACACACAAAAAAAACTCAAAACAAAAAAAAATTATTGATACATATCCGAGTTAATTCGGCAAACAGAATTTGACTTAACTTTGAAGATCAAATGAAAAATGTAACTCTTTTCACACGTGCATGTGCAGTATTATTCAACCTCCAACTTCAGTATTTTGTGGAGCATCCTTTAGCTTTTCTTACTTTTAATAAATGTTTTCGGTAAGTTCTGACAAGCTTCTTACACCTCTCCATCGGAATCTTTGCCCATTCTTCATGTGCAAAAGCCTCTAGCTCAGTGATGTTTGAAGGCCTCTGTGCTGCAACTGCCTTCTTTAAATCCCACCAAGGATTTTCAATAGGATTTAAATCTGGTGACTGAGAAGACCACTCCAGGATGTTCCAGGATCTTTTCCTCAACTAGGCTTTGGTTGATTTGGAGGTTTGCTTGGGATCTTTGTCTTGTTGGAAAGTCCAATGATCACCAAGGTGTAATTTGTCAACAGAAGGCATCACATTTCTCTTTAAAATGGCCTGGTATTTCTGGGAATCCATGATGCCACGTACACAAATCAAGATTCCCAGTTCCTGCCGCAGAAACAAACCCCAAATCATCAATGACCCACCTCCATGCTTGACTATGAGGATGGTACTGTTCTGGTCAAAAGCTTGGCCTTTAGTACACCAGACATACCGCCGGTCCATATGTCCAAAAAGTTCAAGTTTACAGTACTTTCATCAGTCCATTGAACTGTCTCCCAAAACTCTGGAGTTTTATCAAAATTCCTCCTGGCATATTCAACTCAACTTTTGACATTCCTTGTGGTCAAAAGTGGAGTGCATCTTGGAGTCCGGCCATGAAGTCCTTGTTTATTCAGTGCATGTCTTATAGTTGCCACTGAAGCACTTGTACCAGCCTTCATCAGGTCATCCTGTAGGTGTCTTGCAGTCACATGGGAGTTTCTCTTAGTTGTCCTGACTAAGTTGCTAAGGGCCCTTGATGAAATTTTGGTCTTTCTTCCATGGCCAGACAGGTTTGCTGTTCCATGAGTTTTAATCTTCCTTATAATGCTCCCAATGGTGTCTCTTGGAATGGTAAATGTTTTGGAAATCTTCTTATACCAAAAGACCCTTAAGGTGTGATGAAATAATCACCTCTCTCAGCTTTTGTGGAAGCTCCATTGTCTCTCCCATGATTGCAACTCACCTTGAATACCTTCATGGGTGTGGTTTATATGCATCACAGCTGAAGCAAATGAAGGATCATTATAGAGACTGCAAAGGCTTAATTATGTTTCCACTCCACTTTGAGCCATAAAAACCCATAGAAAGCTTTATAAAACAACAATATTGTATGGGGCTGAATAATTGTGACTTGGCTATGTTAACAAAATATACTGTTACACTTAATACATCACATATTTTCTGTGATTTTGACATAACTTTAATTGATAAATGTTTAAAATTTTTGGGGGGATTCAATATTTCTGATTGCAACTGTATGTCGACGGGAAGGAGAACATATCAGCCACGGCGCCGAGACGGCGTCTTTGATGGAGGCGCACGGCTCCAAAGCAGCTCCCCGATGAGGAAGCAGGCAACTATTACAAGAGCCATTATCTATGAGAACGGGCAGCACAGGGTCATTTCTAGAGGAGCAGAGCTTCCCCATTTTCTCAGTTCCTGCTCCTTAAAACGGGCAGCGCTTCAAGACAAAGAACATGAAGAAACCAAACAGACATGACCAATGTTTTTCCCCATAAACAGCAACTCCTTTTCCAGGAGCGACTCTGCAGACCACAAAGGGGGAAACAGCCCCAATCTTCTCAAATTCACTCCAGATTGCCAGTGAACTCCAGTGAGCCACTGGAGATGAGATAAATTAAATATTTAAATAGATGGTTTTATAGAGATCGATGCCCGTCTGGCAGAGCCACAGCAAAGCAATTTTAGGGAACGCCCCTCATCGGCTGGCCAATCAGCCACTGATTCATGGTGTGGTATAACCTAAGACCCAAAAGCAAGAACTCAAACGCAGGGCCCTAACCCTAAACTGGAAGCCTAAATCCAAGAACAAAATCCTAAACTGGAACCCAAAATCCGAGAACTAAACCCTAAGATGGAACCCAAAATCCAGGAAATAAACCCTACCCTGGAACCCTAAAGCTGAGAACCATACCCTTCCCTGGAACCAATACCTGGGTAATAAGTAACAATGTATATTATACACATATAAATTACAGTAATCCTCCAGGCCAAAACAGAATCCCTCTCGCCCCCCCCACAGGTTAAAACCGGGTGGGGGCTCTGCAGCCAGCGTGATGATATTTTTATCATGCTCACGGGTTCGAGTGTCACATTCCACACCATTGGTGAGCTGTCAGATGACTGCATTCAAACGCAAATCACAGCTGCGGGGCAACATGCGATTCCCAGGGTGACGTCACCCAACAGGGTCTAGCTGGCCCGAATATGCAGTGCCACCTGCAGGACACCCCCCCCCAGCATGCCTGTCTCAGATAGGTGCTACGAAGCCCCCAGGGAGGGACACCTGTGTAAACAAGAGACATCACACAAACCCCTGGCAGCACCAGCAGACTGGGGAGGATTTTCAGCCCAATAAAGGAAGAAAAAAAAAATTTCCCTGATATTCCAAGAGGGTTAGAAATACACAGCCATTACAGCAAAAGTCAGATGATGTGTGCAGGCCTCTTAACTGGAACTCAAATCCTGCAAAAGTCAGATGATGTGTGCAGGCCTCTTAACTGGAACTCAAATCCTGCAAAAGTCAGATGATGTGTGCAGGCCTCTTAACTGGAACTCAAATCCTGCATGTGTCACATTGACAAGACTGAAGATGACAAACACTGGAAGCTTTCAGGGACCTTCACAACCCAATGGGGAGGGGGAGGGAGGGGTCACAGGCCGCCTCAGAGACCGCAGGCTCATTGCCATTGACAAGTTCCTAGTGTAAATGCTAAACATGATCCCTTATCATTCCCATAGCTGCTCAACTTGAGTCAAAGGGCTCTCGGGGGGGGAGGGGGGTACCACCAGGTTCAAGTCCATATTTGGGACTGGCAGACACATTCCCAAGTTGACTCCACCCTATCCCACCGGATGATGTCACGCTCATTATTACACAAGGCAGCTGAGATGCATTCATCGTGGGGGGAGGGGGGGAGCTTGGCGTTCCCCCACGACCTCATGGATCTGTCCCAGCGCCATGAGAAGAACGCTCTTCAGAAAGAAAGCTGGGAAAGAAAGGCTGCCTATTTTTAGTGAGTATTTAAGGGGGTTTAAATGCAGCCCGAAAGACAGCAGTCGCAGAGCAGGCAGCATGGCTCAGGGAGGTAGGAAGGTCACTAGTTCAAATCCCACGCTCAGCAGAGCAGCCGCATCTCCGTTAGTCCTTTAACTCCCTCGATGGACGGCTGTCCCTGTGCTCAGATCCCCAGCCTGATTCTCACCCCTATATGTGCCTTAAAAAGAGCCTGATGGGACCATGTGAAAACAATACAACACATCACAATAATTCTATTCTTAATTTTATTTCACTTCAGCCCAACACAGGAATTTCTGAGTGGGGCAACCGGATTGTCAGCCCCGTGTAGCGGGTGAACTTTACCGTGCCACTTTCACGATTTCAAAGGAGTACTTCAAATTGCGATAATGATGTGGAATAATAAACGCGTGAGGGACGGTAGAGAGGGTGACAGGTTCAGATCCGATGGGTCAGCAGAGTGATGTCGCCATGATGCCCCTGAGAGAGGCCCCCAACTCCCACTGCTCAGGGACCGTCTGACTCTGCTTTCTCAGCTGTCGTGCCAAACAAATACAAATATATACAGAAGCACCAACCCCCACCCCGTTGGCAGACATTCTCCACCGCTTCCTCTTGCCATTTCCTGATTGCCATGAAACACCCCTTGTGGTTCATTTCCTGTCTCCTGGCCCCCAAACACCCTCCCCCAGCCCCCCCCCCTCAGTTTCCCACACCATTCCCCGCCCACCCAGAAAGAGACCATGGCATGGAGAAAGAGAAGCGATGACATATTGGAAAATATCAGGAAATCTGGAAGTTTCCACTGACTCAAAGCTACTGTTGCTGTTCTGACCAGGTGATGATGTCTTTAAACAGTCGACTGGTGGTTTACAAAACAACGGCGCCGTTTGTGGAATCTGTTTACGGCCTCATTTACAGCAGGTCACATACATCAGCATTCATTTACAATGTCATTTGCAGCGACGCCCATTTGTCCATTTACAGTGTCATTTACAGTGTCATTTACAGTGTCATTTTCAGTAGTGTCCACTTATTACTGCCCGTTTACACCAAATATCCGCAGCATCATGTACTGGAGCATCATTTACACCGTCCATCTGCAGTGTCATTTACAGCAGCTGACGTTTGCAGTGTCCGTTTGCAGAAACGTCGTTCGCAGCAACGTCCTTCGCAGCCAGCATGCGTTTGCAGCGCCGCTTGCGGCACCGACTTGCCCCGAACTCACAAATCATTTGACCACACGTTACGTCTCACCCCCTCGACCTTCTGCCACAGTCAATCTGGAAAAGGAGACGTCTCCCAGTACAAGAGGATTGCTCTCCCTCTGGGTTCACCTGTCTGTTTTTTTTGCACCTGTACCTTCCCAGGCTCTCCACCAATTGGACTACCACCCCCCCCCCCAGTCCCACAATGGTAGGACTGGTAGGTGTAGGTGAACTGGATTCCTCTGGCAGGGTACAGACAAACCCCAGGGGGGCTCAAGGCTCAGCCCAGCAATACATGGTGATTGAACTGACACACCACGACATTCTCAAAAACCGTCGCTTCACAACATACCAGAAACGGCAGCCATTCACAGAGCCCCGCCTCCATCATCTGACCAACAAGACAGCAAGCTTTCAGGCACCTACTCAGGACACCTTCGTGTTGGGCCTGGAGGGGTCCTACTTCCCCTCTTACTGCCTGTATTACAGCTCCAGAATTTACTTTATGCAGCACGTAATTCAACCCCTCCCCCAGTGAAAAACTCATTTACACACAGATCAATATGCGATTGATCAGACTAGCTTGCAGATTAATAAAACATTCAATTAAACTTTGTGAACAGAGAAAGAAAATAAATATCTATTGTAACTAATTACAGGTTCTAATTAGCACTGGAGGGCTAAAGAGTTAATTGAATGACGCTTTGTTTAAGCAAATACTTCTGCTATCATGGTAATTGAATTTAATGAAATCACTTTATTCACACATTGACAGCAAGTCTGCTGCCGTTTGCCTGTTAGAAATCGACTCTGCATCCAACTGCAGGAGAGAGAGCCAAAAAGGAGGAGAGACTCCTGACCGGCCGATATACGAGCCACGCCTCCAGACAGAAAACTGAACGGACAGGTCCATTTCACCAGCTCAGGACAGCGTCTCTTTGCTTGGGCGCGTCGCAAGAATGAAACAGGTAAGACAGCCAAGGAAAGAAAAACAATGTATTTTACAGGCAAGGCATGGATGGTGAATTTACCCAGTGCCTGGTTTATAAGGCATCCAGTTGAACTGGGATTCAAGTGTTTCACATGAAAGAAACCTGACGTCGATAACCTCAGCATCTCCACAACTTTGGGGGGGGGGGAGTATCATTCAAAAAGTACTGAAAAAGGTTACTCCTCACAAAGCCAGCAGACTGATCAGAGGGTGACTGCACTCATGAAGCGTATGGTGACATTGGGGACAAGAGTCCAAGCAGTTCCAAAGAAGCCCCAACATGGTCCAAGCAGCAAGAGACCACTGCACATGGGGGGGGGGGGGGTGACCAGGGCGAAGTGCCCATGAGCAAGTTTAGTGCTGACAAGCATGTGGGACACGCTGGAATGGCCCTGGGACAGGATCCAAACGACCAGACAAGGCACATAACTGCCACACAGGAAAACAAAAACAAGTGTTTCCAGGCAACAGCTTGGGCGTCTATGGGAACAGGTAAGACATCACACAACCAGAGCCTCAGTGTACACACGCCTGGCCTTTCTGCTAGTCAAAGGAAAAGGGGGGATCCCTGTAAGGACATGTCCTTGACGTAGGTCTGAGAAAATGCGAAGAAAGACACATCAGACCAACAGCCAGCGAGGTCCAAGTATGATTTAATCCAAGAAGCCAGTGGAGATTTCCAAATAGCAAAGGGGCGTAAATTAATAAAAAAAAAAAAACACTTAATCACTTAATATACTACATATGGAACCATATTTGGTCACTTAAACTGAAGAGTGACTTCATTCAAAATACACACACACACAAGACAATCTCTTTTTACTAAACACATAAGATTGTGGATCAATCAAGTAACATCCAGCAAAACTATTTAAAGTCAGTGCAAAGTTAACATTTCAGATGATTCCTTTGCATGTCTTTATTCTTCCTTCAAAGGTCCAACAACGATGCCAGCCTGGGACACATGTATGAGGTTCAGGCCACGTTCGACAGCTCTTTGCCGCTGCTCGGCCAAAGCCCTGGAAGCTTCCACAGAGACCCTCCTGTCCACCGCCGCCGCCAGGATATCAGGAATCCCATTTGCATGACCTCATTCCCTGCCGCTGCTCGTGGCCACGGGACCCCATCCCTCTTATGACGGGCACAGCTCAGCGCTGCTTGGGGCTCCCGGTAGAATCAACAAACAAAAGCAACAAAGAAGCTCAAAGATCATCACTCAGCATGACAGGAAATGCTCACCGAGGCGCTGAAACACAAACTGACCAATAATCCACCAATGTCGGAACAAACATGGCCGCCTCCATGAACACGCTGCTGTGTGTTGCTTTATATTTTAGCAGATTTGGAGTGAGATTATTTTTTCCGAGAGACAGACAAACAAGAAACACAAAGTAGGCAAACCACATTAAAAGCTTTATAGAATATTTTAGTACATTCATAGCGATATTCTTTTTTCGAGAGGCAAACAAAGTAGAAACCAAAAGACACTGACAAGTCTGGTAAAAATCTGATACTGCAAGCCAGGATACTGTTTACGGTCATGATGCGGTATTCTCTAAAATTGAACACGTGCAATTACATTTATAACTTAATACATTTAACAAAATAAACATTTTTAAAGATGTATAAAATGGAATAACTGTTGAGTGTGTGAGCCGCCATGTTGAAATTACGTCACAGGGGCAACTCGGACAACAAAATCTTGTCCGACATCAACGTCATAAAAGAGGCGCGTTTCCGACAGGAAGTGGCGTTTTTCTTGACGTTTCGTGACGTTTCTTCCGAGTTCCGAGTTGGAAAGAGGTAATCGAACGCACCACAAAGGCCAACCCCAGAAATGGAAAACCCCTCCCTCTGCGGGGGGTTCGGCACTCAGGACCTCTCCATGCACTGTACCCAGCCTGGCACCGAACAGAGGGTCGGCAGAGCAGGATACCAGGCTGCAGACGTTTCAACACGTGGGGGAGGGGGGACACTTCCCCGGAGCTACATACATTTTCTGCTTATTTTGCTAATTACAGAAAATATTGCTGAGATCCTCCAGGCCATCATGGGAAGATAATGAGCAGCACAGAACTGCATGGAAGCCAGCTTCACCAAACGCCGCTATCCAAAGCAAAAGGAGGGGAACCACTGAGAGAACAGCTAGTGGGCCCCTCTGATGGCCTGAGATAATCACATTCCTGACACCAAATGCACCATGAATAAACAACTGCAATGATGGAATGGAAAACAGCCCTAAAATGAGGAAAGTTTGGGCAAATCAAGCGGGAAACGGGAGAGTCAGTTACAGCTTGAATTCTAGTCTGAGGGCCAGTCTGAGGGCCAGTCTGAGGGCCAGTCTGAGGGGCAGTCTGAGGGGCAGTCTGAGGGGCAGTCTGAGGGGCAGTCTGAGGGGCAGTCTGACTCATTTCACCGCCTGCATCT
>JAODKE010000002.1:28368266-28393355 GCA_026779605.1 Mormyrus hasselquistii | reverse complement strand
CAGTCTGAGGGGCAGTCTGAGGGGCAGTCTGAGGGGCAGTCTGAGGGGCAGTCTGACTCATTTCACCGCCTGCATCTACTGCTGTTTACTGTACTGCTGTGCATTTCATACATGAACTTCGATTGCGTTTGATTTCATAAAGGGTGAAATACCTCACCTCAGCACTTAACCAGCACATCAAAATATACCATTAAAATTATGGATAAATAAAGCCCGATTCAGGGGTAAAATGGGCACTTCATAACCTGACGGCAATGTGATCATTTCACCGAGACGACACTCTTCACAAAGAGAAATTGGCGAAATTGCAGAAAATGGCATAGATCCCCCTTCCAGCCATCCCTCCCCTAACGAGTCTTAACATCTGTCTGTGCCGGATGTTAAGAGAATTCCAGAACTTCCCGCCTGCTGGAATGCCTTGGTCGGGGGGGTGGGGGTGACAGAGTGGAATCAGATGGCAGATTCCAACATCAGGATAAACAGCAAGAAAGCAGGAAGAGATTTTCAGCCCAAAGAACCAGATGGTCCCACCACAGAAGATCTGTTTTCATCTCTTCTCAGCTTTTAAAATTGCATTTACTAGATCATGAGACGTCACTGTCAAAATCAAACAAGCTGTAGCTGCCATCTCAGAACTGAGTACTTTATTTAAAACCCTGGGAAAGAGTATTTGACACAAAACCAGGAGGTGTTCCACAGAGTCAGGTTTCTCAGTTAGCTGGGTTAACTGAAGCTAGAAGTCATGATCGTCCAATAAGAATTTAGACAAGGAGCATTCCTATTGGACAATCATGACTTCTATCTAGCTGAGAAATCCTGCTCCATGGCACACCCCCAAGCCTTGACTCAATGACTGACAATTCGAGTGGCTGTCCCATTTAGCTATGGTTACCAATGGTTACTGGCGATTTTTTTTGGCAGAATAACTCTTTTTAAAAAAATAGGGCCAGAACAGGCCACACCTGGGACAAAACCTGAAGATGTGATGCTAAGGACAGAGGGCAAGCTGCTTAGATGTTTGTTCTACACTGCGTGACCCGCGCAGTGAGGCAATTAGGACCAAAGGTCAACTTCAAACAGATCCCATCCGTCCTACATAGTGTCTTCCTAGACAGGACACCCATCAGGAAAGATATGTGAAGTTGCAGGACACCTCCACCACCACCACCATGTGACATCTGCACAGCACAGGAACCAAAAAAATTCAAAGAACCCAACAGGACCAGTACTGACCTGCCTATTTACAAGTGCGGTTATAAGTGCTGTGACTCTGGTTAACACTATTTACCAATGTGGTCAATTGGTGTCTGTACTTGTGTTTCTAAGTATGTACTTGTGTTTATGCATTCAGAAGTGTGTTTGTACATGAAGATGGATTCTTAGGTGTGTAGCTGCGTATAAAAGGCGTTCACGCGTGTACTGGGAAATGTGGCCACAAGCTTTCGGGCACGTTAGCCTGCCCTGTGAATCAAGCATTTATATGATCATAATCCCGTATGATGAGCGGACGTACACAGTCACGGGCTGGGACGCCACGTTACATCCACATGCCCAGCCAGCTGTCCTCGGCATCCCAGCTAACAAACCCGCCACGGAAGGCAAGCGGGAATAAACGGCAAAAGTGATTCGGGGGGGAAATACCGCTAGACAACATGTGATGGTGTGACAACACAGGAACACAAAGTGAGCTCTGTGTTTGGGGACAGCATGACAGCGATGAAGCTGCAAATGTGACTGGCCGAATTTAAAATAAACCGAGATTAATGTAACCTGATGAGGGAAATAAAGACCGATAAACGTCTAAAGGCAGCGGCTATTTTGAGGTTATTGAAGTATAAAGACTTAATGCCGCTTATTTCCTGCTGTACGGGAGCGAAGTTTGTACCTTTGTGGTATAACAAGAATAAAACATCATTAACTCAAAGCGTAGCACTTCATTTAAGATTTGTGATGTCCCCAGGCTGCTGCTTACCAGCTTTTTGTTCTTGCTATCATCCTCGGTCGGCTTTCTTTTTGACGGCTTGCTCGGGTCCTCGCCGCCGGCTGCTTGGCTCGCTGGATCCATGTCGGCTATCAGTCACTTTCCGTAAAGTTAGACGATAGTGTTTCTTTAAAAAGCGAATTACTCCAAATATGCGGAAAAACCCATGCCATCCAATAAAGGGAAAAATAAGTAAAAAGTGGGGTAAATCCGAGAGTAGTTAATCCGAATGGCGGGGAGGTTGTCGCACTCGCATCCAGCTCTCAAGGCCGAAAGGGGGCGCTTCTGTCAGGGGGGTGGGGGGTTCAGACGTGCTGCCAAAACGATCCGATCCTGGAGGCCGAGCGATCTGTGTAAACAGACAACAGCGGCAATCAAATCGGACACATTCCAGAAAAACAAAATGATAAAAATGTTTCGGAAAAGGACAGGGTGCACTCGTTCACGTGTAACAAAAGGATTCAATGTTTCACATGTAACTTTTGTCAACAGTGTATGAAAACAACGCTGTAAACGCCCATTCAGATTGCTAGTTACACCCGTCCTTAACTAGCTGTGTAGCCGGGGTTACTCGATCCGATCAACCTGGAAGAAGACGGGGTAGCAACACAACTGCTAAATACACTCCGGGAAAGTCAGAAGGACGGTCCAAGGGGCACCAAATGTGGCGTTTCAACGCGATCACAGAACAAAACTTGTTAATTCAGCAGCCATACATGTCTGTAGTCAGTGGTCTGTGGCTTGGTAGGTTCAATACAATTGATAGCGGTTTTTCTGACCAGCTAGTTAAATCATATCGGTCGCCCACAGTTATGCACCGCATTTTAAGTCATGGGAATCCCGTAAAATGAAGAAAATGACTCCTGTCGTTTTAAACTCCACCAATTTTATTTATAAGAAATAAATCACCGTTGCATAGTCCAAGCTCCAACATAAAACACAACATCAATAGTCAACAAATGCATCACCCCGATGCATTAGATAGCACTATTAATTACGTTTGACTAGTAACACACATTGATTTGATATCAAATTATATTCAAATAGCAAACCATATTAACCTGTCAAACAAAACTCCCTAGGTAAATCCCAACCATAAAGCTTACCATCACAACCAAACAACGAGACGCAGGCCCTCTACGGACGCACCCACAGGGCGCTCCGATTCGCCTAAGAAAAGGGATCAACCGTGCAGGCGCCGCATTTCTATTGGCTCTTTGTTCTGTCAATCAAGAGGTCAGCTTTGTTACTGAAAACGGCAGGTGCGCCGTTTGTCACAATGACGCGCAGGGAATGCAAGGTGCGTACCGGCGTGCCTACCGCAGGGCGGCCCCAATACTCCCTTAAATCAACTGCCTTTATTTATAACCCACCGTACGGCTTTTATACAAGGATTCCTAAATCGCAGCTAATTAAAGCAGACGGCGCTAGCTTGTATAAATATACTATCACAAATAGTAATAACTATTAAGTATACAACATCCAAACTACATACATTTAATAATTTTTCAGAAAATTCTTGGTAAATTTAGTTTGCATACTTCAATTGATTTATAGATAAACTGCGTTATATGAATAAAGACGGGGGGAGGAGTTAAATCGAAAGGGGACGGGTTGGTTACATTTTTAATTGACCTATGTTGTTTTCCAACGGCGCTGTTTCAATGGTTATTATGTTACTCGTGTATCATTCTTTATATCGAACATAAATTTACAGATCGCACCCCATATTAATCTAATGTTAGACACTTAGTTTAAATGTATCTTCCAACTCATCAACAGTACAATTTATGGCTGTACATCAGCACGTGCCGTGATCGCAGCTTCACACAATTGCGCGAGGCAGGTGTGTCTCAAAACACACCACTCGGTCGTGGACCACACCAGTAATGAGGTTTGAACTGTAACAGGAGTGTTTCGTAATGGTGTTGTAAAAAAAACGCATTCCACCAGTGAAGGAACATGTTTTGCTTGTTTTTACTTTATCGTTAAATGTCTTGTTCACTCCAGGCGCTGCGATATCTCGTGCTCCACAATTTTTAAGAGCGTCGTATCGACCGATTTCACCACAACCTGACGCCGGCTAAAGCAGCGATCCGGATAACCCGTTATCGCTGGCTCCCAATGACTTCCTTCCCTATCTCTCAGTCCCACCGGCTCAGCTTGGCTTGGATGGTCCTCTTCCTCGGTCTGTATCTCACGTGGTTGCTGAGGGGGAAAATGAGGGCGAATCAAAGTCTGACCTATCAAATAATACATGAAGCGTCACATGATTACCGGCCCTAGGAATCGAATGATCGGCAAAGGGACCGGGGAAATGGTACTCCGTGTGTCGGGAACGAGCTGTCACCTCTATCAACGACTATCCGCAGTAATTTACTATTAATAATAATAATAATTCATTTGTTATGGGCATTTCTCAGTGCAAGTGCGTTACACGGACATTGTTTTCTTGTACATCGCATTGGTAAAAGGGCAGAAACCCGCCTTAGGTTTGGTCTTTAATTGCCCAATTGATTTAGTATTATTTGTTTCGTTGAAAATGTCCTTCGCTTTTTTGTACGTTAATGGTGCCCTTTTCACCAAATGCACTAATGAAATCGCTATATCTGTGCTGTTCGAGTTAAGTTATACGATCTTTCTCGTTCTGCTTCGCTATTTAAGTTCAACCCACCATTCTGCTTTTAGGAGATACATTCAGTCATTGGTTTGACTGTCTCCTGAAACATTAGGGGTCTTTTATTGTGTTTCTCTTTGTTGTTTGTCTGTCTGTGAGTAATGTACCATGAGTCTGCAAATAAATAGAAATAATTAATTAAACTGAAATGAGTGACATGCCTAGGCAGATAAAGATTATAGTAGCGGAAAAAAACAAAAGGACTCATCAAAAGTTTGTACACATAAATAAATAGCTGTTGACCACTGCGTTTTTATTCTGACTAATTGCATAAACAGCGTGCGCAGAAAGTTATGATAACATTAACATATTATGAACTTTTAATTAATGCAGACATTACACAGGCTTCAGATTTGTAGTTGATTTATATCTAGAAATGGATTCTGCATGTCAAAGTCCTGGCTGGCCACATAACACGTGTCCCCTGACACAGCACAGCATCACACGGGCAGGAAAACAGGTGACGATTCACTATCAGCTTCAAGACAAAGGAGATTTATTTGGAAAAACTGAAAAAATTGGGGTAAACTATAAAACAAAAAGGACCATGAGGGGTCAGGACTAAACAGGAGGAATAAACTGAATAACAACTTTAAAAAAAAAAAAAAAAAAAAAAACCCCATAATATGACACAATCGGGGAGCAGGACTAGGGAAACCAAGCAGAACAACATTAGCACAGGCCTCTAATACACAGACAAACAGAACAGGCACTTAAATACACACAGAAACTCAGGGCAAACAAGGGGCAGGTGTAAATTGTAAATCAAATAAATCAATCACAAAAGGAGCAGGAAAATGAGCATCAGGTGAAACAATGAAGCACAGAACTAGGGAACACTAGAAACACTAAAACTAAACACTAAAACTAACCAACACTCTGGGAATACACTAGGATAATTCACAGAACCAAAGGCCAGAAGTGAACAGTAAAATAGCTGGGCAACCTATAAATAACCAGGAGAACAGAAAAGAAACACGGTGGAACAAAACAAATAAATATAAACCCATGAGCAGATGATTACGTCTCAGCAGCCCAGGGAACAAGCAGAACACAAGGGATTAGACACAATGGGGGGACAAGAGTCAGGGAGGAGAACAGGATGGTCAGTGACCCCTGCTGGCCAAACAGGGAGGGAACACAAAGGAGAAGACTGGGATGGGCGTGGCCCCTGACATCCTCCTGGCCTGATACAGGGCTAGAAGGTCTAAGCTAGAATTCCTAGCCCACTGCAGACTGGATAACTTAATCCAGACCAGAGAACCCATTATCAGCTGTGTGATTTTAGTGTCCAAGGAACTACTGAGGCTACAAGACCTGGCAGTCAATCAGGTGCTGAGGCAGCACTGCTAGAGATTAAAAAGCCTCCCAGTGTTTGATGTAGTATTATTGAATGCTTCCATTAGCACACACTGCTTATCCTCCCCCTGGAGGGGATGCCAGTCCATTAGACATCACACACACACACACACACACGTCCAAGCACAGTCAGTTTGAGATACACATTCATCTCATTTTCCAAATGCTATTCCAGTACAAACTGTTGATTCAAGTGACACCTGAATACACTAGTGGCCAAAATTGTGGAAACACTTCCAATTTTTAGAGATTGCAGAACTTTAATCAACTGTTGCTCCAGTCATTAAATCATTCAATGTACATTATTTGTAACATTCTTTGATTGTTTTGAACATCACCACCAGTATCCGTGCAGTAATTTTTAAAGCATAATGTCAACAATGCTTGGCGTTTCCACAATTTTGGCCACCAGTGCATATAACACAAAACAGCCTAGGCAACTTTTTAACACTAAAAGTAATATTTGACCCCTAATTATGTTAATAGGTATTTCATGGACTATTACTCTGTAAATGGTTTTCTCTGATTATAATGAACAAATCCAGTGAAATTAGTATGTTTAAATAGTACCAAAGCTGGTCACTCATGAGACCTAAAAGTCCATCTGATCATCTGGCCCAAGAAAGTACATTAAAAAGGACTCAGTTTTAAATAGCTGCGAATAGTTAATATTGCATTGCCGAAATGTCTCACCATTAAATGACGATGTCGTGTTGTAAATATGATGATAGCTTATGTTCCCGTGCTGGACGATGACAGCAGTAACAGCAGAAGCTCCCCTTTCTTCTCAGAGTTTTCCACTGGACAGTGTCTGGCTCCCAGCATCAGCTTAGACCACGTCCACAAATGAAAATGCCACACCGGCAATGTCAGATCGTTTATGCAAGTATTCTCATCCATACTGAAACAAGCAGAAATGTACATGATGAGATTATTGCCCTATTTTTGGTACACGCACATGAACACAGTGACTAGTAAATTAGTTTTTTTTTGCAGAAATATGCAAGTCACACCGTGTAACACAATATTTAGCTGCATACAGCTCAGCAACGGGGAGAGCATCACTACAAGCAGCCCTTCCATGGCTGCCATGTTGGAAGACTGTTTACTTCTGTGTAGGGTGACCAAGTGACCAATCAGACTATAGCTGTATCTACCTAGCCTTATATTCTACATCTTTCTAAACATCCATGCAATAAATCCTGGGATAGGTTGGGCCTATTGGGTGGATCCATGTGGTGGATCTTTCATGAAATGAAGGATTGCATTTCTAGGCCGCATTTTAAGGTGAAGAAGGCTGCAGCCACCGAAATGGGGCACAGGGAGTAAGACATTGTGACTAGCAGGGTCAAATTAGGGAAGGGCCATGTGAGCCAGAGGAAAACGTTACAGGAAATGTACCGTGTTGAGTGTGGTGGCGGTAGACTGCACCGAGCACTTCTTTCATGTGCTCAGCGCTCGGGGTGCAGGTCAAAGTGGCCATTATGGGGGCGGAGCTCAGCCATCGCAGAACCAAACACATTGCGTAATTGTGGCATTTCAGACCCCCTCCGGTCCTGGAGTCTGTGACACCGACGCACGTGTCCAGGCCTTGTTCCTCTTCTCGTGTTTACGGCAGCAAACAGAATAGCTAAAATCACGAGGTTCATTCTGAGGGGCATTTAGCAGAGAGTCGGATGTTGCGAGACCCCAGCTAGGTCTCCCACACAGAGCCCTGTGACCCAGTGACACAGAACATGTGCAATAAGCTGGGGGCCTTTGGTAGACGGCCAGGATTGTCCCTTTCCTTAGGCAAGGCCACCGAGCAGCCTGAAGCTCCTTAAAAGCCTGAATCTCCTACAGGATTTTACTGCCGTTCCTGTTAAATATAGATGTTACCATTGAAGTCAAAAGTATAGCTAATTTGAGGTACAGTAAAATCCAGTAATAACGGACTTCAAGGGACCTGGTAAAACAGTCCAGAGTTGCTGTATGCCGAGAACATAACTACAGGACACCATTTACTCATGCCACACCCCAGCAGACACACTTGTGGTATAGATTATTATATTGTACATGTAGTAATCCAACTTCACCTGACCAGATGCTGACTATTACTAATAATCCCGACTAGGTATCTGCGCTGGATATCACTGGCACGCCATGCGCCTTGTAGACGGAGCCTGTATGTCTGTTATAGCCGAACAAAACTACAGCTAAAAGCGGCCCAAATTGTGTGTCCGTTATAAGCGAAATTCCATTATATGCGACTCCGCTGTATCCGGTGCTTTTTTTGCATGTTCTTAAAGGCGCACATCCAGGACCAGCGGACTTGGTCCATTATAGATGATATTCTGTTATAAGGAAGTCCACTATAACTGTCATAATCTGTTCGTCCTACCCTCCAGTCAACCACGTCCCGTCAACCACATCCCCTCGTTAACCTCGTGCAGATTCCCTGTGTTCATCAGCTGTTTCCGGTTGCTGTTGTCAGTTCAGTGTATTTCGGTTTGCATTTGAGTACGTTTCCCTAGTCCTGTCATTGTCATTGCGTGTGTTTTGCAATGATTCCCCGTAATGGGATCTGTAACAACAACAGGATTTGCTGTGTATGATTCCTGGTTCAGACTTTGAAATATAATATTGTTCTTGTTGGTTGTATGAAAAGTAATATCTAGCACATAAATACTGAAGCATTTAATCATACCATAACACATGGATGTTAAGATAGAAAACAGAAATAGACTTAGGCATATGATTGCTGGGGAAAGATGCAAATCGTGGAATGGAACTGGATCAGCAGTAATGTGCAATCGTGAATAGGTTTTAGTTTCAGTGACGAGTCCTTTTAACATGGCCAGGCTAAGAGGGTTTAACGGAGCCAGACAGTCCCTGTTAGTTTTGCCCAGTGTTTCCCAACCCAGTCCTTGGGGACTCTGTCCTAGCAGAGAGCTGGGAGAGAGCAAAAATATGGGCCATCTGCGGGACCCTGAGGACCGGAGTGGGCCTTGACAAATGCTTGTCTGCGACCGCCCTGGGCCATTGCTCCTGCAGAGGCCCACAGATAACATAAACAGCAAGAAAGCAGAGTCATTTGTGATCATCATGTGGTTTGGGTGGTGGTTTGCAGGCAGCATGAATGGATGGATGAAAGTTGCATTTATATATCACTTTCCAAGACACCCAAAGCACATTCACTGAACCGTTGGGGAGCCGCTTCAACCACAACCACTGTGTAGCTCCCACCCAGATGATGCAACAGCAGCCATTCTGCACCGGTATGCACACCGTACAGTAGTTGTGGTGAAGGGGCAGGAGAGAATTCACCAGTTTGACATGGTGGATGATTTGGAGGCTGGATTTGAAAAGGTCACAGGGTGTAATTTTGGCCTGGACATCAGGGTGCCGCCCATATTCTTTTGAAAGTTGCCCTGGGATCTTTAATGGCCTAGGAGAGTCAGGACCTCATTTCACATCTTACCCAAAGGGCAGCATCAGTGCACAGAGGCACTGGGATCTACACAGACCGCCGGACGGGCGAACCTACTGGCCCACCTCGTCCAGCAGCAGCCCAGCTTTCCTGGTTGGTCTCCCATTCAAGTACTGGCCAGGCCCAATCTGGTGGATTACCTAGTCACACCGGCAGGTGGAGTCCTGCTTCAATGCCCCATTCCTCTTTTAAGATATGTAACCCTGGGATCATGTTTAAATAAATTAATAACCAGACATGTCTCACTGCTAAGTGACAAACGTCCACCAAGCCTTGGAACACAGGAAACACGGCTTGTCAGAAAGCAGCCTCTCACCTGACCTAACGTCACAGGAGGGCAGGGTGATACAGTCACATGTGCAACCCAGGGAAGGTGGTTCTAAGCACCCCCCATAAAAAAAGCTGACCAATCAGGAACAGCTGCTCAGTCCTCCCTTTCTGACTGTGGCTGGCTGGCTAGACAACAGGCTTAGGGCTGTCGCTGGAGGCTCCGGCAAGGTGAACGGCATGGGTGACGTGACTGATCTGGAGCCAGGACCTGCGTGTGCAGGAGGTGCGCTGGCTGCCGCAGAGCTCGCGGCCCATAAATGTTAATGTGCTTCACCTGCCCAAGGTCAGCAACCTCAAGTACATCGAGGAGGAGGAGAACGAATGAGTCCACTCAGTCCACAGTCCAGCCCTGCTCCATGGTCCAGCTGTGAAATGATTTTTCTGTCAATTATGGGCTTCGAACCTATGAGGTATCGATTAGTAAACCACTGAGCTCCACATCCTCCCGCTGAAGAATCCGGAATGTGCACGGTATATTAAATGAGACTTCTTTTTACAGTAAGCTTTGAACCCGAGGCGTTTTGGATACAGGTATAGATCACTAAACCATCGAGCTAGACACACGTCCAGCATTTACAAGTAACTGAAGAACTGGTATCTGCGCTGTATATTAAATGAGACTTAATTTTAAGCTGCAAAATTTAATAACATGCTTTTTTTTGTATTACAGATTTGTTTTGCTTCAATTTTGCAGGGTTTAATTTTCATACCTCCTCATTATCTTTATTGTTTAATTTTTAGCCTACATTATTTACCTTGACATTTCATGATTCTCAGCAAAATAATTGCCTGAACCTTATTATCTTGCAACTACTTTACCAGCAGAAGTTGGAAAAACCGATTAGTTACACAGAGGCAAGCGATGCAGCCGGAATTGGTCGGTAAGGCTGACGTCAGCGATGACTCAGCAAAGCAGAATGGGGGGGGGGCTGCACCTTCATGCTATATCATGTATTAACTCCATCATCCGGACCACATCTTCCCCACACCTCATTGAGGTGGCCAACAGAAGCTCCATGGAAACCACATTGCCATGGCGACACAGCACATCAATCTACAGTCCACACAAACAGGAAGCGGGGACTGAGGGCGGGCGGGTGACGGTTAGGACCTAGCACGCGCACAGGGGGTTCACTCTCAGTCATTCCAAAAAAGGGGTGGGGCCAAACAACATATGCAGGCAGAATGGGGATTCCCCCTGACACTTCATCCAAGCATCAGTATCGATGCCCCCTGAAGGGTTGTGGTGGGAGGACAGACTGGTGCAGAGATGGAGGGAAATGAATTTCAAAATTATTCATGTCTCTCCTACCGTGCCGACAAGGCGAGTGTGGTGGCCCAGGGTCGAGGTTGGCTGCATTTATCCTGCAACCAGGATACATGGAGACCATGCCTTCTTCTCCCCCAGGGTGAAGACATTAAAAAAATAAAATAACTGGCGATTACTCCTCGATTAACATGCACCTAAGCTCTCCATTAACTGCACAGAATGTTCCCAGTACAGAATATCTGAGCTTTGAGGACCTTCGGAGCAGCGGCACCTTCCAGCAGAGACTCTGAACGTCTGTGATGTTCTCTACAGACCAAAGGCAACACACATTGTTCAGGACCTTCCTGTCACAGATCTATCTTCATTGACAGCAAAAGAACCAGATTTAGGACTCAGACGTAGTTGGGAGTCGGGCCCCCCCCCTGCGAGATCATGCTGTGCTTCAGCTCACTGCCTACCACCAACGTGCGTCGCATGTTCGTCTGACCTGAGAGACATTTCCTGGCTAAGAAAAACTTCTTCCTGACTGCCCCCACCCACCAAAAAAATGTGGATGTTTAAAATGACATGTGTGGTGAGAGATACGGCCCAACTGCCTCCCCCCCAAAAAAAACACAATGCATGGCTTGGTGTGGTCCATCTTAGGCATCCCCCAGCTTCAAAAGGCCCCATTGTTCCATCCCAGCGTTCATGGGGGTGATAGCTGCAGGTGTTTCCTACAACATACCCCCCCACACACACACGATCCCAGACCAGAAGACAGATACTTAAGAGCCTTATTTACGGCATGGAAGCAAACAGGAAATGGCTTTGGAGCCTCAGAGACAAATCAGCTTCCTCCTTCTCCTCCTGCTGAAAGGCCAAACATCTAATAGTTACGTTTCCGGTTAGTAGGCACCTCTGAAGAAGACACTTAACATGACAAATTCTTCTAAAGTAGACAGGCATAGAAAAAATCTTTCTGCAAACTCCAGCCTGGCTCTGCTTCTCATTGATGAAGGGCTTCTTCCTTGCTTTATGGGACTTCAGTCCTGCTTCTAGGAGCCTGATACGAACTGTCCTAGCAGTGCACTTCACACCTGCACTTAATGCTTCCAATTCCTTTTGAAAGTCACTTGATTTCATCCTCCGATTCATGAGAAACTCAGATGTGTTGACGGTCATCTCTGACATTAGAAAGTTGCTCCCTCTACCTGGCTGGTTTCTGGTCGTTCCCAGTGTCTCCTGCTTCACCTTGTTCTTCTGTGCTGCTGTCTTGAGCCTGGAAGCAGCCTGACGTGTAGCCTTCTGCTGTCAGAACCAGGACTAAAACTGGATTTAAAAATGCAAATTGTTTTTTAGAACATGGAGTGGTCTCAATTTTTTAAGAGCTGTATAGTAAAGAATAGACGTGTCTTATTTAATCAAGCAGCTTTGTCTGAATCTGCCAGTTAGATGTTCGGCATCGGTGGTGGGGAGGGGGGAACGTACCGGAACCTAAAACCTCACTGTTCTTGAGGCGGTACAAACCGGCCCGTTGCCTGTGCTGTTTCTGCATTCAAAGAAAACATGGGAAAGGGGGGAAAGGAAACACACAGGAGTTGTCATTTTTCAGCGAAAAGAATAAAAAATGCTCCAGTGCCCCCCATAATTAGGAATCTCTTAATGCTTGACATGATTGCAATCGACGACTTATAATTAAAATGCAAATTTGGGCAGGGAGTAATGCTCGCGGTGGGGCGAGCCCGTCCCGGCGGAAGCTGCCGGGATTCGCGGACGATCCTTCGGAAAGAAGGCTCCGGTGGCTCCGTCTGCCAGACACGTGCGCGGCTTTCGGCGTGTCTCAGCCGCCCTGTGCCGTATGCTGGCTCTTTCATTTAGGATTATTCTATATAAATGATGCAGGAGTGCATCATAACACACCCATGTGGGACAACACCTTTGGTATTTCTGACACGTCAATATCTGGCTGCTCCCACCAATTAAAACCAAAAGAATGTTCAAGAAAACAATATACAAGGTTGATAGTAAGATGGTTTTGATTTTTTTTTTTTTGACAAGTCAACGATCTGATTCATATTTAATGAGCCAAACGCTTATGATTTTATATCAAAGTCTTACACCCACACACACTGCGGCAATGGGCCCAGAAATATGAGTGTCTAACTCATGCGCTGCGCAGTGGGTTAGGAATCTGTGTTTGGGTCCAGAAGGTTGTGAGATTACATCCCATGGTTGATTAAGCAGTCATATTTGTTGGGCCCTTTAAGATCTTTAACCTGAACTGTGGCAAAGAAGCTGGCATACAGATTCAAAGTTTTGCTCAAATGTGGGTCTCTTTGGACAAAAGCGTACATATTTACGACAGCTTTAAAACCGCAGTACTTACAGTCTATATGAAGGGCGTGAAATTCTCCAGTTGTCAAGATGAGGAAACAACAGGGCATATGTACCTGAACAGAGAGACATGATTTATAATATGCATTATTAATAAAATCATCCTGTGACCCCCCCGAGCAGGAAAAGCAGCCGCATGATGGATGGGTAGATTAATAAGGTCACTGCCGGATGGGAGGGCGCATGGCCGTTCGGGGCGAGGGTAAGATCAGGTGACAGGAACACTCAGTCATTTCACCTGCATCTTATTACAGGACTCAGCTTGGTTTTCCTCTCGTGCTGGGTGAGTCAGGACCCCACAGTAGCCCTGATCCAGAAACAGCTGTTCTGCTTTTGTTTAACTCCTTCCCTATAGGAATTTCCTGTTGCTTCCTTTCATCCCTGCATTAAGGAATTCCTGTTATCCATCCCGCCCAGAGCACATCTCACAGTAACATTCCCGCACAAAACGCTGACGCATCTGATAGTGGAAGGAGGGCAGAAATGGGCACTGTGACCACATTCAATCTGTGCGCAAAAAGGTCACAGATATCACATGACCAGGACACTGTGACCCAACAGAGATCAGAGTCCAGAACATCAATCTAACAGAACCGCCAAGCAAAGCCAGAACTCAACGCAAAGATACTGCTGATGGAATCAGAGCTACATGCCAAGTGAAAGGAGCATTTTAGTCACCACGGAGCTGGGATATAGATACGGTGAGCACAGAATGTGCAGAATGCCGGTGAGTCAGCGACACTCCATTACAATGGCTGGAAACCGATACATGTGTTTTTACATAAGGATGCCAGTGAGACAGATACATCTAGATTATAGATGTGGATATAGATTTACATGAAGGTCAGGGAAAACACTGAATTGCAGGCTATCTCTCAATCCACAGGTATGTAATCTTCTCTGATCCTAAAGCTTTAAATGGCTCTGCAGCGATTTTCGGGGTGGGGGGGGGATGAGTCTGAAAATGTACAATTCAGTTCATCTGACTTGAACCTTTCCTAATGCATTCAGATGTGCACTTGGGGGGGGGGGGGGGTGACATGACAGCAGGGCCACCATTCCACTTCCAGCACGCGCTGAGTGACTGCGGTGATCAGCGTAGGTCCGCGGCTCACCTCACTCACAGCCTAAGCCCCCCCCCAGCTGTGCTAGTGGAGTGTGCCTGTCCTCTCTGCACTTACAAGTTCCCCCCCTGCTGTCCAAAGATATGCATTTGGGTCAATTATTTTCTCAAAAATACCCATAGTGTATGAGTGCATGTGAGTGCTGAGACAGACTCAGAATATCGGATGGTCTGTGATCAGGGGTGTGTGTGTATGGATTTGGTTATTGTGGGGACCCAGAATGTAATAAAAACATTTTTTTCAATGTTGTAGGGACCATTTTTCAGGTTCCCACAAAGATCTGTAAATGCAATCATCCATCCATGTTCTGAAATCCCAACTGGGGTCATGGGGGTGACAGGACCAGAACCTATCCCAGGAATAATTGGCACAGGCAGGAACCAACACACCACAGAGCCAATTCCGACTCAGCAATCAACCCATCCTGCACACTTTTCGACTGTGGGAAGAAACCAGAGCACCCAGCAAAACCCCACGCGAACACAGGGAGAGCGTGCAAACTCCACACACAAAGGACCCGGGACTAAACCCAGAACCTTCTTGCTATGAGGCAGCAACGCTAACCACTGCGCCACCACACAACGCAGAGTGCAAGCGAAAAAGTAAAAATGCTAAAAGTCTCATAATTCATTTGGTTACTTATGGTTAAGGTTAGGACTGGGTAGGCGTTAAGGTTGTCATGTTGGGATTAGAGTTTTCCCTACTGAAATGAATGGAAAGTCCCCACAAAAATATACTTACAAACCTTTGTGTGTGTGTGTGTGTGTGTGTGTGTGTGTGTGTGTGTGTGTGTGTGTGTGTTAGCCGGTTTTTCATAACAGTTGTGTCTGGCAGCTACCCCTTATTCCCCGCTGACAGCAGAGGCACCATGTGTGGGGGATGGTGTTTGACTCAGTGGATTAAGATGTACTGTAGTGCCCATGATCATGAAGGTTCACATCCCAAGGTTGGCAAAGTGATTTCAGGGCAGATTTTTGAGCAAGACCCTTAAACTCCCCCGCCCTCCACCCATGGGATTAGCTGACTCTCTTTTCCCAAAAAATGTAAAACTGAAGGACACTATTGTGGTACAAGAGCCTGCAGTAAGACAAGAACCAGGAGAATCCTTCGGGGAGACCATGTCAACTTTCAATGAGGGTGAACAGCCAGCGGTGACATGAGCCCGCAATCAGCCAATCAGGTCGAGGCTTACTAGCCCACAACCTCACGTAGCCATGTCCTTGAAAAGGCAGGGAGTCACCGCTGCCGATGTGGTCATTATAAACGCCAGTAGTCATTATGTTGGCCTGTTTAAGTTCATAACAAAGTTTCTGCGAGCTGCAGTGTTTGAAACTTTATGGAAGATCCTTTACTGCACGATGAACAATTGAGGTGTTTGTTTTCATCAAAACTTTTACTGTTATGCCGCAGTACACTTGGGGAAAACATGGAAGGGTACTTTATTTTTAGATTATCAAGTACTATTAACTTAATTGTACTTCTGAAACACACTGTAAACTTGCAAATTGCATCCTTTATTTTTGTTCCAGATGGCCAATAATGAGGCAATCAGACTATTTTATTTTACCCACCTAGTATTTCAAACTTTCTCGTCACGTCTGCCGTTTAATTGACGTTCTGCTGTGTGCCCCGGTTATTACAAAACGACGTGCGGCGTGCAGATTTGGAAATCACCAAACAGAGTGGATTAATTAGACTGAGTTGAGCGTAATCTCCTCAGCCTCGGGCCTGACCGGAGAGAGAACAAAAACAGCAGGCGAGAAAAGGTGCCTTTAAGAGCGCCTGAGAGACGCGTCTCTGCGCTGATTCGGAGACGTTTACAGGGCCCAGAGTCAGCGGTCGGACCCTCACCCCTGTCAAATCGTGACGCTTCGCTTTTAAACACGACGGCACTTTCCCCCATATTCCTTCACATCACATACGTTTCAAAATGCTCTGTGGACTCCTGCAGGACTAATTCGGACATTTCCGCCTTGCAGAATGCTCCATAGGTACCAGGTGATGGGAAACTTGATAGCACCTCAAATCTTGACCTTCCTTTGCAGTTTTTTAATGCATTTACACGCCGATACTAGAGTGACCTCTGGGATCAAGTTGTCCCTCTTATACTGTAGGTACCTTGCCTCCCACTTCCCAGTCTCCCACCACTGATCCTGGAAGAGCCACGAATATCGGGGAACAAGCATTCAACCATCAGCACTGATGATTTCACGGGGCGCTGTTATAATGGGGAACAACCACGCAACAGCCTGTAGATTGACAAAAAAGAGCTTTGAACGATTATAATTATGCAACTCAAAATGGATTCTGAGAAAAGGCATTGTATTTGCATATAAAAAAAGTGTGGTCGCGTGGTTTAAATGAAAGCAGTCTATACGTCAACAATAGCAGGATATGCTTGGATTGAAACATAACAGTTGTCCTCCCAAGTTGCGTCTATGTGTTTTCTGCCTACAATTTGCATTTGTAGGTAGTTAGCTATAATTGCTGCCATTTTTAATGTTTAATGTTTGTGTGATTTTATTTTACAGCAGGGAATTTTAACAAAGGATTGAAAGCTACATCTTCTGTGACAATTACCCCCATCTGGCACCGCCGAGACTCGAATCCTTTGGCACATTTCTTAGCGAAAGGCTTTGAAGCACCCTCCACCCCCAGCTCCCCCCCACCCCAGCAGCAAACGTAGGTCTGTGCTGCCACCCAGAGCCCAAAGCTAGAACTGTACAGGTGCATTCATTGAGACCACATGCCAGTCAGGCTTTGTTTCCCACCAGTGCATTTCACCGGCGTCCAAAAACGCAATGGCCTGTTTTATTCTCCAAAGGTTTGGTAAGCTGAACCTGACAGGCATCGGCATACTAGAAAATCATCTCTGTCGAGGCTGTAATTCAGCCATATTAACTCCACTGGCAAAGTAAGAGCACTTAGTCACGCACTCTGGTAATGTATCGATCAGCATGGACTCGCCAAGGATGGAGAAAATGCCCAAGACGGCTCCATGAGGCCAAATGACGGTCATCTCACGCTAAATTGCATTGCTTAAATCCCCAGCCCCAGGCAAGGTCAATGGCTGGCTGCTTCGCTACAAAGGGGCACGATGGCCGTGAGCAGCAGAATGAGAATCGCCAGAAACAGGGGCTGTGATCCAGGACAGCTAAGCGAAAACCTAGACTGAACAGAAATGTGCTTTGGCAGACGCATCAATAATGTTGTGGCTTAAAAAAATATAAAGAAAAATAAAGAAGGCTAATTTATATGACTTTGGGTTACTGCTTTTTGTAAATTTGCCAAACTGGCATCGTCGCTAGCTATTTACAGCCACAGATGGATGCAGACCTTTATTTTGTCCTGATCTTCCCCAAAGAGCTTGTAGCTGAATGTTACCGCTTGATGATAATGAGCAGTACTGGGATGTTAATGGGTCTGTTCTAGTCCTAAGGGAGTAGAGCCAATTGCTGCAGTGGACCAGTGTTAAAAGGAGCTAGTAACTGTAAACAGAGGACATTGATGGAGCTAACATTAGCGTGTCAGCCTGGTCCTCCATGGAGATGCAACCTAGCCTTGTGCTTTCGCTAATCAGCTGACAGCCATAGCCTCTAGTGCTACCACTAATCAGCTAACAGACATGGCTACTAGCATTACTGCTAATCAGCTAACGGCCATGACCGCTAGCATTACCGCTAATCAGCTGACAGCCATGGCCACTAGCATTACCGCTAATCAGCTAACGGCCATGGCCACTAGCATTACCGCTAATCAGCTGACAGCCATGGCCACTAGCATTACCGCTAATCAGCTAACGGCCATGGCCACTAGCATTACCGCTAATCAGCTAGCGGCCAAGGCCACTAGGTCTACCTCACCGAATCAGGCAATGGGGCAGCAGCTAAAGACGCAAGGGAGCGTTTTTGCAAACATGCGAGAAGGGCACAGCCATTCAGACTATGTTTGTGATGTGACCTCCCCAGATCGGCGTGGTCCCTGTATCACAGCCCGGCCTGGCATTCCTCATTATGCAGGATCTACACAGTGTGGCACTCTGAAAGCACTGGAAACAGCTATCCTGCCACCTCAGTCTGACCGGGGGGGACAAATATTCCCCCACACGGCATCCCACAACAACATAAAATGTCACAAAATACGGGAAAGGTGTGACAACCCCCCCCCCCTCGCATTTACAGGAGGGTGAGGACCCTGAAGAGAAGTACATCTTGCAGTTTCTTTGTTCACGGTTATTTTCTGGAACGGTTTAAAAATAAATAAAAAGGCAGCGGGCATCTCTTGTACCTTATTCCCAGCCAATCACACTACCCCCCCCCCCACCCCCCCGGACTCATCCTGGGCCCTAATCTCATTTTCTCTGTGCCGGCTAGGGCCCCTGCTGCACGTTAGCAATAATGTTTCATGGAAGCACAGTAGGACCACAATAGGACCCCAGCTATGCAAGACGGCGTTTAAAGCAACATCAACAGGCTCCAGATCCCAGCTGGCTCATAACATAACCCTCACTGCTAATCCCAGGGCAAATTACAAGATTAAAGATAACTTATTAAAACAATTTTTGTTTTACTGTTGGGCATTGTGTTTTTTTTAACGCGGGGTTTGTTTGAACTGCACTTTTCTGTGTGCTGCCATCAGAGGACAGACACTCAGATCCCGTTAATCACTCGCCGGATCCATCTGAACAGCGCGTGCTGCTCCATCCTAAAACCACGCGCCGTTTAATTAGGAAACTCTCCCTTCATCTGCATTATTGTCTGTTTTATAGTTTTATTTTGCTCGTTTTATAGGTTCTCATTTGGCCCGCTTGCATTTTGCCAGGTTATGTCCAGGCCCGAGGCAAAGGCTGACAAAGGACAGAGACGAATGAAGGCACCAGCGTCAGTGCAGCGGATGCTAGGAGGCGAAATGTAACAAAGTAAAATTGCAATTTAAACTTTTGCAATTTAAATTACAAACAGCCCTTATGTGCAAACTATTATTTTGAACTGGTATAATTATGGTATAACGATGATGTTAATTATAATGTCGTTTTAATTGTGAAATCAGTATTCAGAGATCGCGGTCTCCTTTTATCCATTACCCCCTCGATCTGCGCATATGGGTTTTATACCTGCCGGGTCCCTCCAACCTCAGAAACCCGTGCAGATCGGAACTCCTATGGGGAAGCTGGCAGCGGTGGTTAGGGTATAGATGATAAGTTATAAACCCATCCCACATCACCCCTCCTACTCGACCCCCGTCTCCCGGTCGCATTAATATACAGGTGCAATTGGCCACCCTCCGTAGTCCGAATGAAAGATCAGCAGAGATAATGGCGTAATTTATGAAAGGTCACCACTTCAAATTCAGAAAGTTTTTCAGAAAGTTTTTTGTGCAAGATGGGAAGACAACAATGATGATGATGGTACAACTACTACTAATAATAGTGACAATAATGATAATATTACTAAAGTGTATGTGTGTGTGTGTGCGAGCGGGTTTACTTATCCTTATGGGTACAGAATGTCCCCATAACGTGATAAAAATTTGTTTTTTTTCCCTTATGGGAACCGGTTTCATAGAAAGCGGTGACTGCTATGAAAACACTAAAAATGCAAAAACTCTTGTATTTGGTTTGGTTACTTATGGTTATGGTTAGGGCTGGGTGGGGGTTAAGGTTGTCGTAGTTAGCGTTAGCATTTTTCCCATTGAAATGAATGAGCGGTCCCCATAATGATATGTTTACATGTGCGTGTATGTTTCTGTGACGCTGTTTTTGGGATCTCAACAGTCTTTTTTCAGACCGTGGTAGAGAAACGACGCAGAAACAAAATACACCGTCTGTAATCATGGAAGACGGGCTTCCTCTTTATTTCTCGCGCCTATACAGAAAAAAGCACAAAGTTCAAAACAGCCAGAACTCCACCACTCCACTCCAAAGCATTATGTAGTCCCCCCCTCCTCTATTCACCACTTTATTATTGATGATTTATGCAAACACGGAACTATAAAGCAATCAATCCCAATGAAAACAAATCTCCTCTGTCTCTCGCTCTCTCTCACACACACACACACTCCGTTTTTATTAGTGATATATTTCCATTGACATCCATTGAATTTTTGCCATCCAAAATTTAATTTTAACTACTAAAACTCACTGTAGATATCTACATGTCAATATCGTCTAGCAAAAACTCAAACTCCATATATTCATTATTCAGTTTTTACTAGTAAATATGTTACTGCAGATATCTGTCGCTACTAGAAGAAAATCACATTCAAGATGCATGTTATTCCCTTTCTCTAAAATATAGCTGCGGATATCAGTAATTACATTTTATTAGCAAAAACTGAATTCTGGATATGTGGGCCTGGATTTTTCACTAGTCGGAATCTGCAATTGTTATAACCTGCTCGTCCGATCCTCCAGTGTGCCACACCCACCTCGTCACCTCGTGTTACTTCCCAATTGTTTGCACCTGTTTCCTGTGAGTCCTGGCTTGTCTTGTGTATTTAGTCCGCGTCTGTGTCAGTATCTTTAGATCAGTCATTAATGTTAGTTGATGTGGTTTACCGTGTGTCCTGTCCCGTACAATAAACCCCATTTCGTCAGTGCTCACCGTTCCTGCCTGCTTCACTGCTCGCCCTGCCGACCGGTCATCACAGAATGACGGATCTCGACAAGGAATCACCACAGTAGACCGAGGACCTGCGTCTCGGTCTGCTGCACGAGGTGATTTATTGGCTGAATTTGCCCGAGGTACAGGAGGACCCCATCGCCTTAGATCTGGCCAGCCAAAGCGAGACCGTCCTAAGCGGGATGTCGCCGTCCGGGAATGCGCCGTGCATATCGGAAGTGCGCAAAAACCTCTGGCAGCTGAGGACAAGGGTAATGGAGAGGCGACTCCAGTCGCTCGCTCCCTCCGAAGCAACTCTGCCTCTAACGACCCGCCAAAGCCAGAGGAGAAAGAAGAGAAGAGAGCGGAGACAAGAAGAAGAACTGGTGATATTCCTGAGGGCTGGCTCTCTGTCTCTCTCCGCCTGATTCTGGGAAGAAGCTCTCCCAATCCGGAGACCAGTGGGGCTCGCCCGGACATCACCGCTATAGCGCTCCCTCAGGTACCCAAAGCCCGCATTGCTGCCACGGAGCTGCCACCACTAACAGCCTACCCATTCTGGGTGGCACAACTGGCGAACAAGGGGGCTAGGGCCATGTGGGACCCGTCATGCTTGGCTCGCCCTCCTGCCCGTCCAGCCCTGCTCACCCGTTCTGCCTGTCCAGCCCTGCCTGCCTGTCGCAGCACCAGCTGCTCCACCCGAGTTCCCTGTTCCGCCCGCAGCTGCTCCGCCCAAGCTCCCTGCTCTGCCCGCAGCTGCTCTGCCCGAGCTCCCTACTCCGCCCGCAGCTGCTCCACCGGAGCTCCCTGCTCTGCCTGTCCTGCCCGTCTCGCCGGCTCCCATTCCTGCCACAGGGCCGATAGTGCCTGTCCCCGAGGAGGTCCCGGACTACCTCACCATCACTCCTCATCCCTTGTTGGAGGAGGAGGAGCTTGAATAGGACCCCTCAGGATTTTCTTACTGGGCCCCAGAGACTCGGGTGGAGGAAGAACTCCTCCACCATCACCCCACCTTGGGGGAGCCCGGCCTAAACCCCGCCTGTCGGTGTCCCGTAAGAGCAGGGGACACCTTCGCAGGGGTCAGGTCCCACCCGCCCTGCCCCCTGGCTCACCTGCTCATCCCCTGGCCGTGGCTCGGTGGCTGCCTGCAGGTCCTGTGGCACCGACTCGGCTGTCGCCTCCCGGTCTCCCACCGGTACCGCGTTGCCCACCTGTGGTCCCTCCGTCGGCACCTCGTCGGCCACCTCCAGGCCCCCTTGCTTCGGCTGGGCATAGGACGGCACCTTCCCCAGATCCGGCTGTGCTATTGTCTGCGGCGGCTTCCCCCTCCAGTCATTAATGTTAGTTGATGTGGTTTACCGTGAGTCCTGTCCCGTATAATAAACCCCATTTCAATTGTGCTCACGGCTCCTGCCTGCTTCACTGCTCGCCCTGCTGACCGGTCGTTATGTGAGTTTTTACTGGTCAAAATCTATCGGGATTTGAAAGGCCTATTTTCTTTGTAAAAGTAACTCTCACTGTAAAAATAGCAACAAACCGCTTACGCAAAGGTGCAAAGCGCGAGCATGCAACAATTAAGTTATAACAGCAACACCATCAATTCAATGAGGCTTGATGGTAAACAACTACATTCAAACAGCTAACCAAAGCAAACAATTGCTAAATCCGTGCATAACACATGTTAACTGAGTAAACACTTAAAATGCAATTTACGCATGCAGGGGTGGTCAGTATATAATTTCTCATTATCTAATTAATTTATGCTTAAGATATTAAAGCAGGCATGCAGTTTCTTCTCTATATATTTGGAGAATGCGATGCCTTAGCGCCTTGAGGCCACTTATGCCCCTCCTAGGACCCCACTCAGCTGCCCTCCACAGTTGCCCCTTGTGTTTTAGCCTGATTCTGAGACATTAACATGGACCCAGAGCTTAACAACGTATGCAAACGAAAAGGCTGAACTCAATGGACAGGTATGCAGAAGCGCAAATTATTTTGGGACAGACTGAGGGGGAGTGGGACGTATGCCTCCAATCGTCCAGAAGTAATTTCTGCCGAAACGTTGCCGCAAGATTTCCTCTTCTGCCGCAGCAGGTTAATAATTACGACCGTTCCCGGCACAATTGGAGAAGGTGGGGGCGACCCCGCTTTCCGCTGCCTGCCGCGGCTTGGCGTGACAGGGTGTCACATCCATAAATTACGCGTCACTGGAAGAAGACGCAGACGTCGGCTTCTTGACGTTTTCTGATTCTGGGAGAGGGATTTCAAAGCGATGCATGACACCCTAATTCCAGCAGTCATATCATGAATCAGTCGCACTTCCAGAACTTTAATATACGTGTAAAGTTCATACGTTTTGACAGAAAAATGGGCCGCATTTATTCATCCCCAGGGACGTTCAACCAGGACAAACGTATCCGCGGCAAAATGTTCTAATTAAGGAAAAGCAATATGCAGGATACGTTTTTAAATACCGCTGATCATCACAGCTCCTGCCCACGTCATAATGACATAAACTTCTTACAGATATTTAACACCTGACTGGATTATTCACTGGGGTGGAATCAGTACCAGCACAGTTGTAGTCACCTATAATAATTATCATTGCATTATTAAAATAAGGACCCTTCATATTTTCCATATTTTCTGTTTCTCATTCATCCCTCCATCCATCCATCCATTCAAAATCTCCAGTTTAAAATGAACTGATACAAACTTGTAGTTGATGAGAAATGTTCTTTCATTTCATTTCATTGTTCTTCCCATTTTTTCATCATAAGATGTGAAAGAAACAAACTATTAGAGTTAAATAAACCTTTTCTAAATGTCCAGCCTCAGATAATTTCTCACATTCTCTTTCCGTAGCATCAACAAGTAGATGGTAAATTCTCTCACTCGTCTGCAGTCACCATTCAGATGTCTGCTCTTAACTGTCGCCCTATAAGCTGCAACTCATTTTGAGCAATTGGCCACATCCCATGATGCAACAGTTCGGTCTCGCTGCCATGGATCCAGGCCCACGGCGCTCCAGGCTTCTGGGTTGTCAGCTTAGCGGTTTGAGGAGCACAGGAAGCCACTGAGTTCCTCCCACAGCAATCACAGGGCCCAGACCCGGTCCTAAACAGCTTCTCTGGGACTCTTGACATGTCCTTTCTACAGGTTTCAGTTTTGATCAAGCAGTGTGCAAGAATGGATCTGGGAAATCCATGAATTCCCAGACAGGCGCTGACTTAACACCTGGCCGCTTCCATGCTTTCTGTGTGAAATCCACCAGCAAAGCGACTTTGAGTTTCTCCACCATGTCTATTGACGAGTTCTGCCCATAGGTCTTTGTGTTGCTATAGTTCTCTTGAGAGACCTTCTGTGTGCATGTCTTTGAATGGTTTTGGTCTCACAGGAGGTGAATGGGCACTCTGATGTTGAGCTTATTCGCCGTGGATTATTGAAGAGGAATAAAAGCAGAACACAGCTGTGGCAAGGTCTGTTTCTGTATTCTCTGAGGCTGTTCAGCAGCCTTGTGTCACAGTGCCACCCTGTGGTCAAATCGTGGCGTGGAATTTCTGTTCGATTCATGTAAAAAAGAAATTGGGTATTGAATGAACACTCTTCAGATATGGGGCCAGTACTGGCCCTAGACAATGTGGCATCCTGAGAAATTGGCTGGCAAGTCCCTCCGAAGCTGCCCATGTCGCCTATAGGATTGACTGGGCCCATACAGCCTATAAGCCTGATTAACCTCACAAAAATGCTTTTATCATGGCAACATGTTATTGACCTCATAACCCTGTAAAGGATGGAAGGATGAAACAGTATACTGGTGTCTCTAAATTTCCCATAGTTAATGGTTTTGTGTGTGTGTGTGTGTGTGTGTGTGAGTGAGAGAGAGAGAGAGAGAGAGAGAGAG
>JAODKE010000002.1:28342566-28355052 GCA_026779605.1 Mormyrus hasselquistii | reverse complement strand
CACACTGGTTCGCTGGAAGTCACTGAGTCAGTAGGAGAAGTTTATTATTATTCAATTTATCCATCCATCCATCCATCTTCTAACCACAGTATAGAGTACAGCCTGGAGAGAATGCCAGTACTTTTTATTAACGCTGATCTTTTCATAGTCATGCCTCACAAACCAGATCTTAGCGTAATAATAGTGCAAGACCCGGGCAGAGGTGAGTTCTGCAGCAGCTGCTGGAGTCCTGAACATGCATATGAGTTTCATTTTGATGATTCCTCGTGAACCTGAGCAGAAAGCCAAATCGAGCTTCTCCTGGTCATTGACGGGCGGCTGGCTCTGCCCAGCTGCCCGTGGGGCTTTGTGAAAGGCTGCCGTTTCCAATCGAATAGATCATGCCGCCCTCTGCTCTCGCTCCCCTCTTCCTTGGGGAGCTGTGCGCTGCTCCCCTCCTCCTCTCTTCCTTCTCACCTTCTCCAATCCCGCAAGTGCCTCATGCGTTATTAAAGAGATTTTGTTGTGTGTGTGTTTTTTCTCTGTCAGATAACGCTCCCCATGGCTTCCGTTATTAATTTATTTCATGGTTCTCCTCTCGGCGATCGGCTTCAAAGGACCTGGGCCCCTTCAGGGGACACACATCCAATATTTCAGGGATGTATGTTTTGCAGAAATGGAGGCTTCATCGAATAAGTATGACAGTGTATACCTTGGTCGATGGAACTCATGGACACATGGGTAAGCTCCATATTGATGAGATATAATCTTATATAACTGACATAATTTAAAAGAGATTTACATCGAGATCTTCAGGAATACTTTTCGAGTTCTGAGAATCTAAAATGAAATGAATAGCAGTTCATTTTTATATAGAGCAGCAGGCCCATGATAGGATGATAGATCTATGGCAGTGGCTGCATTTGTCAGCACTCAAGCTATGCACTTCCATGGGGCCCCTGAGGTTTAGGAGACCCCTGATGGCCATAAATATAATATAGTGAATATTATATAAATGCACCCCATAATTAGGAGGTGCTGAAGCAGCACGTTCTGCTACAATCTTCTAACTTTGCTCACTAGCTATTTATTTAGTTTTTGAAACATTTTTTGGAGGAGAGGGGCAGACACAACCAACCTACCCCTGGGTTTATGGTGCTCCCTGAAGCAACAAGCAGATTCACTGTGACGTAGGTGATTGGGCTCATCCTGAGTGCAGTCACTTCCCAAGCAGTGAACTGAGAGCACACGTTCCGCAGCTCGCCCATGCTCCTCGTGTCCTAAGAACGCTCCTCCGTAGCTCTGATTCTCACTGAAACGCTTTGATGTTCCACAGAGCTCAAGTTCACGTTTGAAGAGTAACAGCTTCCAACTTCTGTAGATGTCACACTGGCTTTGAACAGGGAAGTCTGTGCTGCCTGGGTAAGAGAGAGCAGTTTGATGAGGTGATACATTGTGTAATGCTAACTTCCGCGTAGAGCGACCTCCCGGGACCCTTTCCGGAGGGCCGCTCCAGCATAAGGCAGACGTTAATCGTCAGAGGTTCATCAGAAGTCAAACCCATCTTCAATGTTGGCTGAGTGGGCTCTTTTCATTCCGCTTGGGTTGGCTGTCTAACATAAACCATTAATGAATCATTCATTCGATAAATTCAGTCATTTCCCAGAACCGCTGACGCAGGGCGGGGCCTCAGCGCTCCTGCAGGCCGCCCCATGAGGTCTGAACAGCAGCTGGGCAGAGGAAACATACGCCGTTCACATGAACGGCAAGCTGTCCTACAAGAAACCCAGAGAACCTGGAGGAGGAGCTTATGAACATATCCCACACGTCGAGCTGTGAGGTCATGACTCTGTGCCACCTCAAATGTTGTTTCATACAGGGTGAATTTACACTGAAAACAGTTCGGCTTTCCTTCAGTTGTTCTTAACCCAACATGCAGGTCTCCTTTATAGCGAATTGAGGCATGTTCTTCGCAGGCCAATGCAGGAAAGGACCAGGCGAGTCACACATGCAGCTCCCTGTTGGAATATGAAGGCCGCAACATCCCTGGGCAGAACGCGGTGAACGGATCAGACAGGAAACTTGAACAGTGTCTGTGCTTCTGTGATGCCGTGGAGGTTGAGAACTTATGAAGAAATTGTTAGCCTGGCTCACAGATTATTCTGGAACAGGTGGGTCAGTGTGAAACCATCATTGAAACAATCCACAGCCTGAATCCTTAAAGAATCCTTTAAAGAAATCAAACCATAGGCCTTCCAATCCGGAGAGGCTGCATAGATCTCGGCCTGGACACTTAGACGCAAAGAGGCTATTCAGCTTTGCCTTTTTTTTAACTCAGTCTTGTCTCTTTAATACAAAAAAATGTGTTTCTTGCATTGAGAGGCTGAATAGCAGAAATAACAAAGCGTAGTCACTATCTCTAAAGTGCCTGTGTATATAGATTTACAAAACTATTATCCTGAGCTAAGCTGCAAGTGCTAATTCATAAGAAGCCAATCAGATATACAGTAAATCTGCAGCTTTGACTCCCAGTGGAGTTCGGTGACCTTCCCTCTGCAGTCTAACGAACTTCACAGCAATTAATACAATAATCAGAATTAGCCCTGTAATCGCCTTACGCTCAGTGGTTTGTAGTATATGAAGTGTCTGCCCATGCAGTCATCTGAAAAAAACTCACTAATGCCCTTTGGTAATCTCCAAGCAATTTTACGATACATTTCTAGAGTATCTAATAATCCATTGTTGCCTGAGGGCTGTAAATTTGAGTAAAACCAACCCTTTCCTACCAGACTATTAACTACTTAAAACTATCCTACAAATTTAGGGTGTAAATGACAGAACGTCAGGCATTTGCAGGCCGGCAGCTGTAATCAGGCTCAAACTCTCGTTACATCAGTTTATCTTATTAGCAGAGCCTTACAGACATGGCTGTACTGTAGGTCCAATCAAACCACGGCTCAAATCTTCCACACCATCAAAGTTCTCAAAGAACATCAGTGGGGGCTGTGACTAAGCCTCCAGAAGAAGGTTCGGGCTTCACCCAGCTTTGAAGCACTGGAGCAGATCTCCATTTAAGAGGAACAAATACAGTAAGCAAAGATCAGCCGCATAGTTACTTGGGACAGTGGCTAATATTGTCATATATGGAAACTAAACTATAGAAACTACTGTGATGTCTGGAAGATAAACTATAGAGACATTAAAGGCTGGGTTTTTCGAAGGCCTAACATCAATCAGGGAACGGAAACACGTTTTGATGATTAAGAAGGACATCAGTATCTAGGTGTCTAGTCTTTATGTATCTATTACTCTCTAGGTAAGGTGCGGGACCACCTTCCCTGCTGGGTTGTCCACAATGTGGAAAGACAAGGTATACTGCATCTGTGCAAGGGAGGAGTGGTGCCCCCTGGGGGGGATGACAAGCTGCACTTTTCTTGTCACGCGCTTCCAACTGGAAAAAACTGAGCCGAGGCCAGGAGCAGGAAAGTTCATCTCCGAAAGCATCACCAGGAAAGATTTAAAAAACGCTGGGCCCACGCATTTGTAGTGTAAATCTTATGTCACCTCGCCTTCCCTGCTCCCACCCCCAACCCCCTGGGATGGGAAGGCTCCCTCGCCCTTTGCTGGACTCAATTTGTCCTTTTGCTCAGGAGGAAAGATACATTGGCTCGGCCGAGCGATACATCGCGATGCCATCGCAATGCCATCCCAGGGGCCGGGTAATATATTACATTTATCTGTTTTTCTGTGGAACTCTCTGGCCTGGTTGTACACTTATGACAAGGGGAAAAATATTCACTCTGCAGAGCATCTGCGTTTTTTATGGAAATCCCCAAAGATCGCGATCATGCATCCTGAAGGTCAGCCGACAAATAAGGACATCCCTTCACGATCTGCGGCTGTTTCACTCAGAAGAATGCACGTGTGAATGAGAATAACATGTACAAGTGGTTATGATATAGATGGATGAATGGATGGATGGATGGATGGATGGATAATAAGTGATGGACTAGATAAACTATACATATTTTTTAATGAATGTGGAACAGTAATTAGAGACTATGGAGAACAGAGGTGCCAGTGAGCAGCGCAGTGGTAATTACGGTGGCTGAGAAAGCCCAATGCAACGCAGAATAAAGAAACGCACGTCTAATAGAAAAACGCGGCAACGCCGCAAGTTGTGTTGTGGCCATTTGCAGCATGCTTCTGAAGTTTGCGGCAGTGTTCTGTATTCACAGTGCTTCTGTATTCGCAGTGCTTCTGTGAATGTGCAGTGCGTTTGTGAAATGTGGTTCACATGTGTTGCCATTTTGTTGTTTTCTGAATTTGTGTAGCGTCTATGAATTTTCAGTGTGTTTGCACATGCGCTACCAACTCGGATAATATCCTTTGTTGCTTTACAGTGTGTTTTTCTATTAGACACACGTTTCATTATAAGGAATTGCATTGCGCATTCTCACTTTTATTTGGAATTGCATTGGACTTTCTCAGCCACCGTAGGTAATGAGACGGAGGACAAAGGTGATGAGGAAACACAAGGAATTAAAATGACATAAAGCAAATATGCCAAAGACAGAATAGGTATGAAAGACTCGAGGGAAATTAATGCAGACTTGAACACTCATGAAGGCTAACAAGACTGAACAAAGACTTGTACCTACTGTGCCGCTTTATAGGTAACCTGAGGTAGGGCATGACCCTCTGGCTCGGTCATTTCCATTCGGACGCAAGCAAGATGCCTGGAGACCAGTCTGATCGTTGACATGTATCTTCTATCCCATTTCACTTGATGATCTGTCTGTCAATATTTAGGGTGAGGAAACAACTGTGTCCTTAAAGGTGGTTCCTTCAGAACCAGGGGATCACCCCATTAGGCACCACTGATATAGCCCCACCCCCCCACCCCCCAGCAAATGGCGTTATACTAGAGTGAACGGAACAAATTGTATCCATATTAAATGACTAATGGTAAAATTGCATGAATGGATCGCGTTGATGTTTTCTTTGAACCCTGGCTGACAGCAATTAATGCAGACTTGAACATCATCCGACCCCCTGTGCAGGATTCACATCCCCATAAGTACTCAGTCCCCCCCCCACACACACACACACACACACACACACAATGGGTCTTAGGGGGTGCGTGCTAGTCAGATTGAAAATGACTACTACACTTCTTATTGAAGCCAAACAACAACCTTCTCATTAACATAAATATTTGAGTAGAATTCGTGTTTTGTTTACATTGCATGAGATTATTTCATTTTGGTATGAATTGGCCATTAATTTTGCGAGAAACATATTTTTGTTCAGATTGTTTATTTATCCATGTTTTGTGCCATGTCATGCACTGTACGAGCGTATGAGTGGCTCAATAAAATATAATCATTGCAAGCAAAATTGAGTTTATGTCCTTATGGCTTGCACTGTTCTTTACAGTATATGGTTGGTCATGGGAGGGCCATGCAATAATCAGCTGGAAAAGAGCATGGGGGGGCTGCAGCTACTTACAGGGCTTTAAGATCTAAAGGAATCTAACACTGGGATAATTGGGGGGGGGGGGCATTTATAGAACTGGGAGGCTTTCTCAATTTCTCCCAGCAGATTTAACTTCAATCTCAATTCAATAAAGCGACATACTCAACATTTGCTTTCACAGCATGTTATAACACTCGCAAACAAATACAACTCCACTGTGGCCACAATGTGCCACCCCCGTGTAAATCTCCAGCTGGACCATTCCACTGACAGCACCCAACAATGTGTAAGTCACTTAGGAGAAAAGCTTGTGCACTGAAACCTCAGGACATAGACATCTCTTTTCTTCAAGTGAAAAAACACAGAAAGTGAAAGGCAGAGGGCGCTGCTGCATTTTGACCAGCGTGATTCTGCTCTTATAAGACTGTCCCTGTCTATCATGGGGACAGAACATCTCATCCATGTACTCCTCAGCACTGTCATTTCCTACCTCAATAAGTAACTTCAGAAGAATTCAACAGAAGCGATTCTCCCACACATCTCTCTCTAAAGCCCCCACCCTCTGAAAATCGCCCATCATCAGGAAGGCATCACATGCCCTTAGACATGGTCCCAGCTGCAGGGACGGGGAAAAAGACAAAAGACAAACACACGAAAACGAATGAAAAGATGGCGAGGTGCAGAAAGACAAACAATGACTGCAAAGGCTCACAGCACAGGTAGGAGAGCCTGGTAAACACTCTACTCAGGACCAGGCTGTGAGACTCATACAGATAACCCGGGAAAACAGGAACAGATACAATTTCTTTTCATCTCAGCCTAAAAGTTTGAGATGGAAACACCTGAAAACCTGGAGATACGTCTATGATGACCAACACTTAGCCTTACGTTAGCAATTTCTATTTATTTATACCTGCACACATGCAACCTCGGAGTAGCTCCAACCCTGATCGGGGCTAAAGCGGAAAACCTTTTATTTAGTGTCCGTTCCCGAGAGCATGAATGAGATGGGCGACCAAAGGGAGAAGGCCTAGAGTAGAGGCTGAGAGAAACCATCAGGCCCTGTAATCAATGGCCAGTTAACGTCAGGGAGGACAGGCAATGCAATTCCGGATAATGGACTGAAACATCGGTAATCAGTAACAATTTACTGAAAAGTATGCCACCCCATCTTAATTATTGCTTCATTATGTGACACCCTAATGATTTACGACTCAAAATAAGTACATATTTGGCTCTTTCTGCACACCATAATTAGTATTTGCAGTATGCATCAATTTATGTGGCTCAGAAGGTCATTATTCATTGCAAAATAAGCAAGTTTACATTTTTGTTGCTCCAAAGATGAATGTCAGTGCGATGCTAAACTGTCTAATGTTCTGAATATCAAAGCTTCATGGGTGATGTGGTGGGTCGGTGGGTTTGAATCCCAACTCTGCTCAGTGAGTCCAGCTTGCATGCTCTCCACATGGGATTTAGGTTGCAGCAGAGAAGGTTGTACCCCTGCCCACAGCAACCCTGACCATTGAAGATGGTCAGAAAATAGTTAACTTGTTTATATACATTACAGTCTTTTAATGGTGAGTTGCTAAAAGTCTCATTGCTTTTGGTTGAGTTCCTGTTTCTCCCTGAAACATATAAGCTGCCTACTGGTCAGCTTTTAGCCTGCAGCAGTTAGGCAAAGTTCAGACCTGCACCCACATGGAGATGAGCTCTTTTAAGCTTTAATATGAAGAAATGTTTTTTTGGGGAGGGCAGATTGGCGCCAAGGGAAGAGCTGTAATGAGGCAGGGAGATCAGTGATGTTCGATTCCGTCTGTAGAGACTCTGACTTCGTTCGATTGGCACAATAAAAGGGAAGACGGACGTGAACCTCTAGTTCTCGCTGCTTGTTTTGTGCTCGACATGTAAGCTCTATTTAAGGATAAATATTTAAATCATTTATACAGATAAACCTGAAAGTAAAACAACTAATGGCAAAGAAAAAATATTTCATTGCATTTGCGACATGCATCATTTTTTAAACCCCTAATTAAGTGCTGGCGGTGTCAGTATCAGTCGCCGGTGATGCCCTCGGCTCCCCGCGGCTGCTGGGTGGCGCCGTTTCGCATGGCGGCTCGGGTTAATGGGATAATGACGCGGCGGGCTGGCCGCACCGGCGGCGCATTATGCTAATGGATAACAGAGAGAGGCGAGGGAAACCCGCATCGCATTTACATCACGCCGCGTCGTTTAGTATCGTGTAATAAAAAAGACGCACAAACAAGCACAGCATTCAGACGACGTCAAAAGCGCTGAATTAAAATGGTGATTCTCGGTATTGGGGGCGGGGATTTATACTAAGAAAACTTTATAATGGAATGGCGAAATAATGTTTTATTGTGGTAACTTAATTTTTGTTTAAATTCACACAAATCGGCAGGTGACTTTCTCTCCAATCCATCTTACCTCATCCTGGTCAAGGTCGTAGGGACACCCATGACGTCACATTTACTCTACATTTATCTATTTAGCAGATGCTTTTGTCCAAATCCATGGAATAGTCACATCCTATTTCACTCAAGCCATCATCCATTTTACCCAAACACATCCATTTCACTGAAGCCACAGCCTACTTTACCATATCCACACCCAGTCGTTAGAGGGGCAGTCCATACTTCTCAAACTACAGTCTAGATCCATTAATTAAATTGGATTGGATTAGATTAACTTTATTGATCCCAGTGGGAAATTCTTAAGAGTCACCCCTCGAACACTCTCCTTATTGCTCAAGTCACTGGCTCTATCTCTACCCAATCTTACCACCCTTCTGTGCTCCACCTGGCATCCCACTCAGCCATTGGCAGATTGGGAGCTGTGCAATGAGCTGATTGGCAGAGTCCGAGGTTTGCTATGAGCTGATTGGCAGATAAGCAGATGCGGTGATTCACAGACTGACATTAAGATGACTGGCGGATCCGCGAATTGAGAATGAGCTGGTTGGCGTTTTATCTCATTGGTGACACTTCAGTTAAAAAATTATTTGATCTGTGGGAAACTATTTATTTCTCTGCATTCTGTAAAAATGACATTGAGCCAAAGCATGTTTTCCTTACTTTTATTCCCCAGTGATTTGTGTATATGTGTGTTTGTAAAACAGATAAAGACAGGAAAAAAAGAAAGAGAGAGTGAGAGAGAGAAAGAGAGAGAGAGAGAGACCATATTTATCAGCAAAATAGGTAAATAATGATCAGAGTAAAGTGAATGTCTGTCTGGTATCCATTTTGGCAGAGTGAGTCATTGAAGCACAGTCCTCAGTGCCGAGAAGAGAAATAATTATTGCCTGTGAACTGTGCCTTGATCATTCTAAAATGGTGCTGTTTGTGTGGGCCCGAGTCCCACTTGCAGCGCCATTAAGACATTACTGTCAAGGGCCCCATCTTTGTGATGCCCCCGTGATTATCAGAGGTATGGCTCAGAAACACCCCCTTAAACGCTCAGCTCTTAACGAGCAGGTGGGTGCACGACGTGTGGCGGACACTATCGATTGAACAGGGGAGGACAGCACGCTCATCTTTCTATGAGATGGAACCGGCTGAGCGTGTGAGTAGCTATCACACACACACACCTCAATGTGCGATGTCACCGATATTGCCATGACGATGGGATGAACATTTAACCCCTCCCACTCGAACAAATGGAGGCAGTTTGGGGAGCTGCTCCAGATATCAATCTTGAGGGCTGTCCCCCACCCCAACAACCTCCTACACCAAGAAAGGGAGCTGGACATTTCAATCCAGCGCAACAAGAGTCTGGGATCGGGTCCAAGGTCACCTCTGTGTGGTTTCTGTCTGACAAACAGCAGAGATAAGGCATCTTTACCTACCAGAAACACACTTTTCCCTGAAGGTGCTGAATGCCTTGCCTCCCTTCATTTTATCTTGCTCTTAATTCAGTTTTTTTTGTATCTAGTGCACTTCCCAACATAATTGGGCTAAAGAAAGCCTGCAGCCAGGTTTGCAGAACATTATAGCACATGTGATTACCCTTCAAACAAGATCTTAAATTATGATTAACCTCACGTGCCTTACGTTCCTATAATGTCCAATTTTTCTGGGTTTAACTCGGTTTATCGGAAGGAGGTTGAGACAGGATCCACGGTAAAGAGGTAAGGAGGTAGATACAAGAGGTGAGGTACAGATAAGAGCAAGGAGGTAGAGACTGGAGGAACGAGGTAGATACAGGAGGTGAGGTACAAACAAGACAATGGAGGCAGAGACATGATGTGAGGTACAGACAGGATGAAGGAGGCAAGAGACTGGAGGTGAGGTACAAACAGGACAATGGAGGTAGAGACTTCCGTAGCTGGATGCACACCCCCACTCCGCTGTTAATCGATTAACCCTGGAGTGGGAGCTTGAGTCTCCACTGGAGAAAGTGGCTCCGCCTCCCTACTCCCCCACAAAGCCACTCAGCAGCAGCACTTTTAGCTGATTGTCCATCCCCGTCAAGTGGCGATCTTTCAGTCTGACTCTGGATATGGCTCGACAGACGTGTTTAAAGCACCCATCAACTGCCGCCGTACCCAGTACCTGCACCGGCTTATTGCCTGGACTCTGCTGAACTGACTCAGGTTCAGATTGTTCTGATGGCTGATGGTGGATCCAGATACTGGCAGGAGGCCAGAGTCCTGGGGTAGAATAGAGACACAGAAGAGGCAGTCGATATCTCCCCAAATGCATTTCACCTCCCATTAACAATTCCTCCTTCTTGTCACATGGTCCCCCTGCATCGTGCCTCCTGTCTCCTCCTGTCTTCCTGCCTGGAAAGGTGCAGTGTGACCTGCCGGGTCTAATAAGAGATCCACGCTTGTCCGGGAAATCCTGCATTTGAGCACCCCGTCATCGACCTGGGGAGGGAGGCACTTCAGCTTTTAATGATCCACACTGACAAAAATGCCAGGTATTTCACTTTCCATTCCTCCCGAAGGCGTGTTGAAGCTGTTCTCTGGCTCCAGTTTTACCTCAATGTGGGTGATTGTTTATTTTACTTTCTCCAGTCGTATCTAAGGGACACCTAATCATCATGAGCATATGTCTGTCGGGCACGTTACACCGCCAACGTGAGGCGCCAGACGCACAGCCCCCCCCCCCCCACACCGGGGGCTCTTTCCTGTTTTATTTCGCATCAAATTCCAGGTGCTAATGCTCCTGGCTAGAGGAATGCATCACAGCAGTGGTGGCAGCGCATTCGTTAGCTCGTTTGCTCGATGCCGTCAACCACCGAGTCGTTAGTTTCCTCGGCAACAACAATTGCAGTTGCTGTGCGCGAACAGCACCCCCAGCCCCCCCACACCCCCCGACCCTCGCTCTGTGTTTGTGATGCATATCTCCATTTCATATTACACCAAGTAAAATTCAGAGCGAACTGTGCCAGATTCCATCCGCGGGACAATGACCATTACGGCAAAATTACCCAATAACTCAGGTTAGGATGGTGTAGAACAGCCGAGGCATATAACACTCTGGGGGGGGGGAGGGGTGAAGGAATAATTAGACCCCAAGAAAACAGGAAACCACGTGCTAATGTTTGGGTTTTATTTCAGCACTGACCTTTTTGAGAGAAATAATCAGGGCAGCTCCACAATGTTTTCGCCTCACCATGGAACGTGGCTACCTGTCTCACCCGGTTACCTCGCCCCCTCCCTCAAGATGGCCTTAACAAAATAAACTTCAGCTACATTGTCATGTTGATCCAACGCTGCTTTTTTACAGCTGAACTTGGTCTTAGTGGAGAAATTCTGATTAAATGTGAGGACTTCATGAGGCCGGACACCTGTTTTCAGCTGGGACCTTTTTGGATTCTTGGCCAAAATGCAACCCTGAGGAGAAACATCAGGAGGATCACTGCAGATTCACGTGCCTCCTCACAGAATGTGACTTTGGGGTTACATTCAGTGAACTGATTCACTGGCAGGTGAGTGCGTGTGGTTGAGTTTAGAGAGTATGACGCGGAAACAGGAGGTAGGCGCAGTGTCTGACAGGAAGCTGGGGAACCGGCGCCCCCTGCAGGGATGACGCGCATGGAGCCTGAGGAAGAATCATGGCGTGATTCTGTGTGCATGGCCATATTTAGCGAGGATGCAGTAACAAGAGGAAGGCTCTCTGTCTGACAGGAAGGGGGGACCAGCACCCCTTGTAGGGAAGTCATGCCACGATCCTGGGAACACGAGCAAAGCTGTGATTTACATTTCTCAGGCAGCACAGGTGTCCCTAACAATGCTGACATCCAAGGTACTTTCATTCCACCGTGACACAAAAGCGATAGTGGGCTCATTTCGATACGTCATCACTCTGCCCGCAGGTGCCACCCTCTCCGCAATGACACTTTTAATCTAAAGCTTGACCACGCCTCATTCTTCACTTGTGAAGACAAACAAACAAACGAATAAAACACTAAAAGAGGGAAAAAAGACTTCGGCTGGCCTATTTCTTAATGTTCTGTCCTTGTTTTTCACTGGAGCGATTACGGCATATTTAAATCCGACCATAAACTGGGGACGGCCAGGGAATTCTCACAGATCGGGGCAATTTTAACCTTATCCTCGAAGCAGGAGTAGAGCATGTCCAGTCACTTACAGACAGAAAACCTCACCAAACAGAAACAGCCTCCTAAGGCCATTTTGCTGCCTGACCCATAGATCAATTCCAGCTCATTAATTAGAATTGAAGAGAAATAATGGTCATTTCATGAACAGCATTTTCCCATCGGTGCCAACGCTCTAAACTGACAAGCTGTACCCCACAGCCTAAAGCACCACAGCGTGGGCACGGTGCTTGGCACATAAGTACATACGCCCCATCTGTCTGTATGAGGCCGGCCTACACACTCACCTGCTTACTCAAAAAACCAGGCGCTAGTGTACACGCTCTGGGGGGGGGGGGGGGGGGGAGGCCCCGGGGGGTGACCCCCAGGGCCGGTAGCGCGGCGGGCTTGAGGAGAGAAGGCTCTCCGGCACGGCGGCCCCGCATTGGGTACAGAGGGGCCCCC
>JAODKE010000002.1:28332096-28342466 GCA_026779605.1 Mormyrus hasselquistii | reverse complement strand
GGGGGGGGGGGGGGGTGGGGGTGGGGGTGGGGGGTGGGTGTGGGGTGGGGCGGGTTTTGTGGGGGGGGGGGTGGTGGTCCCGCGGGGGCGTGGGTTTCGCCCGCGTTGGGTTGTGCGCGGGGGGGGGGGGGGGGGGGGGGGCATGCTCATGGGGGCACCCACTCCTGTGTTAAGCATGATTAATGCTGTAGCGACTCTGCTAATGAACGCCTTCAGATTGGGTTTCCAGACAAGGAGAAAAGTCCATTCATGCAGCGACCCTGTATCGATTCTTATACTCTGTCCTGGGAGCAGCCGCCATGAAGTTAATATGTTCGCACATCCACGGACCGCAGCAGAAAGAGTAAGTTGGCAGAAAAGGGATATTTAAGACTTTCATTAGAATTCAACTACTTTTTATACGTTTTATTTTATATCTTTAATTTTGCAGAATAGTTATAAGACTATATTTCTTTGCAATATAACAAAAAATAATTGTTATACATAAATATATACTTCACTAGTATAACACATTAATGAAGGAACGTAACCAGCTGTTTCTGCAGAGCAGACAGACACCCACATGACACACAGCTGTTCCTGTAAAGCACACAGACACACAGCTGTTCCTGTAAAGCACACAGACACACAGCTGTTCCTGCAGAGCAGACAGACACATGACACACAACTGCTTCTGCAGAGCAGACATGCACACATGACACACAGCTGTTTCTGCAGAGCATAGACACAGACAACACACGGCTGTGCCCCTGCCCTTCTGCCCAAACTCCTCCCCAACCCAAATCTGTTTAAAAGCAGCAGGCTATGAACAGTGAGTGTAGAAACAGAGGGGAGTCACCATTTCAGACTCTCATTTAGCCCTGGATTCTTCCCCAGGGGCCCCGGGCTCCATCCATCACACTGTCAGGTGCATGAATCCCGGGGGTCAGGGGTCGATCGCACGTTTCCTGGGGACAACCAAAAAGAAAAAGCAGTAATACAATTCTGCGAATTGGAATGGGAGTCGCCCCACGTAGACCTTTACGAGCGATAAGGGTCGCATTATTACATACACAGCAGATCACAGCACCCGTAGCAACAAGGGGCCTCGCCACCCTCTGCCCACAGCTGTTTGAGCAAGCAGTTCTGCTAAAAAATACGCCCCCCATACCCCACAGCCCCACACACCAGAGCTGGGGGGAATAATTTAAAAATGAACACCTGACAAAGAATAATGCTGTTGACACTGAAAAGGACTTTGAGTTCTCTTGGTCCTGTGAGATGAAGAATAACGGCAAGAAAAATGTTTAATAAGCGAAAAAAAAGCTGCTGTATTTTAAACAAGGACAGGACCGTAGAAGGAATGTTAATAAAGAATGTCTCAGTACTCTTTCGGGAAGATGTCATTGATCTTAGACAAAAGACAGAAACACCTGAGATGTATTTTAGCAAGCGACAGTACTCTGGCTATACTGACGAGGCAATCTCTGTTTAATTAGGCAACACACCTCGTCTCCCGTCGAAAGTATGGAGAAAGGCACATGATTATTAAAAAAAAAAACCCTTTCAGGAATTAAAGTATGTCGCTGATCAAGGTATTCAGATGAGACAGTCTGACTAGTCTGACTAGGAGGGAAAGAACATGGAAATGACCCCGGTATCCTCTCTGGTGCCGGTTTGCGAGGACGCAGAAGAAACGACGGAACTCGAGAGGCTGGTGAATCTTTACATGTCTGAAAAGAGAAGCTCTGAAAGTCCCGGCTGCACGTGCAGCTGATGAGAGACTGCGGCTCCCTGAATATATACTGGGCTCTGATGGCCCCTTCAGAAGAGCCACAGGCGGTTAGCCTTTATTACTGTGACCTACTCCTCTCCCGCCAGAGCTGAGGCTGCCTCCTTTGCTACAGGAATAGTAAAAGAGTGCTGCTCGATTGGCGCCGGCATCTCACACCTGTGCTAGCGGGTTTAGTTGTTCCGAATGGCCGGCGTGATTGCACGTGCAAGAGCAGCAGCAGTTTTCACGAGTGAAGTGACTCACCGACGCTGTGAAATCCCAGAGGGATGGAGGGGGGATTTTTTTTTTAGCACCCGCTCATTAGCATGAGAAAGTAACTCCACGATGTGAGCTCTCCCCCAGCATGCATATCGCTAACTTGCATTATACTCTCGATAACTTCAGGAAGAGGTGTTTAGGGGGCTTGTGTATAGTAATGCGTGATAGACCAGTATCCATCCTAGCTCATGTGGCACCCTAGGTAACCATCACCACCAGAGACCCTCCTCCCTCTCAACTGAAATTGCCTGGCAAGTCGACACCCCCTCAGATGCTGGCAGTCTAGGTGGCCGCCTATGTCAACAACAAGATTGACCAGCAATGTACATGACTGTATCTATACAGTATACCCTTTGTGTAGGTAAGTGTGTCCACTTCAATGGACCGGCATCTTGATTGTGGTGTCCCCTGCAATGGACCAGCGTCCTGCTCTGGGTATTGCATGCGATGGACTGGCTTTCTGCCCAGGGTATCCCCTGCGATAGACTGGCATCCTGCCCTGGGTGTTCCAAGCAATGGACTGGCGTCCTGCCCAAAGAATCCCCTGTAACGGACTGGTATCCTGCCCGGGGTATCCCCTGTGATGGGCTGGTATCCTGCCCGGGGTATCCCCTCTGATGGGCTGGTATCCTGCCCGGGGTATCCCCTGTGATGGGCTGGTATCCTGCCCGGGGTATCCCCTCTGATGGACTGGTATCCTGCCCGGGGTATCCCCTGTGATGGATTCCTCCTGCCTGAGGTGTCCCCACCCCTGTGCTCTGGGCCTCCTGTGACAGTCTCCAGGCTCTCTACAACCCTGCCCAGGATTAGCAGTTATAAATGATTGAGTGAGCGAATAAATTAATCTGCATGCTTTAGATACTATGTTGTTACTCCAGCCTTACGGAATATCTACAGCACCCTTGACTGTGTCATTCACACGCTAACACGCTTCTCATTTGTTATTGACAGTTGACAGTCCATGTAAAAGATTCGGATCCATTATTTTCAGCTTCCAATAACAAGGATTTCATTTCTATGTCCAGATGGGCCATGCTATTCTCATTTCACAAATTTTCACGCTAACTTTTGACATGCTATGATTTTCGCCAAAGCACAGACCTCTATATACCGCTGCAAATCATTTCAAAGATGCCCCTGAACAGCTTCTATTCTGGACCCCATCGATTTACCACTATCCATTGCTTACTGGATCGTTTTTTGTGGAACGGTTGGCTTATCCCGACACACAAAAACATCAATTTACCACCGTTCTTTGCTTACTGGATCGTTTTCCATGGAACGGTCAGCTTACCCAGACACACAAAAACATCGATTTCCCACAACTGTGCTCCAGGGGCCAATGCAGACAGTCCGGTTCGGTCAACATCAGGAGAATGTGTCATCTGTTTGTTTGTTTGTTTGGTTTTCCGTTTTATCTGTCAGTTAAAAGAAGCTTTCATCCAGGTCCCAGATGCGCCTTCCTCGATAACCAGCCAACGCTCCAAGAAGCAGAAAAAAATGCACATTATTACACAGGAGCTGGCAGAGGCTACATACAAGGAGTATTTCATGTCTTCTGGCTGACAGATAGTGGTCCATCCGTCATGTGGGAAGGGAAATGGAAGCATCCGGAAGCAGGAATGAAAGGAGGGGTTGGGAAATTGCCTAAAAAGCAGCAATGGCCAGAGTTAATGAAAATTTCGCGGATGGTTACCCCCCAGGGTCCTTTTTTTCTTGGCACACTAGGGTGTTACCAGAAGGCAACAGGTTTTCCGTTTCTGACAATCTTTTATTGTCTGGAAGGCATGTACATTAGCACAGACTGGACTGGTCCGGCGACCGTCGAGACGAGGTATCAGAATTTTAATGACAGGATGCTTTACAGCTCCACACTGTCACTGTGACGAGATCTCAAGGATTTTTTTTACATCACCTGCCATCTTTGATCCTCGGTAAAATGCTGCCGTGGAAACCAAGGAGAAGCGGCTGAGATAACCGCCGCTTTCGAACACATCGCCTTAATCTGCTGCGGCTAGCCCCCACCTGCAATCTGCGTTTCAATTACTCTCCCCCCTTCCAAAGGTGGTGGGGCAGCATGGAAGGACAGAGTTGGCCTTGAAAGCCAGATGTCTTTCATCATCACCTGATGTCCCACCATGCATCTCTCATTAACCCTTTCCTGCCTCTCACCTTCTGACAATAGATATAATTGGGATTTTCACTGTGATCCCCAGTTTCAGCGGGTGTGCAGAAATCGATCGTAAATTGACAAAATCTCCCCATTTTCCAGATTACTTGAATAATTCTTCAGGGGGAGGAAAAGAACCATTAAAGTCTCAGGTGTTAGTGTGAAGGGGGGATTCATCCTGGTAATGGGGGCCAGGTGACTGCTATTATAAACAAAAGTCATTTCACCTACCCTCTTTCTAAGGTGACCCAGTCCGGACTCCTGACACCAGCCCCCTGACCCAGAGAATGAGCCGATGTTCCCATGCGACCGAAACGGCACCTTCATATTCTTATCTGCACCCCTTACACCAGATTTTTTCGTTGTCTGTCATTCCATCATAATCAATTATTACCCATAATTTTAATTTTCAGTTTTTATATAATAACATATTTAATGGCATTTAATTTTCATTCATTCATTTTCATTTAATTATTATGCAGTACAAGCTTTTAGATCAACCGTTCAGTTACTTTTCATTTTGACACCACATGAAGCAGACGAATGATTTTTCTTTCTACAGTGACAGTGCAGCATACCCCGTAGCTTACTCCTGAACATTAGCTGACGAATGTCATCGGTGTTTTAAAGATGCTTTCCCACTGAAGTACAGGAACCGGGTTCCTGGTTCAGAGTTACTGGGCCATCTCGATCAGGAATGTTTCACTTTTCCACAGGAAACCAGGAACTGTGACCTTTATGCTAAATAAGCATGAGACACACAAAACGTTTCTAAGTTAAACTTCACACAGCCACCCCGAAAATAACGAAGTTTAAACAAGTAATTTAGTTAATTTGCTACTTTATGGGGAGATTGATAGAAAATATCAAAGCAGATATCAAATATCAAAATGAGACACAGCATTGAAAGTAAATTACAAAAGCAGCTAAAACCTTACTAAAACTAAGTCAAAAAAATAAAAGCTAAAAGTAAAAGCAAACGAAATACAAAAACAAAGTGTATGTCCAGGTCCTGTGAGGAGCTTTGCTAGTGTCAATACAGATGCTTAAAAGTAATCAGCCATTTTATCAAAAGTTATGCAAAACAATGAAATGGACCTTAAATGTCTAGAACTGGTAAGGGTTCAGGTTTTGCAGATAGTCTAAAGTCCTATATTACTTGAATAGTTTAATAGGCCTACATTAATAGTTTAATAGGCCTACATTAATAGTTTAACACGGATGTCTCATATCGGCAGCATATGCGTGACTCAAATCCACGTTTGACTCAGATCCTGTAGTGACACTATGGGTGTTTCTCAATACTAAAACCCAAAAATCGTACTTGTGGTTTTGGCAAGATCTATCTCGCGAACTTGCCTCCCAAGAACGAATTTGGGGCACAAGGAACCATGGGATTGGTCTCATTTGGTGAGGATGTAGCCGATGTATTCTTGATATTTGGGGCGGGGCCAGAATGACATCTGGGGATTTCTTCTGTACTTCTGTTCTTGAGTATTGGTGCTAGTCTTCGGCAGTGGAAGATGTCATAACATGCAGACTCCCCACCAACTGGACAGGGGTGTGAATTACGTAGAGTTACGGTAGATTGCCCTCAGTGTTCTAATCTGTCAAAATGACAGAGCCTTCAGATATTTCTGTCGTTGTTAAAAATATTCAGTCAATGGCGGAAAAAATTGGGTAAGGCAAACTTTGCATTACACTGTCTACCATACTGTACATGCCAAAATTTCCTCTCACTAAAAAGTCACAGATCACAGCTCTGCCTTTGTCATGTGATTCTGTCCCAAGAACAAATAGCAGATTATGAAAAATACTAATAACAACAATACTGATAATACTAAACACAATAACAACAATACTAATAATACTAAACACAATAACAACAATACTAATAATAATGGCGACACCCTGAAACATTGGGCAGTGCTGTCACCTCACAGGCCAAATCAATCCCGCCTCCACTGTGTATACATGTACCTTGCATGTCCTTCCTGTGAGATTTCTGCTGGTACTCCTGTTCCCTAGTGTTTATAAACTGTAGCAGGAACTACATTTGGAAGAACATTTGTAGACAGACCACAGCACAATGTTTTGCTTCACACATTTCTCAATTTATGGGAGTCCGTCTGTGTATAATATCTTTTTTTTTTTTTTTGCAAACTCCAGCCTGGCTCTTCCCTGCTTCTCATTAATGAAGGGCTTCTTCCTTGCTTGATGGGTCTTCAGTCCTGCTTCTAGGAGCCTGTTATAAACTGTCCTAGCAGTGCACTCCACACCATTTAAGGTTCCCCCTTCTTTTTGAAGGTCACTTGAGGTCATCCTCTGATGTCTCTGATGAGGCACTACCAGATAAGTTGACGGTCATCTCTGGTATTGGAAAGTTGCTTCTGCTCTCCTAACCTGGCTGATTTCTGGTCGTTCCCAGTGTCTCCTGCTTCACCTTGTTCTTGTGTGCTGCTATTTTAGAAATTTTGATCCCAGAAGCAATCTGTTGCTCAGCATAGCCTTCTGCCAGCAGAACCACGATTAAACCAGGATAAAAAAAATGATTATTATATTTCTAGTGGTCTCTTAATTTTTTCCAGTGATTCATGTACCCTGTCACTTTTTATTTTTTTTTTTTTATTTGGGTAAAATAAGGCTTATTCCCTGTATTCTTGCCATCGGCTCCATACACCCCATGATTCTGAAAAGTAACAATGGGTAAAGTAAATAAAGGATTATATCAAGACATACCAAAACAGCCTGGGGGGGGGGTCTTGTCCAGCAAGAGCACAATAATACATCCACCATATTTGTCCCACAAAAAAACTAAACACAAATAAAAAGCAAGCGAACAAATAGGAAAGTTGCAAACAATCTTCCAAAACTTTAACGGTAAAATAATTTGCACCTTCCGCTGTAAACTTAAAAAAGAATAAATAACACCCACAAAATGTGCAGGCCTGAGATCAATTGCAAGCTTTTGCATTTTATTGTGTTTTTTAATTGAATATAAATGAGCGTGAGTTTGGAATAATTTGGAACTGAACTGGAAGAGAAGACCAGCTGCAGTGCTGATTTTAATATTTTCCTATGCTAATAAGGATCAGGCCCTGATCTCACTCTGTATCGCTTCCCGTCAGGGATTTCTGTGTGCTTTTCAGAGGGGCACTAAACCTACATCCCTATGGGAAATTAAACGCTACATAGATGTGTGAAATTGCACAGAATGCTTTGAAGAAATGCATGTAAATAATGGGATGAGTGGTGATAAATAATTCAGATATGGTGCCAGTTTATTGCTTAATTCAGCAAGTTACACAAGGCTAATGTCTCTGGAACTTGTTTTAAAATGTGAGTATTTGAAACGGCTCTTAAGCAAAGAGCCGGCTGATCTCACAGCACAGAACTTCAGGAGCTGCATACTGACAGGATACTTCAGTCTGGTTTTATATTTGTGAAAGACTCTTTGTGTAACAAGGGCATGTCGTAGATCCACCATCCAGATTGGAGAAGGATCCACAAGGCCACTCGAGGGGTTATTGCGGGTAATGAGTTACATCACATGAAACATAGATCATGCTGACCAAAGCCTCGCAACGCAGGCCGTCCGAGTCGTTGTTTCTGCAGGTCCTCCATGGCAGGGTTTCCCAACCCGTTCATCTGAGACTCCCAGACTGTCCATTTTTGCTCCATCTCCCGGGAGCTAGAAGGGAGCAAAAACTTGGACTGTCTGAGTTCCTGGTGGGGCACTGGAAGGGAGCGGAAATGAGGACTGACTGGGTTCCTGAGGATCAGGTTGGGAAACCCATTGATGTAAGGTATTATGAATGTGTCTCTCCTGTTACCCTTCCTGGGGAGCGTGGGCCCCAACCCCCATCCCAGTGCAAGTGTGTGTGCCGCTTACCCTCAACCCCCAGAACAGACCTCCTGGCTTCCCAACCTGGGCTTTTGTCCCTGACCGTGACTCTTAAGGTCAGTGTTGCCAGGCAGTGTTACTGACCAGTGAGGTTTAGGCACTTTCCCACTGATACTGTGTAACAAATGTCTATTTGAACTTTAATCAGCAGTAGGCAATGTTTTGCGATCATCCAGATCCAGATGAGTTGCCCTTTCTCTCACCGACTTTGTTTCCTACTGGTTGGCAGTTGCCTGGCAACATTACTGAAGTAGTTGCCCTGAGTATCATCACGTTTACTCGCCGTTCCAGTTCCCTGTTCTCTCTGCGCTTGGGCCGTCTGTCCTACAGGAGTCCCGTCACAGCAGCCGAGAATAGGCCAGCTTTCATCTTTAATTGAAACAGATAAAGCTGCTATTCTTTTGCCTTCAGAAGGTAAACATTTCCTCACTCTTTTTTATGGCAGTTACTGCCGGTGCCTCTCACCTCGTCTGTGTTATTTTGGCTGCAAGGAAAGCAGGGGCTCATTTTATGTGTGAATATTACAAGAAGGATATTCAAACTTTTAATAAGACAGAATTGCACAGTTGACAGAAGCAAGCTGCAGTTCATGATGATGATGATGATGATGATGATGATGATGATGATGATGATGGTGGCGATCGTGATTATTATTACCCATCCACTCTCCAAGCACATATCCAGAGACGGAGCCTTTCCCAGGCAGCGAAGGGGAACGAGGTAGGGGGACATGATGTCAGACACATACACACACACGTGCACATCTAACGGCATGAGGAACGCAGAGGAAACCCGGACGGCATGGGAAGAACATGCATTAATGCTTTACATGAACTGCACCTTCATAATGCCATTTATTGCATCTATAGAACATTCAGTGCACCTTCATAATGCATTCATAGAACATTTATAAGCAGCATATTATACCTTAATATCCTAACATGCTTTAACAGCTTTAATATACATTCCTAACAAACATACGATTATAATTATTTGTTATTATCACACAATGCTTGTTATTAGTGTATATTAATGCTATTATGGTATGTTTGAATGTTAAGGTATGTTAGGATGTTAAGAAATGCTTACATGCTGCTTATGAATGATCTATGAATGCAATTTGAATGTGTCACGAAGGTGCAGTTAAGCTAAAGCATAACTGAACATGCAAACTGCACGAACAAGCAGCAGCTGCCAAACACCCGCCTGGGAGATATAATGCTTTAATCGCTACGCATATTATTTCTTCTGCTCTCTATCTATATGCCAATCGTGATGTTGGATGTTGGTGCAAGACATCAAAAATACTACAAGAAAAATGGTGAAAGTATGTTTTAAATACTGTAGGAGCTGAGCAGGTAGAGAGTGGCAAGATGCTGATCCTAACCTCCAGCCTGGAAAGCAGCATCCTTAGCTGTGATACCAAAAAGCCGAATAGGACCCCACATCGCTCTTCTGATGCCGACCGCCTGCGCAGCCTGAAGCTGCGCCCTCCCACGTCAAGAGGTCGAGACCCCGACGGTGCCAGCAACGTGGCGGGCCTTAGGGCCATGAATCACAAGATGCCACGGATTTCATCATCATCATCATCATCATCTCTGAATTAGCTAGCTTTGCCTGGGCCGCCTAAACAAGTTTTCAGCTGTGCTAATTTGTGACATCAGTGCCAGAATGTACGGGAGAGAAAAGATCTATTGCTGACATTTTGGCTCTTAGGGGCTTTGCTGTGTTAGGAGTATAATAATGTCGGTGCTTATTTCCCAGAGCCCACATCGTTTGCAGCACTGACTCATACTTCAGTGAACAATGTAATGTTTCCTTTCAGGAAAACGCTTTAGTGAGTGTATAAAGATGAATGTGTAGTGCTTTGTGATCCAAATAAAGGCCCCATCAATCTTTTATTTGCTTATCCTCATAACTTTCTTTAGAAATTTAACCCGCTGTGGTGATACTGTGAGAGCTAATATAAATGATATTTATATTATCTGCGTGCCTCACCAAAGCCCCGCTATCTCAGGAATCTTTCAGATTCATATGTTAGCGACGAAGGTGAAATGTGTTTTACACAGCCCAGTCTGACCGCGTTCTCAATTTGAAATTATATAACTGATTATATAACTACAATGCTAATTCAAAAGTTTGAGATCCAGATTCACTTTTATTCATCCATTTTCTATATCCTTGTCTTTGAGGGGGCGGGGGGGGGGGGGGGGGGGTTTTTCCCAATTAGCCCCCCGAGGAGGCCAAGTTTGTGCCCATATGAC
>JAODKE010000002.1:28301303-28312562 GCA_026779605.1 Mormyrus hasselquistii | reverse complement strand
GCGGGGGGGCGATCTGAGACACAGCCCCCCCCCCCCCCCCCCCCCCTTCCCACCATCCTGGTGATTTGACGCTCATAAATGCCCCCTCCTTTCTTCCACAATGGGTGCTAATGGTGCGCAATGTATCTTACGCGCGTCAGGGAGACGCTGCTGGCCCTTTAAATCTCCTTTATTATCCAGGAGCCAGCAGCTACTCGTAAAAAAGAGCAAGCGAGAGAAAAAGCACGCAGCCCCCCTTAAAAGCACATACGTGCACACACATGCAAATCTGCACAGACCCAGAAGGGACTCGCGGCTTTGGATCTTACACCTGCTGGAAGCGAGTGGGAGGGGGCGGCGGACAACTTTGTTCCCCGGGATCAGCCCGGATCACTGTGCCAGACGATGCCTTACTGTCCACTTTCACAAACTGCTCAGAGGATTTGCTAACCGCTCATATTTGTTTCCCCCGCACATCTTTTTTTCACCAGTCTGAAGCAGATGATGTTCTCACAAGTTCTAAGGATTTCATACGTCTCGATCTGCTTTTTTCAATGCATCTTCATCAGGTGAGTTGAAACCTTGCGTGCGACCTACCGTGTGTTCGGAAATGCAATATTACTTTGTATTAATAAGGTACAACCGATATACTGTGTAATGCAATGCTGTCAAATCATTACCGCTCCCCAACTCTGCGATACGCGGCGCAGGGATGCAAAAGTTGGGCGAAAAATATTTGTTTTACGAGAGTTTGGCTGAAATGCAGCGCAGATTACCTGGGCGTGTTGGCTGCAAGGGGGCTGGGGGCGGCGAAGGCGGCGGCCCCGTGCAGATCTTGGACCGTGGTACCCAGATGGATGAGCCCTTTGGCACATTGACACCCACATCCAAACACCGGGTCTTTGACGAAGAACAATGGCGGGGGAAACGGTTTCAGAAAGATTGGCTGGTGTTGAGGTCTCCCTTGGGATTTAGCAGGAATCTGAGCCCGAATTCGACTCAGAATCCTTTTATTCGCCATGTACAAAAAGTACAAGGAATTTGTTTTGGTGACAGGACAAAACACTCAAATCAATACATGTAATAAAAATGAACTAGATGAAGAACAATCTGATCATGCTATTAATAAATAGGCCTAAATAAATACAATATGTAAACGTAGAAATAAAGGCGAGACATTCCGATGTAGGGTAAAACTGTTTTAAGAAAAGAAAAGGTGTAAAGTAAGGGGGATGCTGTGTAACCAGTGCAAAGTGTTTGCCAATTAATTATGCGAGGGCAGAAAGACAGTTGATAGCATGGAAGACGCGTTACACGTTAAAGTTAAAGCGTTTCAGAGTTTAAATGAATCATCCAGAACGATCGGGATCGCTGCATGGCGGTGGCGGTGTCGGGGATGAAAGCTTTTAAAATAACATCCCAGGAATGAACTTAGACATGCCTGCTTCCCGGTGATATATAATATTATAATAAGTCATACTGTGTCGGTGATTCATTGTCCACGTACGTGTAAGACGATCGTCCGACTGCATAAATGAAGAAACAGCGTCTGAAAACAGCAGATTTGGGCTTTGTGGTTAAATGTTCAAATCCTAGAATAAAATAACAATGAATATACTTGTTTAATCGGTAGCCAGATGATAAACTGTGTGTGTCTCGTGTCATCTTAGGAAAGCTCGTGTGTGAAATAAATAACCGTTACTGTGGCAGTGGTCTGTTAATGAGATTGTAATCAAATTAATTAATACTATAATTAGAAGTAGCTTTCCTTCAAATAACAACCACCCAGGCAAGAAACCGAAAATCCACAATTATCTTTTTAGCTAACACAGTCACCAAGAGAAGGTTTTCAGCGTTTTTACAGGGTATTATAATTTATAGCAACACACACGTTATCATCTATCCATTGAAAATACTCTCCGCAACATAAAAATACTGGCCACACCTATGTTAATTTGGTTACTTTGCATCTGTCCAGAGTGGCTGTATATTTTAACTACCAATACAAGATTAAATACAATTCTTGATACTACAGCGGGGGCCTGCCAGGGATTTCATCAGAATTCCTCAGGGAATCAGTCCAAGCTCCTAATCACTACTCCACCTGCTGTTCAGCTGTTTGTTTCTAAATAGTCTAATATGGAATTGCTGTGATTGTATTTTCGGGTGATGGTAGGAATAGGGGAGACACCAGACTGCGAAGGGGGTGTGTAAGAAGCAGCCCCTCTCTGGTTAGCAGCAGGTAGCGTGGGGGACACTTGCTTTATTTCATGGCCTGTCGACTCCAGGTGTGAAAGGCATGGAACTGGTATCTCAGTAATCCCGGAGCTGGCCAGCAGCACAGACAGGGTGCTGGAGGAGTGCAGGTAACAGCGTGTGCTTTCAGCCTGGGGTGGGGAAGGGGGAGGGGGGCACAGGGGTAGATGTCCTGCAGAGTCTGTGTGTATGTGTGTGTGTGTGTGTGTGTGTGTGTGTGGGAACAGTCGTAAGATTGGCCCCAGACCCCCCCTGCCCCTGTTATAGTTCTCTTTGTCTGGGGAGGTGAATAGTTCCTTCACTAAATAAATGCTACAGGGAGACGTGAAAACAGAGGTGTTTGTGGGGGGGGTGACTGAGCTGTGAGGGGATGAATGGCTCTGAATGTAACCCCAGACCTGCTTATCGCATTGCACAGGCATGACGGCGCGATTGGGGGCTGCTGCCTGGTAACACAGGCAAGGTGTCGGAGGGGAGGGGGCGTCTGTCACACACTCTGCTGTCTGTCACACACACTGCTGTCTGTCACACACACTGCTGTCTGTCACACACACTGCTCAGCAACTTGTTCTACCCTAAACAGTGTTTGTCACTGTGAGCTGCCCACCCCCCCCTCCCATCTGCCAAAGGTAAAAAAAAAACTGCTGTTTCCCTTCAGGTGTCAAGTCCAGTCTTTTAACCAGCAAACCATAAAAGAATAGAATCTGCATCAATTGAAGAAAAAGCACTAGTATAAAAGTGATTCTTTTTGTTTTAAGATTGTCATTGAGATGAATTAGTACAGAAACAACAAACTCTATAAAATACCACTTACAGCTGTGCATGTCTGTGAGCCATCACGGGTACGTCCCCAGCTGGTGCGTAGGTCATGCCAAGCGCAGACAGGACTGAAACAGATCCGTCTGCAGCCTTGGGGCAGGTTTGCGGCGGGAATCTCAGACTGCCATCGCCATTGCAGCATGAAATAATGCATTCATGGGGAACAGCTTTGTGGCAAATGAACAGATCTGTCAGAACGGCGCTTCGGAGCATGAGGAGTCCCAGAGGGATGGAGGAAAAGTGACATCGTGACTCTCAGCAATTAAGATAATAACAGTGCTCTAAACGTGGTTTCAATTCACCTGAATGAGATACAGAGTCTTCAGCTTCTTCCGTCTAGTCGTTCTTAGATTTCTACCCAGAACAACAGCTGGATGGGCGGGTGCAAACTGGGAATGAGTGACAGGGGACCGCAGTGAGTCAGGAGGAGTTAGAATTAGTCATCGTCAGGCTTACTCTCTGCTCCTGCACGATGACTTCTAGTAAGGACAGCAATTATAAACAATTGGCAGTCTTTCAGTTCAGTTATGAAGCACTGTAGCTGGTATCCAGTGCAGAACGTATCTCAGTTATGAAGCACTGTAGCTGGTATCCAGTGCAGAACGTATCTCAGTTATGAAGCACTGTAGCTGGTATCCAGTGCAGAACGTATCTCAGTTATGTTAACGAAACTGCTACTAAGTTTTGTTATACATGAGTATCCCACTTGCACAATGACACTAAACACAAAATCTTCAGCCCACCACAATCATATGGACGTAGGTTGGTGCCAGCCTTCAAAATACCAGCAGATGTAAAGAGTGTAGTTTTTGAGGATATGAAGGATGCAAATAAACGGTGTGGGTGAGGGAGCCGGTTAAGGGGTGCAGATGCTCTCAGACAGGTCTGCCATGTTTCTTCCCCCCCATGCTCCTCAGCCTTACCTTGTTCCACTTGTCTTACCTCGTGTTCATCAATGCAGAAATAATGACCAATTTATCACGGCCTGCAGGTGTCAATTTCTCAAGTGAGGCTGTGGGAACGTACAAAAAAAAAACAAAACAGAACCTGGTTCGAGGTGTTTACGAAGCTAAGAGCAAATAATGTAGACTCCAGCACCAGCTCTTCCTTACTGTACTTCACCTGTGTCTGCTTCACCGTCAACTCACCAGGCACTGGTTTCCACAACGCCCCACAGCCTGGTTCCAGCAGGTACCTGGAAATCTGCAAGGACCCGGAAGCTGTTTGTCTTAATTAATGGGAGATTCTTCTTCATGGAAGGCCACAGGAGAGTGTATAAACTGAATAGATAACAGAATGTGGCAGAGCCTCCATATCGGTTGTTTTTTTTTTTTTTTTGGTTAATAACTTTGATTTGCGCTCCTGGCATTATGAGAACGAGGTCCAAATGAGGTTCTGAATTGGCCTGCAGAGAAATTATTCATTGTGTTTGTACTCGGTGCTCAGAGCGTCCGGATGATAAGAGCATTATGTGAAACCAACATGGATGAGCAAGGCGTGAAGCTCCGAATCGCCGCATGACACACTCCCTAATGACCAAGGAAGCACGCATGAGAAGCCAAATGGCGCCAGGCCGCTCCGGTTCCCCACAGCCTACCCTGGTGTGCAGGAACATCACTACCGTTGACGAAAACCATAGCAAGCTAGAGGAAACTGGATTGGGAGGAGGGGGGGGGGAGTCAAGTTTGCATTCCCCCATAAGTAAGTCCCTCCTGTCAACAATATATGTCTGAAGAGAACTGCAGCTAGGGCAGCTGCAGGGGGGGGCGGGTGGGAGCATGACTGAAACAAGTAAATATTGATCCATGTAACAGCTGAGAACCTTTGGTATAGTCTGCAACTATTAGGAGTGTGAAAAAGACTAATCAAAAATCTATGAAACAATGTGACAGGTTTCGGGGGGGTGTGACAGTTGTCCAGCTTTATAGATTTAGTTTGCCTACCTATGCACCTTTCACATACCTGATTCTGATCTGGGGTGAGGTGAGTATGTGATGTGATGTGAGGGGTTACATTGCAGGAGGCGTCTGTAATTAAAAGGCTCGGTGTTTACGTCATAGGAGGGGGGTCGGTCCTATATTGGCAAAAAACTGTAGGACTCGTGTGTGATTTTGGGCGAAAGCATTTTCTGAGATTCCTGCCATTATGCTGAGCAGCTTGGTACAGCACTTAACATGGTCAAGGATGGGTTACTGCACGGGCGTACCGGGCCCAGGGGCCCGAGGGCCAAGGGGCCCTGAAGCGCAAACCTCCGCGCTACCCTTTCACTATTGTCTTTACATATTATGCATCTCGATATCATATTGGGAACCTGAAGCCATATAACACTGGTTATATTATGTAATATGTCTTAATAGGGCCCCTCCATCATATGCATCCTTGGTATCGGAAAAGGGCCCCTGAATTAGGTTATATGTCATATGGGGCCCTGAAACGCGGGTTATGTTAGTCATCCCTGGTATCCGGAAGGGCCCTTCAGTTAAATAGCATGGGGTATGATGCCATGTGTCTTAATACGGCCCCTGAACCACAGGTTGTCATTCACCCTTTATACAGTATCTACAAGGGGCCCCTCAATCAAATAACGTGGAGTATTAGATGTAAATGTCACATGTAGGCTACCCCTCTATCTGCTTCATTAGTGCGCAGGTCCAGGGTCGGTTCTGGAGGAGTAACAACGGGGGCGATTGCACCCGGGCCCAGTCTGAAGGGTCCGGGGAGCCCAGAAAAAAATAAAATAAAAATAAAGATTTCTCTTACGTTCACTGGGCAGGCGAGCAGGCAAGGAGGCGAACAGAGCCGGACGGACAGGGAAACAGGGTTTATTTTAAAGAGCAGGCAGACAGGCACGAACATCCGTAACACTACACAATGACCGACGCAAGACTCAGGAAGACGTGGACTAATATACACAGGCAGATCAGGGAGTAACAGGACACAGGTGATCACAATCAGGGCAGGAACACAAGGTAACGAGGTGGGCGTGGCACACGGGAGGATCGTACGGAGCAGATCATGACACTCTGATCCTGCGTTAAATGCATTGCTGAGTGCATGGCTTCCACACCATAGTCTAATTTGCATTGCCGTTGTCTAAATATGGAACGTCAAAAATATTTCCGCCAATGCAACACATGCTGAAGTTCAGGTCAGTTAATACCAGAGGCGGCTGCAGGACTACAAGGGAAGTTCTGCTGGTTTGCTCTGATGGCCGTCGAGAGTGAGCTGACGAAGTCGTTGACATTATACAAGAATTCACAGTGAAAGGTCCAGAAGGGATGCATTTAATATGTGGATAGAAATGAGCGATTTCTTGGTGAAGTTATTCGTTTGATATACGTTATATACACCTTTCAGATCAGATTCGGTGAGAGTTATTTGTTCAAAAAGTGATGTTTCATGAATAAAAATGTAGTATAGTTTTTAGCACAACCTTTGTATCGCTGCTGATTTGTGTGCGTGCGTGTTGTTTTTTTTTGGGGGGGGGGGAGGGGGGGTTTCTTGTCGTCTGGTCCAGGGGCCCACGGACTCATAATCCATCCCTGAACATGGTGGTACAGCACTGAGCATCCTGGTACAATGCTGAGCATTCCAGTACATAGCTGGGCATTCGGGTACTAGCTGAGCATCCCGGTATAGCACTGCATATGTTGCTATAGCGCATCCTGGTACTGCAGGTACTGGTACATCGTTGAGCATCCCATTACAGTGCTGGGCAACCCAATACCAGCTGAGTATCCCAGTACAGCACTAAACATCTCGCTACCTCACTGAGCATCCCGGTACCGTGCTGGGCATCGCAGTGCAGTGCTGGGCATCAGGGTTGAATCTGGCATCTGGCATGACACTCGCGCTTTCAGACTCTCACGCTAATGCAAAAATTCTTACGACGGATCTATATTATTCCAATGTAAACCTAAAATTAGCTACATCAAAATCGTTGCGCTACTTTGCCGACCCTACAGACTATGTACAACGTAATAAACTCTTACATACATGTAAATGCAGCTAGCTAACCAAAGTTGGCCACCCCGGGGCCTGTGAGGTGTTCATTCACCAGCTCGGTTCAGCCTGTACCCTCCAAGCCAGCTGGACCATTCAGACTCAGATCTCCATGCTACCCTGCATAGATAGTGTTGTGGGAGTTGAGGCAAATTTTCAGCCAGGCTGGGCACCCAGGTGGGGAATCTGTCTCTGCAGACACATTGTTGTTGTTTTTGACTATACAAAACGCATGTGAAGGATTTTGATTGGCCCGTTTGTTTGTTTGAGCAGCTCATGTCACTGTAATTGGTAGATCGATCAGTCACACAGCACGCAGACGCCACAGGCTAACGCCCCCACACGGAGCCCCAAACGCGATATGCCGGAGCAATTGCGGCGTGCTAATTGAGCGGAAGGTATAACGGGTTGTTCTCACGTAGATCGGATTACACACATGGAGGAAGTACTAGACTTGTGAATATTCACATTTTTGGAACGACAGTGTGAAAGACTGAGATGCAGTTCAATCAGGGCCTGGCTGTTACTGTAAACGCTGAGTTGCTGTGGAGATTTTGAGAGACAGATTTGGAAATAACTAGCAGGTACCAGAGGCCAGATTAGGACAGTGGGTTAGCATAGCAAGGTAAAGGAGTGAATTCATTCATGTCTGGGGAAGGTTGCCACTCCAGTGAAAAATGAATTTGGTAATTAGCCCTGCAGTATTCACCTGAAAAACTCCAGTATATAATAAATCTGTATGGGAAAGATAACTTATTTTGTCAGTAGACACTAACTAGCTAAGCATACTAATTCAGTGCGTTAGTAAAATGTAATTTTTGAGTTGCATCTCAGTCTCAGTCTCCGGCATTTTCTATTCCTCTGCACATTAACTCTTCAGATAGCAAATTTTTATGGTGAATTTGTGGTATATTTACATTGTGGTGCTCAGTTTAGGTTTTTACTGTAAACATTTATTATAAACGGTTATAAACTCAGTTTTGGGAGAAAAGGCATCAGCTGAGCAGGTAATAAATAATACACAAAAGGCTGATCTTCAGCCAGAGACAGTAAAACGGCTTGTGCGTGGATGCAGACTGACTTCACAGAGACGCGGAGATGTGAGCATTTTCACATCTCATGTCAGATTGAATAACCAGCCTTTATGTCCTTTCATCACTTAGATTTTGGCCCCACGGTCGTTTCCCCACACTTCTATTTCGAAGGGACTCATCTGCTCCTGATGTCTGCCATAGACACCAGTTTCAGTTTCAGATGATGCTCTTTTCCAAACATGAACCGGGGATTAAAACGCAAACCTTGCCTCCCGACAGCAGCTAGTGTTCTGTCTTTGGGTAACATAAATGATAGATAGATGTGAAGAGCATTCAGACTCCCATTATTTTTCATTAATAAATTTGACAACTTAAGCTCAATCCAGCAATATTTCATGTATCTTTATGTAAATATTGAGTGTGAGGCCCTTAGGAGCTCTGTGCCCTGATCCCAGCCCAGTGAGGCCCTTAGGAGCTCTGTGCCCTGATCCCAGCCCAGTGAGGCCCTTAGGACACCCACGCCCCTTTTTCGTGCCCAATCCCATTTTCTCTCTCCTTTCTTCTCTCATCCTGTCACCCGCTGTTTCTCTCCCTCTTTCGCATTTTCTCTCGCTCTCTATTTGTCTCCATCTCTGCCCCTCTTAATGCCTGCGAAACGTAATCTGTTTGTCTTGCACTATTCTCCTGTCTCGTACTCCCTCGATGGACAGCAAACAGGGTGGGGGACCCGCCACGATTGCAGAGCTGCCATGCGTCTGCAGTTCTGTAGGCATGCTGAACACTCATCAGCACCCTGGCCAGGAAAGGCTGTTGGACCACTGTCTTAAGGCTAAACCTCCTGCGAGGGCCGGGAGATGTGGAGACTGACGTCTGGGTGCAGACTGTGACATCTCCCTGCCCGTTTCCCCTACCTCTTCAAGGACCCAGATGTAGAGGAAATGTCCGGCTCAAGCACTTTGCCACCGGGCTGCTGGAGTAGAATTCCTATCGGCATCACTGTGAGAGAAACAGCCCAATTAATCAGCTGATTTAAGGGACCTGTCTCACTCTCCCAATAGGGCGGTTGCAGCCAGGCCTCACTAGAAGCACTGGGCGGGGTCACGGTATAACATCTGAAACACATTATTTAGCATTAAGCACAATGCCTACCTGGCAGACACTGTGTCCCTTTGTAGGTAGTTTGCAGCGGGAGCTCAATCTGCACTGGCTATGGGGGGTTACATTCATCTTTATCAGGTAAATAAGCAAGCCAGCCCTTGGGGGTGTGGCTCAGTGGGGCAGGATACTCTACCAGTGACCCAAAAGTCGCAGGTTTGAATCCTTGTGTCAGCAGTGTGATGTCACCAGTAGGCTGTATAGCAAGAGCTGAAATAAATGCATGTCACTTTTAGATAAAAGTGTCTGCTAGAAAAGTTTAACAGCTTGTTAAAAAGCAGAATTCTTGGTCCCCTAAGAAAATGTCACCTTGGCTCCCCCTCCAGTCCAGAACCTGGGAAAATGCACCCTATGCCCCCCCCCCAGCAACACTCCTGCTTAGCCGGGGCGGGCCCTAGGTGTTCTTGTGCCCTAAGTGAGATTCGGCAGAGCCCGCCCCCCCCCCCCCCGCCAGCCACACACACACACACACACACACACACCAGAGTTCATTTACATTAAAGACATTTCACTAGCATAAGGCATCTGACTGCTAACTAGCTAACTTGTACCTATTTCACAAGAAAAGTAGTGGAAAGTTAAAAAAACAGGTCTTTTAATGAAGGTTTTAATGAACCTTAATGAACCTGAAGGTTCACATAAGAAGGAGGAATCCTACTGTAGCGCCCCCCCTCCCCCCAGTAACAGGGTGCAGGGTGGCTCGCCGTTCTGTAGAGGCATGTGAGCTGGCAGCCAGCACACAAGCGAGGTTATAAGATCATCATGCAGCCAGATGTGATTGCTGGCCCTTAGCCTCTGCATGGCTGTAGGCGCCCCGCTGCCTGGGCCCCCCCTCTCCTGCTCGTACCCCTGAGTCACCCCTGCACCTGGATGCAAAGGAAGGGAATGTCATGGGGCTCAGTTTTCTGTTTTTCACAATCTGCTGTTCAGTCCATCAATAGCTGCCGTATGTGGGTAGCGAAAATTCACTTTGAAGGTGAAGTGTAAAGTGGTCCCTTGTTTTTGATGTGATTCCTGCCCCCCCCCCATGTCTGGAAATGGGCACCAAGCTGGGACTTTCCTGATTATGTGGGATAATGTCCCCGAAGAGGAACAGGGCGTTCTGTTCTGAGGGTGAATGCGGGAACCTGACGGCAGACTGGAATGGAAACTCTGACGATGCCGGAGGTGAATCAGGGCCGACGTTGTCTGTGTTTCTGCCCCCTCCCCTGCCCCCGTGGGGGGGTCGCTCCTCCTCCTGCCTGATGGAGGCCCTGTCTCTAGAGGTCCGCCTTCTGAGAAATCCCGCTTGGCGGCAATCAGCCACATCAACCGTCGGACCCCCTACCCGCCATCCCTCCTCGGCCCCCTCTCTCCCAACACCCCCTCAGATTCCTGGCCTGCTCCTCTCTGAACATACAGTCTCCATTTTCTTCTCCTGGAATTCAGATCCCGCCTCCCTAGAATGCCAGGTGGGCGTCCCAGAGACAGTGAGGGAGCGTACAGCTTGCAGTAGCAGGTGAAGGAGCTGGAGTGGCCTGCTCGGTGTGGCGCACACCCTGCCCGCGTGCCGCCGTGCAGCAAACCGTGCAAATGCTCTTGCTGAACCTGAACCCCAGCTCCTGTTCATCTGCAGGTAGCCAATCAGGGCATTCCTCACACCTCTACGACAAACTAAAGGCCCGTAGTGAATAGATACATGCACACCCCCACACGTCCCTCCCTTGATGGAGATAGTCGATCTTTATGCTTCCCCCCCCAGAGGCAGTGATGTAAAAGCCCCCCCACAGTGACCCCCTCATCTCATCGGACACTGGCTCACTTTCTCTTTCCTGCCATGGTGATGATGTCTGCCCAACACTCACCATCACTGGGGGGCTCAGGTCTAGAGCACGGCAGGAGCGGAAGGAAACCCTCACACCCCCGGTCTGCTTGGTGTTTCCGTGCAGAAGTGAAGCCTCATGCAGATGGGCGGCTCACATGTGGAGATGGCCGCCTGCAAATGAAAGGATTGGGTGCTGTACTTGCTGTCTGC
>JAODKE010000002.1:28289113-28301203 GCA_026779605.1 Mormyrus hasselquistii | reverse complement strand
ATGAGTGCGAGTGCTGCTTTATTGGCATGTGCTGTACTTGCTGTCTGCATGAGTGCGAGTGCTGCTTTATTGGCATGTGCTGTACTTGCTGTCTGCATGAGTGCGAGTGCTGCTTTATTGGCATGCTCCTTTCCACATTTCCCATCATGCAAAGTATCCAGCATCTTTGGGGGGCCCAGCAGCAATGTGACTATTCTGCCAATCCAATTACCTACTGAGACACAATGCAACCAAACCCCTCCCCCTCTGTAGGGGACTCACCCATAGCTGCCAATTATTACACTTTCTGTTTTTCACAGTGTTTATATGTAAAAGAATTTAGTGACAATCCCAGTTAAGCAAAGACCATGATGGGTCATTTTTACAAGCCTTTCTACAGCGCCCCCTGGTGGATGTTTCTTTATGAGCTATTCAGCCTGGATTTCATTCAGACGGCTGCACTGCTCGGTCAGCTGGTAGCCTCTCACCTCTAGGTCTGGGGATTTGGATCCTGCCTTCTCTGTGTGTGTGTGGAGTACTCTCCCTGTACGCTGATATCCTCCCGCAGTCCAAATACATTCAGTTACACTAATTGGCATCTCGAAATTGCCCATGGAATATGATAATGTGCCCTACAATGAACTGGCCTTGAACCCTGTATTGCCTGGAAGACTGGAAGACATACTGAGCCCCACAGCCCTGACCAAGATAATCAGCTTGAAGATAGATGGATGCTGGAATGTTTAGCAGCAAAGAGGGTGACCATCTATACAGCACTGATCAAGGACATGCAAAGGAAAACGGGAATGAACAGGGTTAGGGTTCAGGTGCGATACTGCTGACAGAATTATGATTATTGCCGCCTGTAATAGACCGTTTGTTTTTACATATCAGTCCCGGGAGAACACAAGTTTGATCAGACAAAAGGGGGGGGGGGGGCTGGCTGCCATTTTCGAGCTGGGAAGGCAGATAGAAATGCACTCCGTCTTTCAGCAGGAGACACAATCACTCATCTCATCCGCGAGCCTGCAGCGCCGTTTCCTGGAAACGAGGCAGGAAGCAATCAGGATTGATTCCAAGATCTCTGGCCTGGAGGGCAGGTTTAATACGAAAAGGAAGAAGACATTCAAACGTGGCTACATTCCATAATATTTATTTTTTTTTGCCAGCTTATCCAGTCTCCTTTGGGGCTGACCTTCAGTGATTTGATGATGACCCAATAACTTGTCTTATGTCATCCAATCAAAGCATACTGTCTGGAGGTAATGTTGCAAGCCAAAGTGCATTCTGGGTAATGCATACAGCTGACAGGTCGTGAAGATAACTGGGAGCTCACTGATGCCCTTTGACAGCGAATTGGGATGTTATGGTATCCTCCATTAAGCTACATTAAAGAATACTGGATTTTTTATGTAATTGTATTATTTTTGATTGATTTGAGGATGAATTTCAAACATTGGCACCATAAGCTATTTCTTTATCTTATTTGGGTTTCTGTCCTGTTGCTCAGTAGTAAAAACTGATGTGGTAAAATTAGCATGGAGGCTAATTTCATTATGTTTATTTAGCAATTTCATCCAAAGCAACACAGAATCGAGAGAGCAGGGTCAGCAAGTCCCTGGAGTAATTATGGTTAATGGTCGTGCTCAGTGGCTCAGCAATGACATGATGTGATGACTCTGTCGACCAAACTCTGCGATTCAAACTCGTGACCTTTTGCTCTTGGGTGGAGAGCCCTTACATGCAGAGTCACCCACTACCCCAGCTGCTGATGCATGTTAGTGATAACACGATCCCCCCACATCTGCCAGATGGCGACCCGGCCGTGTGACTTGCGACAGGCTGGGGCGGGACTTCCTCTCCTGGTGGGATTTGAGATCGCATTACAAATGGAAAGCCGTGACCGGCAGCCTCTGGATGATTGACTCTCTGGCTTCATTTGGATTAGCCAGAATGAGTAAAGCCTCAGTTTACAGGCAGCTGGCTAAATATATAAACATTCACACGGAGGCTAATTTCAGCGTTACTGTCGCCTCATTCTGAAAATTAATTATGTTATCAAACACAGAATGTCAAAGCTCAAGGAGCAGTCGCTAATGGGGAGGGAAAGCCAGCAGGGAAAACGGGCGGCTGTGTGTGTTTGTGTCGCGTTCAGCTGAAGGTTTGCATGAGCTGTAATGGCCCAATCTCGTCCTTCCTGACATTTGCTCAGTTCCTCGTGTGTCTTGGGCCTGAGACCCTGATGATTTTGGGTACTTCACTTTTTTAGTTGCCTGGATAAAATTTCAAAGCTGACTTTGTAAAAACCGTCTCTGAGGACAGGGGAAGATGAGCTCAGTGCCCTCAGAGCAGAATCAACGAGCACAAGGTGCCAGAGGCGTCCATTTGACGGCACGTTTTAAACTTTAATGGCCAGAGGGAGATGAACATCATGCTAAAGGTCACCCGTAAATAAACTAGATGCAAGAAAACTGCCTTTGTGCCGTGTCACATTCATACAGCCATTAATGTGCCACAGTTTCTCATGGTGCACAACTCTCCATAAGTAATAGTGACATTCTGCTTCTGGAATGTTCCAGGAGATTCCAGGAGAAAAATTAGCACTCCCACAGAAGGGAATCGCTGGTGTGACAGACGACATCACACAACTCAATCGGTTTCCTACCAGTTAAACTCATTCCAGGCTACTTCTGGTGACCATTCTGATCCCATGCTTGTGAGGTTTATAGGTGGACTAGTTAAAAGACATCAATGGCAACCTATGTCTCAAAAACAAATCTAACTGCAATAAAATAATTCTTGCCTTCCTGGCTTAAATGGTAGCTAAGCATAATCGCCAATGTCCCCCCCCTTACTGGGATACAAATTGGCCATTGTTGGTTCCTGATTGTCTATACCTGTGCTGCATTATTGCTTAGGGTACTTGCCTTGGGACTTGACTCTCTTGCTTAAGTTATAGTTTGGCAGTTTTTTTTTTTATTCTGGTTTCTCTCTTGATTGTGTTGTGGTTCTGCGACTGATTTTCCCCAATGTCCCGCTAGCATCTAGCCTTCCTGCACCCGGATTTTGACTCCGAGCTTAGCTTAGTTATTTGGCTTCTGAAAATAAACTCCGCAACTAGATCTTCACCTGCGAGTATCCCGTCGCGCAAATGTCTCTCGATCGCCGCTCAGTCACCGGGCTGCCAGATCAGGCAGTCTCCGTCGCGCCACAGGTGTCGTTAGTGGGCTAAATGATCCGTGCCGGGGATGTTTCCCGTTTTGTAATTACTTTTCTGCAGCTGTTCATCTTCTTATCGCCAGAGCTGTTGATCTCTCACGGTGCCCGGCTTGAAAGACGTTTTCACATGGTCTGACATTTCATGGGTGTCGGAGGGTGTCCTCCCAAAAGAAGCACAAGGGGATGTATATCTAATGCTACTCCATACATACTTTGTTGGATCCACGAAATCACCCCCCTCCACACACACACCAATTAGCATGCCTTTTGAATGTTGGCTTAATGATGAAAAGCGATTAGCGGCATGTGCCAGCCTCTCGTGCTCTGAATGTGCACGTGGCATCTAATCCTAGGAGAGAGAGGCCGCGCAGTGAACCGCAATGAACCGGAGCACCTCCGTTGGCTAATTTCTACCATGTTTTCGGAAAGCTCAAAGAGAGGATGCTTATAGGCTGGCGGTAGCCTCTCCCTGGCAGCGTGCCGCTATCCCGATATGGCACACCCTGCTGGACAGTTGGAATGAGATCTGTTTGCTCAGTTCTTGCGGACCTGTCAGCGCACTGCTTCTCACTCCAAGCCGTTCTACCCACTTAATTGGCATGCAAAGACAATTATCTCTATTCTTTCAACCAATGCCATGGCCCATCCGTAAAACACCCCAACTTTACCTCAGATGAGAAACGTGAGTGGCTTCGGAATGGGAGCATGTGACCAGCAACACAGGATTGAGGTGTAAAGTCTTGTTAATTGGACTCGAAGAAAAAGTACTGAAATGCCTTGGCTGCTTTGAGACCTTTGAGCGGGCAGGCAGCTAAATTAGCCCATTGTACTAATCCTGGTGGCGTCTCAAAAGGCTACAGCTGTTTGCTGCGTCTGTCGTGACTCCGCAACCCCATGCCTCGTCTTTGTGAAAGGTTCTCCGGCGAGACTGAAACACTCACATATGGACATGAATCCTATGCGGTGTTACAGCTGCATAAAAAATCGGTCCTGGATAGGGTCCCCCGCATCCGCTGAGGCAATAAAAAAGTTGACCAGATTCTGAATTTATGTTTCCTTTGAAATGACAGTTGAGCTGCCCTCCTGCACAAACTCACGGAAATCTCCGGTAAAGGAAGCAGTTGCATAAAATGAGACCCTTGTGTCAATATTTCAGGAGGAGTCAGGAAATAAGTATGGCAGCAGTGTGGTGGTGAGCGCTGCAGTCAGGGCGGCCATGAATCCCAGCCTCAGACTAAATCAGCTCTCTTGAGTTGTCGACGAAAATTAGTCTGACGGTGCTGCTTTGTCCTTGACTGTTTTTCGAGCTTGCATAACAGGGACGGGCTGGGGGGAGGCTTGACAGCGTTGTGGAAAAGTTGCCTTGTTGGGTTGTTTGACGGGAAGCTTGTAAAAGCAGATTAAGCACACCCTAGAGGACCACCGATGGTTGTTTCAAATGCCAACGGCTGTTATGCCACCAGACACAACTGCGCCGATTTCCCAGGGACCCAGCCAGCGCCTGGGCCTGTAAATTAATGTCACGTTTGTCATGTTTTGTCCTTGGCAAGCGAAATGCAGGATAAATCAGACACAGCTGCGTCAATCCAAACAAAAAGCTCTTTATTTGCCCCGGACAGTTTTCGTTTATTTTATGCTGCAAGTCAGAGTGTTTAAGGGTCGCCAAAGAAGGTCCTCAGCAACCTTTTTATTATACGTTTTTATTAGATGTAATTTAAGCCTGGTATCCCGTCCTGGGAGGGGCTCCAAACTCACCGTGACCCCGGCCAGGATAAATGGTTCGAAGATGGATGGTTGGATGGTTTAAACCCTGAAAAACTCTGAAATTAGATGCAGAATAGGGATTCAGTTACAGCACCACTGGTCCTAGCTGATTTTTTTCCCTATTTTTGTAATGATTTGTAATCACAATGTTGTTGCACTTTGGTACCTTGGGAGCTGATCTCACTGATGTATTTTTTCTGTTATTGTCACCCAAAATGTATTTCTCAGCTTGCTTCACACTCATTGTGTTCGTGGCCCCCCCCCCAGCCTGAAGAAATTAAAATCAAACCCCGGTATCACATGGTTCTGTCCTCCATACTGAGCTGAGGGACTCTCACATTTAGAATTTGGTGATCATCATCAACACACCACAGTGCGCAACAACGAAACGTGTTCTCTGCATTTAACCCATGTGTGACTTTCGTGACATAGCAGGGGGCAGCTAATTCAGCGCCCGGGGAGCAGTGCTTGGGGACGGTACCTTGCTCAGGGTACCTCAGTGGTGACATGCTGGTGGGGGATTCAAACCTGCAGTCTTTCAATTACAAGTGCGCTTCCCTAACCATCAAGCCACCGCTGCCCACATTCATAATCAGACAAGCAGAAGCAAGTCAAAGCACTCACCGAACATCACTCGCGACCCAAACTGACGACTGGTATCATTTGCCATCTCGCTGATGGTTCTTGTGCGGTCAGTGATGCAGAGGGAATTAGTCTGTGTGCTGTGGCCATCTCATTAAAGCAGGTTGGCTGTTTTCCCTTTGATACACCCAAAGCTAAACCCTTTCTGATGGGTTTCCCCGGATCAGTCCCAGTGATCTGTACACAGGAGGAGAGGGGCAGGGAAAAGTTAAACGTTTGACTGCCAGATTGTGGATGGCTGATGAAAGACAGACTGGGAGGTGAGAGAGACATCCTCGAGAGGAGAGGCAAGGACTCCTTCCCCTTCTGATGCCAAAGAGGAGTCGAGGAGAGGTTAGCTGAGATGAATCTGTTTAGTCTTGAGCAAAGGAGACTAAGGGGGGACATGATCCAGGTCTATAAGATTCTAACGGGTCTGGATGCCGTTCAGCCAGATGGCTATTTCAGTATTAGCTTAAATACTAGAACTCGAGGCCATAAGTGGAAATTAGCGGGAGAACATTTTAAAACAAATTTGAGGAAACACTTCTTTACACAGCGTGTAGCTAGAGTACGGAATAGTCTTCCTGATAGTGTAGTGGAAGCTAAAACCCTGGGTTCCTTTAAATCAGAGCTAGATAAGATTTTAACAACTCTGAGCTATTAGTTAAGTTCTTCCCAAACGGGCTTGATGGGCCGAATGGCCTCCTCTCATTTGTAAATTTCTTGTGTTCTTATGTTCTAAGTCATGCGGCGGCCCTACCTGTTCCCCCAAGCAAGGTACCGTCCCCAAGCACTGCTCCCCGGGCGCTGAATTAGCTGCCCCCTGCTATGTCACATATAGGTTAAACGCAGAGGACACATTTCGTTGTTGCACACTATGTGCTTTGCTATGGTGTGTTGACAATGACCACTGATCACCAAATTCTAATTCTAATGCAAGCACTGGTCTCGTTCTCAGTCAGCATAACTTCCCTCCCCTGTAAATACCTGCCCCGCTGCTGAGAAGAGCACAGGTCATCTGTGCTCGGCTGTGACACCCATAAAGATCAGCGAATAACGTCACAAAATTTCCACTGTTAAAAGAGGATATGTCTATATATACAGGTTTGAACTCCTGTGATTGGAAGGTTGCTGGTTCAAATCCCGTGGCCAGTGATGCTGCCATTTGCTCCGGGGATGTTGGCTAGCTCTGAGCTTTGACCCCTAAAATGCTTCTCATCTCTATATATGTCTGTGTGTCTCATGGAGAGTAAGACAGGATGTGTGAAAACTATTCAGTTTCCCCACAGGGGTGAATGAAGTACTGCTATTCTATTCCAGATATACCCGTTACCATTAATAGAAGTTTAGACAAGAAATTCTGATTGCTATGGGCTTTTGAAGCTGATTATTAACAGCCCAGAGAGGTCAGGTCATGGGGATTTGAACCACAGTCTTTTGGTGACAAATTCAATTTCTTGCTAATTGTAGTTTAGCCAAAAGACCCCTTTTCCATCATGTCGGTGCATCAGTCTTCAATCACTAATGCGAGACGCTTGACTGGCTGCAGACTCCGGCGTCTCTCACCCGGAGCTCGATTTGCATCTCATCCGGAGAGATTAGCAGCTAGAAACCAAATTCTTCATTTTCTCTTCTTAAAAAAGCCATCGGAGCTGGGTCACGGTGATAAGTCACGGGGCCCCTTTGAGGTACCGCCGCTGAGGCTAATGCTTGTTTTCTGTCAGGGATGCTGGGATCTTTTCACCGACGATCACACTGAGCAGCCAGCAGCAGTTTTTCTTTGCTTGCTTTCCATGCTGTTACGCAGTGCGGCCTGGTGACTTAACATAGCTGGGTGTACGGAACATATTTTACAAGATAACATCAGAGGTACATTAAACCTTCATAGGAGTGTTGATGAAAAAAATACAGCAATGTTTCCCTCATGCTGTCTATCTCGCTTATTTTCACAATTACTGGCGTTTAGAGGTACGGTGCTAAGTACTCACTGCTTGTTTAAAGTTGACTTTTATGAACGTAAGACCTTTGAAGCACTGAGAATAGTGGTTTTTATACCTCTGAGCAATCAACACCCTAGACATTACTGCTAGTCAGTTATAACCAGGAAGTGACAGTCTGTCTAGAGCTAACTTTGTAGTAGTTGCCCAGACCAACTACCTAAAGATTCTTTCCAAGCCAGTACTGACAGAAGTATGATGGGATATCCTGGACTTATTGATGAAACTGTTCGTAATTATTCATTTGTACAGCCCCAGTATTCCTGGAATTGGTTCCTTTCATAGCCACATATATTAACTTCAGTTCCTGGGTCAGTTTTCCTTCTGGAGAATTACTATCAGGGGTATTAGTTGCAGGCTTGGCCTGGACTTGGAGGTTTTCCAGCTTGGTAGAATGTCACAAACGACTCAGTCTCTAGGCTCCTGGTGCCATCCAAAAAAGATTCTGGCTATAGTGCATAAAGTCAGCGAACTGCACACGCGAGGGACACGGCCAGGCGCGGTTTTTGGAAGGACATTGTGGTTTCTATGGATACTGGGTACGGAACGGTGTTAGCAGGTTCATCAGCTTTTACTTTTAGGGAGGATTTAGGCAGGGGGGCCAAGGCTGAGCCGTGTCAAAGCGCGGCCCCTGCAGCTCTGGCTGGAAGGACTCAGAGCCCCCCTCCCCCAAGCTATCCACCATGTCTCGATTGAACTGTCCGCCTGACGGCCTGGAGCCCTCGGGGTGTTTGGACAGCCCACATCTTCCCCTCTCTGAGCCGCCGTGATTAAGGCAGGATTCAGTTTGCTTCACAGTCCTGCAGATTTCAGGAACCATCCTGCAATAACTGGGTCCTCAGTCTGATTTGTGACCTTGTTCTCTTCTCTTTTTCTTCCACCCCTCTGTCTCGCTTCCTCCTTCTCTTCCTCCTCCTCCATTACGGCAGGCCAGGTTCCTGTAAAGACGAGATAAAGTCCCCAAACAGGACAACTTTAAAGCCCATGTCCCCATCTGATTTCCTGGACAAACTCATGGGGAGAACATCTGGATATGATGCCCGGATCAGACCCAACTTCAAAGGTGAGTTAGTGAATGGCAGAGGAGAGACCTGGGGGGGCGAGTTTTCACATACTGGATGGTGTCATGTGATCTGATGGAGCCGCATGGGCATCTGGCCACCTCAAAGGAGATGAAGAAGTTTGCACCGAGCAGTTGAGCAGCAGTGTCGCTAAGCTGATCCTTCCACTGCTCTTCACTGTTTTGGGCTTGGTGTCGCAGTTACGGTAGCATGCGGGAGTGCTGGGCTCCCCGTCGGAGGCAGCTAATGATAGCGCAGATGTCCTGCCCGTTACCCCGCGGAGCCGGCGGGAGCTGTCGCGTTCTCGCCAAAAGACGGCCTCTCCATCTTCCATTAGCCTGTCAGGATCGGTGCATATGTTTGCCTGGATGCCGCTATCCCGCTGTTGGTCAACAAATCTGCAGCATTCTAGGAAAACGGCCAATTCACACACAGAGGCTCAAAAATGATCATGGAAAGTATGTCTGATACATCCAGTGTGGTCTTTTTTCTGGCTGTCTTTCAGGGTCACTCACGCGCAGACTCACTTTTCCAACATCAGTTAGGATCTCAATGACCCAGCAGTTCTTTTTTCAGGGAGACAGTGATCCAGCTGTGCGAAAAATAAGTTACAGTAAGCAAATATGAAATTTGTGGAAAAAATATGTGGGGTAGAACTGGTTAATTCTCCAGCATTACAGGTTTCAATTTACCCATATCTCTGTGTCAAAATATTCTCCCCATCAAGGCATGGGTCTCCTTTGGTCTCCATGTGCATCCATTCCCCAAGATCTTAGGATGTAGGGTGACTTTTAGGATGTAGACTGATCTTGGGATGTAGTGAGACTCTTCAGGTGTAGACTGACCTTAGGGTATTTGGTGACTCTAAGGGTATAGGCTGATCAAGGGATGTAGTGTGACTCTTAAGGTGTAGACTGATCTTAGGATGTAGGGTGATTCTTAAGGTGTAGACTGACCTTAGGGTGTAGGGTGACCTAAGGGCATTTAGTGACCAAAAGTTGTAAGGTGACTGCTATAGCCCAGTATCCACCTACATTGTGCTGGTCCCAAGCCATTGCCTAATTTTGAACTGGTTCTGCACTTTTACATTTTACATTAACTGGTGTAGCACTGCAAAAACTTTCTCTGGCCCAGCACCACATAAATGCTGGTCTAAAACTAGTAACCTGTGACGTCGGCATATGGGAAGGGTCTACAACGCGCTTTATAGTTCAGCAGAACTGCATTTGCTCTAAACATGACCATGGACATTGATGCTACTGAGGAGAACTTAAATTAACAATTAACTGATGAGACAAATGCATTATCGGCAGTCTGGTAGTCACCAGAAGTTCAATGTAAGTTAGAAAATCATTTAAGAAAAGTGAAATTAATTGTGCAGAAATTAAAGAAGAAAAAAGCAGGCTACAATCACAGCATGGAGACAAATTAAAAAAAAAAACAAAGAAACTACAAAAAACTCTCACAGAGTAGTGTAACACGAAAAAAGTTTCAAAGTGCCCCTCTGTTCTGTAGACATTGTTGGTAGCCAGCCTCCAATTGCAATTGCAACAGTCGCATCTTGCTTTACGATAGTGTGACTTAGGGTATTTTGGCTTTACGATTGTGCGATAGTGACGCACATTCGGTAGCCTGCTTTGAATTCCAATCTGTTTCTGAGCCAGTCATATGCTGCACGATACTTTCTACTAATGCTGGGCTTCCAGTCTCTGTAGCAATCATGAGTAGTATCATCTAACAATGTTTAACAACATACTGTACTGTGTTTTTTAATGTATTTCACTAAATTAACAATTACTGATACAATGAAAACTGCTTATAGTGATCACGTCTGTCTGGGTGAAATTGATCGCTATAAGCGGATGATCATTATTTTTCTTCTTTCTGTCTCAGGCAGAATACCATCTAATTGACATTTGTATATTTATTACACAAATACAAGGTAATATAACAGACAGCATCACTTTTCTTCCCCTGAAACCAAACATTTCACTCTGATGACACACATAAGCAAGCAAACATAATCATGCACATAACTCGGATCAATTCTACTCCAGGAGCCAGAGACTGCCATATATTCCAAGCTTATGAAGATACTGCAGCAGTCAACACCCAATATGAAACTGTAAAGGTGCACCATGAACAAAACCAAGTTTCAGAGATTTATTTTCTCAAATTCACATTCGCATACAGTAAAATGGTATGAAAAATTGATGCTCGAACACTACTGTAACAAATACACTAGTATGAAAGTATGAAATCATAGCAAAGTATAACCTAGTTTAAACAGAAAGAACAAAAACATGGACTGTCTGGCAGTGAGCTGGGAAGGAGCAAAAGCGTGGAGCAGCTCGGGGTCCCTGAAGACCGGACTGAGAAGAACTGTTATAGGGGCCCAGCATTGGTGGGCACAGCTACCCGAAAAGTTTAATTTGATAACGCTAAACCAATTAACCACATTAGAGGAAGCTAAGAATAACCACAAACATATTATATTAGCTTTATTCTGGGGCTCAGAGTGGCATGAAAGTGCAGAATCCCATGTTGACTTATGGATGCACACATTTGTCATCCCTCTTGCCCAGAGACTTTCACACTGTCCAGTAAATTTATTTATTCTTCAATGTACTGTAGTAAAATAAACTGAAATTGAGTGAAAAGGTATAGACACTGTAAAATATGCAATTGATAGAATACATATATTTACTAATATAAACCAATGGGAAGAGTATCTAAAGAAAGAAATCACATTAATTCTACTTCAGCATTCTGTCTCTGGTCTGGGTCAGGCCAGAGATTTTCATCAACATCACAGGCAGCTGGGAGAAAAAAGCCTTTGTGTGCCTTACCCACCCCTGGCAAGCCTCAACCATAATATATAAACAAGCTTCCTCCATAGCCTGGAGGAGATCACCACAAATGTAGGGATCTCTGCAAAAGGCCTTGCACCGGCATGCCAACAAAATTCCTCTATGGGGTTTAAGGAGGGAGCATATGCAGGTAGAAAGATGTTACTGATTCTTGGGTTGTTTGTGAACCAGTCAGTTTGGGAACTAGATCAGCCCAGTGGAAAGTGACACTATTTTAAATTGCAGTGTAGCATGGTTGCTCTGGTTGTGCTGGGTCCCTTAGTCTAGTCCAGGGGTAGGCAACCCTGATCCTTGAGTGCCGCTATCTAGCAGGTTTTCCATCCTACCTGGTCTCTGATGAACCAAACCTGATCTCAGGCAGATAGTAAATCACTAGGTAGAACATAAAACCTCCTGGATACCGACACTCGAGGACTAGGGTTGCCTACCCTTGGTCTAGTTGGTATGCATGATCTCACAGAAGCATGGTGCTGTATGCACCGACGATGGCATGGTGGTGTATGGACCGAGGGTGGCATGGTGGTGTATGGACCGAGGGTGGCATGGTGGTATATGGACCAAGGGTGGCATGGTGGT
>JAODKE010000002.1:28268442-28280942 GCA_026779605.1 Mormyrus hasselquistii | reverse complement strand
CCATCACTGAAACAACAATGGTAAGACGCCCACGTGGGAGTGAGCTCCGAACCACAGCTTTGCTCTTGACGTTTATACTGCATCCAGATGGGTGCCATTAATTGGGGCAAAATCAGTGCATCTGTTAGCTGCCAATTAGGGGATCTTGAAGCCACCCGCTTTGCTCACCGCCGTGTTTCAGAGGGAAGACGCAAAGGCTCACGCCTACGTCACCCGGGAAACATCTGGGTGGGAGAAAATGACGTCTACAAACTCATAGGAGAGACACTGTTTTCTTGGCTTCCTGCTCTGGTTAAACCATAAGCTAGCAAATCTCGAGTTGTGCCGCAGCCGATGTTTAGGCCACTCTTCCGTAGAACCAGCACAGCATGAGAACATTTGTCTTATTTGGAGTACAGCGTCAGGCTGGAATTATAAGGCCTCTCCAGTTTTGAGGCTTTGGCCTAGTGCTACCTTCCAGTTGGCTATGCACTCTCAATTTGTCACCAACACACCTGGCTCACCTTCCTCACAGTCACCCGAGCACAATGAAGGGCTTGCTTGGGATTAGCATATCAGGACCAAATGTGCTAGATCATACCTCTTCTACATATATTCTGTGGGTCCCCTCCTTTGGAGCTGGTCACCATAGATATCTAATGAGATGAGCAGCTGTGGTGACATGATGATAATTAACTGTCTGCTCTGCAATTAAATGGGGGAGTGTGAGAGGATAGAAAGAAATGATGCAGGGTGTCCTCCATGCCTTTGAAAGACCTTAGTCAGCGTAATAGTAGCGAGTGGTGCAAGGGTTGCTGGAAAAGTGCTGTTAGCACCATGACAGGGCTCAAGTACACCTCAAGATAGTGTAAAAGTTATATAGTTACGCAGTACAGTCAAATGAGCAGTAATTAACACATCACTTAAACCTTTGTTCCAAAGTTTGGTTGTGGCTTGAAAACGGTGGCCATCAAAGTGCAGTAATTTTAGCTTCTTTGTTACATTTGAGTTTATTTTCATTTATTTCCCAGGAGCAGAGCCTGGGGTCTTCAGTTGCTTGGGGTGGGGTACTCCATTTTCTTCCCTCCATCTGCTGGCATGTGGTTGAGGTGGATTGTTGTTGCTAAATGGCCCTTAGTGGGACTGACATCCCATTCAGGGTGTTCAATGCCTTGTGTCACATTCCTCCTGGCTCTCCACCACCATGCATTGAACAAGTAGTTCTGGGTTATAAGTGGATATAAGTTCCAGCAAAAATGTCAGCACTACCCAAAGATTCTTGATGCAGAGATTTTTTTTTCTGAGGATTAATAACTTTAGATTAGTTTTAGCTGTTGTGGTTTTCTGTTATCAGGCCAATAATACAGAGTTTGAATCTGTTATTTGATGTTGAAAAAAAGGAATAGTCTGTATCTCGCAGGTAGTATTCTGCACTGCACTTTCTGGTTATATGTTTGTTTTGAAGATCTTTGTCTGGTGTACAAAGCACATGACACTTAAACAAGGGTGAAGGTTCAGCAGTGACACATGACCTCCAGTGTGTCCTCCACCTTTCATGACAAGCTTGTGCCGTCCACCATGTCGCAGGACTACCGGCTCAACGTTTTCCTGCGGCAGCAGTGGAACGACCCGCGGCTGGCTTACAGCGAGTACCCGGACGCCTCCCTGGACTTGGACCCCTCCATGTTGGACTCCATCTGGAAGCCCGACCTGTTTTTTGCCAACGAGAAGGGAGCCAACTTCCACGAGGTCACTACCGACAACAAGCTGTTGCGCATCTTCCAGAACGGGAACGTGCTGTATAGCATCAGGTACTCGGCACTCCATGTACCGCCTGACATCACTTCCTGCTAGTCTTCACACCTAAGCCGATAGGCTAGGTGACATCATGGCCAATTTATTCTACAGCTGCATCATTTACTCTGAAAAGCTGCCACTTCTGCTTCGTTAATGAAGCCCACTGGGCAGGTGGGATTCATGTGGTGAATGTTTTCGACACCATTCTCCAGAGGACCTCAGTGTTCCTCCTGATGGTTATTCAGTCAAAAACTCTGAAACCTCTGGCCAGTGCCACTTTTCCCGGAATTGTGAGGAACATCGGAGCGTATCGCCAGTCAGTTGCGGCTGTAATCGGTGGGCACTTATGCCCGAAATGGTGGTATTTTTTGACAGCCGAACTTTACCGCTGATAATTATACAGCTCTCTCTGCCCAAATTCCTGAATAATCCTGCATCAGGCCCCCCACACCGCACCCATGCCTCGTCCCCCCCCACCCCTGGCACTCTGAAAGCCCAACACTTAAGGACCACAATAAATAAGCCAGAATGTGTCTGGCAATTAGTCTGCTGTTACAGTAGTGCAGAGCACTCAAATAGGACTGTAACTCATGGCCTCTTTTCTAATACACTGTCTTATCGGGGGGGTTGGTGGGGGTACTGTTATCCTGTTCTCCTACTTGGAGGCTAGTGTGAAATGAAACATCTCAGTAATTTACAGTCAAACGTCCTCTCTGCCTTTTTGCCACTGCCCCCTGTGCCCGGACCTCTCTGCCCCCTGTGCCCGGACCTCTCTGCCCCCTGTCCCTTTTCTTCTTCATTCGTCACTCTCTCTTGCTGTGTATTGTAATGCAATCCTCCTTCTACTCTCTCTCTCTCTCTCTCTCTCTCTCTCTCTCTCTCTCTTCCCCCCCTTGGTACCCCCCCTTTCTTTCCCTCTGGCCGTCTGACTCAGGCTGACTCTGATCCTGTCCTGTCCTATGGACTTGAAGAATTTTCCGATGGATATTCAGACCTGCACCATGCAGCTCGAGAGCTGTGAGTTGCTTACTCGCTTTTCATCCTTCTCTGTCCATCCATCCCCCACCATTTCCCAATCACCGTTCTGCTGGTTTGCAACAAAGTCTATTGTCATTCACTGGCAGGCAGTAAAAATTATGTTAAATATCCAGGGGCTCCTTGTGACTTGGACAGGTTAACAGAACTGGCTTTGGGGTAAAGTGCATTGAGACAATGTAATGCTGTGAAAATGCACAATACAAAAATAAATTGAATTGAATTGAAAAGCTGAAATCTCGTCCCTATACCTAGTAAAGGTCATTATAAATGCAGCATGTGTAACTGAACTACAGGCACTGGGAGGGGGCATGGATCACAAACCACAATAAAACTCTCTGTGTAACGTATGTGTCTATTTTAGTGGGAGAATCAGTCAGGAGAACAGGAATAAGTGTGCAGTATTCCTGGCTCTGCACTCAGCCGTTTCCAGATTCCAGCTCTCAAGGCATCTCTGCTTTCCAAAACAATTTCCAGCATATCAATAATGAATCTTTCATTTTCTGCTCCTTTTATTACCCCCCTGGCCCCTGCCCCGCCCCTGCCCCAGCCTCCCCATCTTCTTCGAAGCAGAGCAGGCCACCCTCTGTCTCCAAACAGCAGCTGTTTTCCAGAGCTCCGGGCTCACAGACTCCATTGCGCCTTCTCCCTGATTGGCTGGCACATTCCCCTGGCTCATAGACCCCATTCTGCCTCTCTCTGATTGGCTGGCCCGTCCCCCAGTAGCTGTTTACATTCAGAATGAGACATCTTCATGCAGGACGTGGGAAGCTGTGATTTATTTTGCCCACTCTTTGCAGGCAAAGCAATACAAGAGAAAAAGCATTAATTGTATGTGGAAATTATGGGGGACATTGTGTGGCTCGGCGAGTTAGGATGATGTCCCTGTGATCAGGTGGTTGCTGGTTCGAATCCTGGGGTCAGCAGAGTGACTTCATCATTGGGCTGTTGAGCTAGGGCCTTAATCCCATTTATCAGCATTTATGTATCCAACCACACCTTCCTGCTCCTTGCTGAACAAGGATGCTGTGATTCAATTCCAACTGACTACTGTTACTCCTCACCACACCAGGTGAGGGACATCAGTGTGCAGTAAAGCTGACCCTCTGCTTGGAGAGCCTATTACCAGGCTGTAATTACTCCTGATTACTCAAATTGCTCTGCTGTGACCCCAGAGGTAACGTGTCTGAAGGCTTGGTAAGGGTGAGGTCACCTTGTCAGACCCAACCGCACGGTCAGGTGTTTAGAAACAATACATCCCCCCTCTCATCCTGCCCTTTCTGGTGATATAGTCAGGCGAAAAATTTTGTACTTCCAGATCGACAGAACAGTGTCTCCAAGTAACAGTAGAGTCTGTGCACTAGGTTTTGTTAATGTAGGTATTCAAACCTCTGCTTCTAGCTCTACCAGGGTCCTTAGCTGTTCTGTCAGCTCTGAAGGCATGAAGTCCATGCAGCTTAATGACGTTGTCTGGTACATTATTGTATAGCCGTGTTTCTGAAAAAATCATGTTGCGTTTGATAAACCTTTTCTCCGTAATCCGGAGGTGAAGCTTGTCCATTTTGTGCACCAGAGCCCAGGGTTTAAGCAAGGAATATGCTTGGCAGAGATAACTAATGGGGGGTAAGGCCTCCCCATCTCCCCTGCCTCTGCCTCTGGTGTAAGAAGAGCTGTTACCAAAGTTCACATTATCCTGGTGATCTCTAAGAGTTCAAAGCATTGATGTTTAATGTCCAGAAGGACTTGTCTGATTTGCCTATTTGTTGCATGCTAGTTAAACAAGCATTAATTAACAAAATCTGGACATACACTAGGTCTCGCTGTGTACCTGTGTCGCCATTTTGGTGCACGTCAGTTTTGTGATTTTGCTGTCCCGTGACAGGTGAGAGCAAAGCTTCAGGTCTGAGCTCAGAGTCGGCCAGTTTTGGAACACCTGGAGCAGTGTTCTTCGGGTTAAGAGTGTTCTTCGGGTTAAGAGTATTCTTCTAGGGCTCAACAGTGACATGGCGGGATTCAAACCAGCGACCTTGAGGCACAGGCTCCTATCCTGCAGAGCCACCCACCGCCTGCATCATAAACACTCTGATGCAATCAGATTTACGAGTGACCCTCTGAAGGTCGCTGAAGTTCTTTCAGGTACAGTATGATGTCTGAGAACTATATTCACATCAACCTGTACCAGAGCCAATGAAAGTTTAGCAAATTTCAAACTGCAAATCTCATCACCAGCAGGAGGACTTGGGCTCTTAATCTCTATTTCTGTGCTTTTCAGAGCCTTATCTCCATCAAAGTTTATCAGCCAAAACTGACCCAGAAAAACAGCAGCTGTATTACTGCAGCACGCATTTGTCAATAGCTAATGCTCTTCACAATGAGTCAAATCACCTTCTGCCAAACCTTTAATAAGCCAAGACCCCATTGGCTTTGTGACTCGCAAAACAAACATTTTTTTAAGGTCACGTGAAGTAATTTATTTGGTCCTTTGAAAGGGGAGCTTTGAGGAGCAAAACATACTCATTTTTTTGCGTGTTTTGTTGTTCTCTGTCTGCTAGTTGGTGAGGGGGGGGGCAGCAGAGGGGCACGGATGTCCTGAATAATTGATGTCTTTGGAACATGGAGCCCCAAGAGATTCAGGGAGACATCAGTATTATTCAAATGTGTCAAGCATCCAGCGGCGTTAGAGCATGCTTTATGCATTTTTAATGGACCCGGCATTTATTTTTGTTTGCCCCGCGCTTGGAGAGCATAAGGAGCAGGAGATGCTTGGCTGTGGCGCACTGAACGCAATTAGCATGTCGGGGTCAGCACTCTGTAGCACCGACAGCTGTCCGTTTCCGGATCTCTCATCGACGTGGTGCGTTTGCCCCTGTCCCCCCCCCCACCCCAAACATCTGTGACCATGGAGCAGCTGAGCCCGGAGACCTACCCCTCGTGCGAACATCCATAAATCCCCATCTGTGACATGTTATGCTGAGGGCTTTGTGAGACTCCGCGGCTGTTTGAGTGACGGACGTACCTGTTTATCTCTCCTACTCTCCCTCCTCCTTTCAGTTGGCTATACCATGAATGACCTCATCTTTGAGTGGCTGGATGTTGGACCCGTGCAGGTGGCCGAGGATCTGATGCTGCCGCAGTTTGTACTGAAAGAGGAGAAAGACTTGGGCTATTGTACCAAGCACTATAACACAGGTGAGACTTTGTGGGACGACAGCTGGAACATTCTAACTCCAGTCATGATTCTATTATGGCCACCCCTTTCACCCTCTACAATTCCTCTGACCTCAGGAAAATTCACCTGCATCGAGGTGAAGTTCCACCTGGAGCGACAGATGGGCTACTACCTGATCCAGATGTACATCCCCAGCCTGCTCATCGTCATCCTGTCCTGGGTCTCCTTCTGGATCAACATGGATGCAGCACCAGCACGAGTTGGCCTGGGAATCACCACAGTGCTCACCATGACGACACAGAGCTCAGGGTCACGGGCCTCCCTGCCTAAGGTGAAGGATAGTTTCAGTAAGCTTATCAGCTCCGACCGGGTGGGGGGGGGGAATTACCAGTGTATGTTAAACGCAGACCCTCCCTGCAGGTGTCCTACGTGAAGGCCATCGACATCTGGATGGCTGTCTGCCTGCTTTTCGTGTTCGCCGCGCTCCTGGAGTACGCCGCGGTCAACTTCGTCTCGCGCCAGCACAAGGAATTCATCCGGCTGCGTAAGAAGCAACGGAGACAGAGGATGGTGAGTACCTGAGCCTGCATTGCTCCCCTAAGCCCCTGAGCCGGCACACTGTCTGCAAAGGGCTACGCCGCTGGGGGAAGCTACCCCTGGAGCAATTTTACGACTCTTTTCCCAAAGGGAATAGGGTGATAAATGTTCCTCAAGGAACACCACCTGAATATCAGTTGATTTATTTTGCTTAGGGACGTACTCGAGCATAGACACTGGCACATTTGGTGAGGACAGTGGAACTTTATGTACAGAGCCAAGGAATGGGGTGGGGCTTTGGGTTAGGGTTAGGGTCAGGGTTAGGGTCTCATAGTCAGAGAAATCTTCAAGCAAGTCACCTGGCAAATTAGGACCCTTTGGACTAAAAACTTTGCCTTTGTTAAGCGAGCGTATTAAGCTTTAGGATTCAGTTTATGTCGGTCTGCCAGGCGCAGTGCAGATCTCATGGCAACATTGGACAGTGATCCGAAGGGGCAGCATTTTTCTGTAGCAGTAGCTCTCAAGGACTGAAAGGAAACCTTCTCATATGGAATTCTGCAGTGCTGACAGGGCTGGTTCACTTAACAGATGGAGGTAAAACACTGCCGTCCTAACAGCAGATCCTGCCCAGATTCCCCGTGGTCCCTCTTCTGTCCTGGAATCAATAGGAATGAGGAAATGAAAGGATGAAACAGTAATTAATGAGCATGTTAGAACTGAAAATGAAACACTCTCCACAGGAGGCTAGCTTCTGTCTAACAAGCTTTTGGAGACTTGGGTTGTCAAAAAGAGATGATTATATTTTTATTTACTTACCTAGCGGGGGTTCTTACCCTGAGCGAACACACACATAGTCTCAGCTACACCCAGTGTGCATTCTTAGCTTTCCTCAGGGATGGGGCGGAGGGAGTACTCATACTCGGACATCCTGATTTTGCCAAGTTCAATGTGTCCCCTGGTCAGCAAGGGAGGGGCTTGCATTTCTCTTCTTTAACCTTTAACCTTCATCATATGACATCGCCACACCGGTCTATTTTTTTTCTAACTCAAGGCTTTCAGCTTTTTGTGTGCCAGAGGTGTGTGGCTAAGCCTTTGTGCTTGTGCCTGGAAGGCTGCTGGTATAAGCCTTGTTGTTGTTATTATTTTTATTATTATCATCATGAAATAAAGATGCTCCGCAAGCAATGTACAAACGCAGAGAAGCATATTCTTAAGTTTTGTCTGTTTATAGACAAATGTCCCATGACAAAATGCATTCACGATATGTGGGTACCAGGTAACAGAAAACACTGCTTTTAATTAATATGATGATGTCATACAATGAAGATTGTGATTGGTTAAAGAAGTGAAACACAAGCCCCTCCCTTGTTAAACCAGAGATACATCGAATTCAGCAAAATCAGGACATGCACCCTTACCCACCTGCTCACACCAGCATGGTATTTATTTGAAACGGCTCTGCTGGATGCACAAGTCATGTTTCTTGCTCCAAAGAGCCCCAGAGGTCAGGTCCAGACCCCCCGAAATGCAGTCCTCCTCAACCCGGCTGCAGTCCTTGCCGACGGTCAGAGGGTTCCGATTAAGGGCCAAGGGTCACACCAAACTGCACCAGTGCGGCTTCCCAGCATGCTGCAGCTATCAGCCTCGAGATCATATTAGGAATGTTAATCGTACTACCGAGGCTCCCAGTGCTCCCACAGTTCACTGCACTCACATATCCTACCGACGCAGATCCTCCCCCAACTCCTCTGAACATCATCTGAAGAAAAGTATAGCGTTCAGCTTCTGCATACTGCTCCTCTTATGATATGTGGATGTTGTCCCGCTGGTTCTTCCCCCCGGAGTTCTGCTTCACCCTTGGGGCTCAGACACCACCTCCCGACGTAACTCATCTCAGTGACATACCTCCATATCCGCTCCCCGTTCGATGGCGGTCACCTATCTTTCCTCGGGGGAAAAACAGGTACATTACTCGATGTCATGGCAACGGAAGACTCTCAGCGGGAACCTGAGACGATGCTCGACAGAGAGTAAGGGGAATCTAATGGATAGGAAAAGCACAGCTCCGGCGCTGTGTTTCCAATAGAGCCAGCTGTTGCAGCTGATTGACAAAACACTAAATCACAGTCGTTCTTTTTCACAATGCCGTTATTGATAGCGCCTTCATATTTTTTCTTCCTCCTGCGTGGTTATTCGCTTAGGGGCGTTGACAGCCAATCAGAGGCCCACGTTGGTTTGCAGCTCTCTTATAATCTATGGGCTCTGTGCGAGTGAAAGCAGGGGAGCAGCTGCTAGCTAATATATGTCAGAAACAAGACATAGACATGGCAAGGCAGGCGGAGGACAGCAGTGATGGAGAGAGAGGGTGAATCTGCCCTGAAGGCCTCATACTGCTGGAGAAGGTCCCTTATCTGCAGTAGATGGGTAAAGTCCCGAGAAGTACAGGTCAGCATTCGGTGAAGGACTGTCTTTCATGCAGAGTTGCTCACTCTTCACTGGATACAGCTTTATACTTTGGCCTACAAACAGAGATGGGCATAAGTGATAGTGGCTCATGGATGCAGCCCGGGTGTATCTGTAAAGGGTAGTTCATATGAAGTTCCTCAGCCGGGATTTGGAACACACAGCCCCAAACCTACCTGGATAAAATGCCTCATTACAGTGGATATAAATGTGCCCACGGTGAAGGGAAGGGAGTGGGTGGGTTTCAGCCCACAGGAAGGAATCAACGTGCGCTGAGCAGTCTAATTGCCTCCTATCTGTCTGCCACCATCATCACTCCCGCAGAGTTCTTGAACCCGATCCACCTGCCTCACTTTTACCCTACAGGGCAAAATTGGTACTGCATAGCCAGCACCTCTATCCCTTTAACTTAACACCAAACACTCCAGGCCCACTCTTTCTTCAGTCCCATATTCTGATCCAAACCAAAAGCTAAACCAGAACCTCCCTCTGCCTGTATATTGAAACATTAGCTGGATATTTCCAAGAAATTGCTCCACTGTTACCTCTATTTATGTACTTATTAATAGTGGTAAACCTCATTGTCTAGCTCTAACAAAAAAATAATAAAAAAGAATTATCTGTGTGCATCAGCCACCCTGTCTGGATATTAATTAGCTACCTGATTAATATTAGGTTTTGTAAAGTAATAAAGTACATTTTAACCTCTTAGCCCCTGGTATCTCTCCTGTTGAGTCATTTCTAATTTTTTAAGGTTAATGCTGATGATTTTAAGGTGGCCCCCCATGACTCTGTGTTCCACATGACTGACACGTGGGGCCCCAGCTAAAGCCTTTTGCCTTGCATGGTTTCTTTGTCAGTTTAAAAGCCCCCTGAAGCGTAATATTCACAATGCCTGGGATCGTCGCCACCAAACAAAGGGGCTGCACCACAATCACCCAGTGGAACGCTCGCTCGGCCGGCCCAGAGGAGGAGGATCTCTTATCTATAGCGATATGCTCCACTGGTGCTGGCTGTGGGATGCGTGGTAGCACATAGGATAGGGCAGGAAGGGAAAATAAGGCCTAAGTCTGAACAGTAACTGTCATTCTGCTTTGACAGCCACGTCACCAGGCGTGCAAGGTTTCTGAATAGCCATGTAACCTGGCAGACAAGTCTCCAGACATCCATGTAAGCAGGTATCTTAGTTTATAGATACCTCCTACCTGGTGTGCCCCAACACAGAACCGGTGCTGCTGCTGGTGTCGGTGCTGGGCTGGTTCTCGCTTGGTTCCTTTTGATAACCAGCCTGTGTTTCTACCAGTTTCAAAAATAAACAGAACAGAAATGTTACTTAGGCGGAAGTGAAAGTAAAGTAAAGGCTAATCTATAGTTTTTTGGATTTATTTTGCTGAACCGAAAAAGAAGTTTCCGGAGCATAATGCCCCCGAAAACGCCGTGTGTTAGTTTATTCTCGCTTGCTGTTTCACTGCTGTCCTTTTAAGGATCATGCACTAACGCTAAGAACTGAACTTTGCTGCCCGCCTGTGATTACTTGGCCCCTCAAACGCCATAATATTTTATTTATTCGACCTGCCACATATTTATACTTTATTATTCAATATGGGCAGCATAATGATCTTTTCATAAAAAAGCGTTGTAACCTTATTCCCAACCCGTCTCACTTTCACTGACGTGTCGGTGCCGCATTCTGAGCCCAGCTTTTCCGTGGTGCCACACTGGAGCTGTTTTTTTGTGGCTCGTGGCCTTTTTTTTTGCGTTGGAAACGCGTGGAACCTGTGCCGGCACTGCATTGGTGGAAACACGACTTCTGTAATTTGGTAGATAGGTCTTCAAATATCTGTGTAAGCAGGTATCCAAGCTCCCACATATCCATGTGACCAGGTCTACAAGTATCCGGCCACGTAATCAAGTAGACAAATCTTAAGACAGACATGTCACTAGCTAATCCAAGTCCAGATAGCCTAGCCTGCGGATAACCATGTCAAGGCTCATATTTAGACAAATGCCGACAATAAGAGAGTTATTAAGAGTTAAGGGTCTGTAATGACCTGCTCGTGCGATCCTTCTGTGTGCCACACCCCCCTCGTTAACCTCATGTGAAACCCTTATTGTTACCAGCTGTTCCGCGTTTCCTACCTTCAGTCTTGTGTATTTATTCCGCATTTAAGTCTGTTTCTCCAGGCCTGTCATTGAAGTCTCTCACATGGAAGTACCGTTTTGGTGTTTATGCCTCTCCGTCTGCCTATTAAAGTCCTCTTTTCCCGATCCTCCCTCGCCCGCTTCCCTGGTCCGTACCCTGCACGACATCACAGGGTCTGTGCAGAATTACCATGCATTACTTATTTTATTTTTAAAAAGTATTTGTTAAATGAGCTTATATTTTCATTTCTTCGCTGGTTGCTCAGGAGTCTTAAAGTGCCCAGATTTCTCACCTTATTTTACATTCAGTAGTGTGATACAGTGTCATACAGGTATAAGGCTAGACGGAGAACCCCCCACCCCCCCCGTTGTCTGTACCTATAGCGATTGGGTGTTGCAGGATCCAGCACCTGGTTTCTGGTGACCTACTGTCTGCCTCTCTGTATAGGAGGATGACCTTGTACGGGAAAGTCGCGGCTTCTACTTCCGTGGCTATGGACTGGGACACTGTCTACAGGTGAAGGACGGCTCAGCCATGGAGGGGACCACCATGTTCACGCCCCCCCAGCCACCGCCCCCCGTACAGACAGCCTACGACAGCGAGTCGGTCCGCAAGCGCTTCGTGGACCGGGCCAAGCGGATCGACACCATCTCCCGGGCCGTCTTCCCGCTGAGTTTCCTAATCTTCAACATCTTCTACTGGATTACCTACAAAGTGCTGAGGCATGAAGACATTCATGCCGCTTTATAAGGAAGGTGGGAGGAGGGCGGATTTCCCAGCATTCACAGCTCCTTCGGTATTTATTGTCATTGTTCCTTTTTTCTCAGAGCTAAAACTGTGGGACAGCTTGAAGACAAACTTTAAAACATTCACATTCGACGTATTGATGAGGCGTGTTTTATACTCCTGGACAAATACACTGTCGGCTGTACGTGTGTGTGGCACAACAACTTCAAGGTCTCTGAGTAAGATTACCGGCCCAAACAGCCAGCAGCTATGGATCTGAATGACGGTGGCAGTCTCTGGACGGTGAATTCAATAAAAAATAATGTAAAGCCCTCGTTTGCTTGCATTTTTGTAAAAAAAAAGAAAAGAAAAAAAAGATTGCCATTGTCTGCTGTTTCCTCTTGAGTCGACAGTCTGGCATGGGCTAAAGGTCTCAGTTGCTTGGAAAATGTTCTCCAAAAAATTCTCTCTTAACCCGTGGACAAAACAAACTTGAATTTCATCACATGCTCTCCCAGACTGAATGTTTTTCTACACTTTTAACATGCCAAACGATCAGATTGCAACTGGGAAGATCCATCCATCCATCCATTTTCCAATCCGCTTAATCCTAATGGGTCACGGGGGGTCCGGAGCCTATCCCGGAAGCAA
>JAODKE010000002.1:28257060-28268342 GCA_026779605.1 Mormyrus hasselquistii | reverse complement strand
ATATAAATGTATAAACTGTATATAAGGAAACGGCACAACATGTATCACCTTTTGTCTAAAACAATAAATGAATATTCTGCCAAGAATTCTTCATTCTGCTTCCTTTTTATTTGATTTTCGATGTAGGGATTCCTTCCTTATCCATACAATATTCCTCCATGAAAAGATTATCCAAAGCACTCTCAGGCGTAAATAATCCCTCTTCTTCTGTTTGAACACAGTGGAGATAATGGAGATGATCTGAGGATTATGACGCATTATAATGACAACTATGGACACGCTGCCAAATGCATGAGCCCACAGCATTTAGAGGAGGAAGGGATCCACATTTCAGATGCTCAGGTGGTAATTTTCAAAATCGCATTTTCCCAGAACAACAGCAGCAGAATAAAGTCCCAAGGGTGATGAAATTAAAATTACCTGTTTGTGTCAAACTCTGATTCATCACAGTGGGTTTTTGCACTCCAACAGCAAAATGTAAAACTCTTTTTCTCAATGTTGGTGTTTCAGTAGGCACCTTTGCTTTGGGGTGACACTCCTTTGAAACAGCAATGTGCTGTAAATGGGACATTTCATAAATTTAGCGGATTTGATCTGAAGTGACTTACAGTTAAAAAAGTGGTCCCTGCATCACGACCAGGCCCTAACAGTGAAATACCTATATGATGCTGGGATTCAAACCCCGTAACTTTCCAGAAACAGGCAGTGTCCCAACCCAGTGAGCCACTCACCATCCCTACATAGCTTTCATGATTTTGTAGTTTCTTCTCAAGAAGTCTTGATAGTAGTGTTTGTCCCCCACATTTTTGCTTTAAGAAATGCAGTGAGTGGCATGGTGGTGCAGTGGTAGCACTGTCTCCTTATACCACTGGGACTTGAGTTCAAGTCTCTGCTTGGGTTCCACCTGTGTGGAGTTTGCATCCTATGTCATCATGGGGTTTATTCTGGGTATAATTGGGGTTGCCAAGTGACGTGTGTGTGTGTGTGTGTGCACACACCTGCCTGCCTTCTAATGGGTTGGTGTCCAGTCCTGGGTTGTTCCCTGCCTTGTGCCTATAGAGCATAGCTCTAGACCCCCCTGTGACCCTGAATAGGACATGTGTCTCAGAAAATGGATGGATGGAAACCATGAACTGCTCAAACTGATAAAATTGTTAGGTATACTAACAATATTCCACAGTATTGCACAGTAGGCAGTGGTGGCTTAATGGTTAGGGAAGCACGTAATTAAAAGATTGCAGGTTTGACTCCATGATCAGCAAGGCAGCATTGAGGCACCCTGAGCAAGGTACCGCCCCCAAGCACTGCTCCCCGGGCGCTGAATTAGCTGCCCCCTGCTATGTCACAACGTTACATAATGTTAAATGCAGTAGACACATTTTGTTGTGGTATATCATAAATGACCACTGATCACTAATATTCAGTTCACTGACAGCAGGAGGGGCTAAGTCAGGTGATGAGAACATCCAATCAGGTCACTTGTTTTTCATATTGTGGACTAAATTATAAACCTTTCTCACTCAGTAAACATGCCCAGACCCAGATGGACAATCCCAGACCCAGTTATAGCCCTTCCATAGCATCCATCATATTTTCATAACTATATGTGAGTTGTGCGCATGCTGATACCAAAACTGTGCATCCAAATAAATTCTCTACCTTTCCAGCCTTGCTAGAGTGATATGAAATCCTGTTGACTGCTTTGTCCTCTGTTTTCCCCTTTTCTGGTTCATTTGCCCTGGGAACAACATCTTTAATCTGCGGCACTGCCCTGCTTTGGATCAGGGCTGAGGCCAGCAGACGTAGTGACAGAAGCCGGTGGGCTTTTTATCCATTGCTGTATTTCCCACAAGATCCGCGCTGCCAAAACAAATCAAAACCGCTCTATGTCTCCCTTTGTTGCCTATGCCCTTGAGTGTCAGCGCACCACACTGACGACCCGTGGCCCTTTTTAACACCAGATTAGATACGATAAGCAAGCTAACTGTTTCTCCACATTGACAATAACAAAGTGGGGCCGCTCCCCGATTTCACCTCGACATACCCAGATTTATAGACTGAGGCCAGGGATTCCCATCGCTGTCAAGACAGATGGTTCATTAGCTGGGACACGGTCCTTCAGTGTCACGTGTGCTGTGTGTAAGAGCAGCGGCGGCATGAGCAGCCAGGACACGAGGGGAACCTCCGGTAGTCTGTGACTGACGTCGCTCTGCAGGAAGCGCGATAAGCGTGTCTGCGCACACCACGCTTCCTTATCTGCTCCCCGGCAAAATCTAGATCTCTGGAACCCGGTAGACTCAAAATCTTCGATTATGGCCTGAAAATGATAATTATAGCGCAGAACTGCAGAAAAACGCAAAGATAAAAATATCGTTATTCTGTTCCAAAGCTTAAATTAAGCAAGTATTAAACGACGCGACTATTTTCATTACCTTAGCCCCCAATCCGAAGCAGCGTGCGGCGGCTGTACGGTCCTGATAAGGGCAAACGCAAAGCCTCTGTTTGTTATTTTCAACATGGCTGAGTAGCTCTATGCCTCACATGTTGTCATGCTTTTCAAAACACAGCTTTGTGTGTTCCGGCTCTGTGCGAGTAAGCTGAGCCGTTCAGGGCAGTTACCTTCAAAGGCAGTTGGTCCGGAGAGAATCCACCGTATGGCCTTAGTGCTGAGATTCATCCTGCTGGATCATTTAAATAAAGTAACATATTTATAGTGCTGTGATTTCCCGGATACTCTGAATGCGCCCATATTATGTGACTCGCTGTTAAGGGCTATGTAACAAAACATGAGTGTTAGGCTAAAGAAACCAAAATGGACAAATAACATGAAATTTCAATAATTTAAATTTATTTAGTATAAAGAAGGTATGTCACTCCCAGGGTGTGAAAACATAACGTTCCCCTTCCTCTAAATAAACTGCTAAGTCATCTTTATCAGCAATGTCAACAACCAAATTATACCTGTAGTTACTGACCTGTAGTTATTGTCTTTCACACAATGGCAGAATTTACATCTCTGTCTGCGTGTTTGAGATTGATGCTTCAAATGTTTAGTTTTTACAGGGCGTTACAGCAAGAGGGCCCCGTTTCAGGCATCTGACCACAGAATATTGGTACACAACTCCCAGGATCACACAAGTGGTTTTTCACAAATATTAGACAGGCATTATCATAGTTAGACAAAGACTGGTGCCCGATTGAATGCTCCTGTCTCATTTCAGTATGATGGCCATTTCTGTGTCACAACTTTGTATGGCCGTCCAGCATGATAGGCATCAAGTTCTCCCAAGGGTCCTCAGGAATTGGTGGGATGGACCTACAGAAGCTATGCACCAACAGCTGTGCTCTGAAGATAAGCACCAAAGTTAGACAGATTTATCCTGGTCAAGGCTCAAGTACAAATCAAGCTAAATCATGTGCCTGGCTTTGGTTCAGTCTATGAACGAGAGGTTAGAATTAACAAAGACTTGACACTTTTTTGACAGAGTGGTCCTTTGAGACATTCTGATTTGTCACAGGAAAATGTCAGCTGTCACAAGCTACAGATGCGGCATGTGCAACTCAATGAGCAGCAAAGAGGGGTCATGGAGAAGATTGATAACACTGATGTTCCCTATCACCTACGGAAATGTCATCTCCTACATGGAGAAGCAGGACCTTGTGGTTTTTCTCTCCACCTTGAAAGTGAATATAGTGAGTGGGGGAGGGGGGGGGGCGTTGAGGACTGGGTGACCCAGAAGGGATATTGGCATGTCGTGTTGAGCCCAATGTTAATTGAAAGCTTAAGGAGATTATTCTTACAAAACCTGATAGCTGTGAGCAAACGTCAGAAAGATTACGTATTGTGTATAACAAGGCCATTTCTTCCAGAGAGTGTGCCAGATCTGCCTTTAAGGGATTCATCACCATGTTTTCTTAGAGGGGCTGGAATGAGGAGGTTGCCCCAGAAGACCTCCTGGGTGTCCTCATTCATTGTAGCTGTCCAACTTAAGAGGCATTGTGTCATTTGGAAGTATACACCCCTTTGAAGGCCATAAGAAGGTTCCCCAAACCTGCAATCCATGACTGACATGCAGTAGAACAGCATCTCCACACCATGCCTCCTACACAGCGTCCATTTTTATAGCTGGACATCACTTTGCTGGAGGATGATGGGGGAGGGGTGGTTACATTAGTGTGGGGGGGTCTAATTGGTTTCAGTAAGGCTGAATCCCAGTGAGGCTCCTGAAGGAGACCTCTAAGGCTTGGCCTCTTAACTCAATGAAACTCACAAGCGGGCCAGCAAAATGACAACTTTCATAACCGCTTTGCGAGTGCTTCAAAGTCTGCTAGAACGTGTAAACAACATCGGTAAACAGCATCGGGGGGTGGGGGGGCTTGAGGGCTGTGATTTAACTACTCAATAAATGAATCAACGTAGCAACCTATCCTCAAAAAGGCGCGACATAGAAGCAGCCATACAATCTGTTAGTTAGACAGTCTCCTGCAAACCTCTGGGTTTATCTTCAGCCCCACAAACAGTGTTCTAATGGAAAATCCCAGGAGGCAGGAGCTGGCTTGTTTCTAATGGAAAATCCCGCCCGGCGATTTCTACCTAAAGCGAACTTCAGTCTAGACGAGGATGTGTGTGAGATATAAAAAGGGGCTGTATGACTGCGATTGTGTTGAGGATGGAGGAAGCCGGATCTCCTCGAGGACAGGGTAGGTTTGCAGATGATAAAAACGACTAGTCGTCACAGAGAGACGGGGGACGCTTTGTCTGCCTCATCCGAGGGGAACGCCCGTCCCGACATAGCTAAACGTACCGGGTCGGCTGCCAGGCGAGGAGTGTCGGACTCCGAAGAGAGGAGGGGAAACTTCAGGCCGGTGTGCATGTCATCCATCTGAGATGTTAAAACGAAGCTTCAGAAATGGAAACGGACACTTTCGCACTTTATCTAATACGCTACTAAACATGCACAACTCTCATGATGAGTGACACTGAGGAGTTTCGTTATCTCTCCCTATTTTTTCCCCCACTGCCCCCCCCTCAACATTACACAGCCATGAAGACTGATCCCGTTTCACAAGTCACCCTTTCTCTGGAATGTTCCGTGACAGCTTCATAGTGCCGCCTGCCAGGGTTGTTTACGCTCACAGCCCCCACACCCACATTCAGACAGCCGCTTCAGAACCTGTCCAATCTGTCAGGGCAGGCTGTCCACTCCACACCAACACCAACATTGGTTTTATTCATTTATTGCTCATATTATTAATATATGTTTTCTAGATGTCAGTTTTCCAAAGCAGCTTATCTTATTACATTTGAATAATGCCACAGGTTAAGCACTTCCCTGAGGGGAACTGAACAGCATTGCCTTTAATCAGTTCGTGTCTTCGGTGTCTTCTCTGATTCTTGCAGAGGTGTTTCTCCTCACATGCCGTTTATACCCAATCACGTACTGCAGCAAATAGCCTTACGCTTTCCATGGTGACGGACAGCTGAGCTCAATGAGGTCCCCGATGAAAAATGCCACGCGCCATGAAAGGGATGCTTGGATGCTGAGATGCTACAGTACAAGAATGACTTCCTCTTCCTCTTGTGACAGGATCAAGTTTTGCATCTGCTGTGTCAGTGATCCTATCAAAACTCTGAATTAAGAACGTAAAACGTCAATGTAAGGTATCAGCAGACGTTGACAGCTGAAACTGGATTCTTAAAATTCGCACAGAAAAAGAAGTGAGGAGGAAGCACCTTGACATGGAAAAGGGGCAAAGATTTGGGGGTGGGGGGTAAGAATGGAGCAGTAAGCTGCCTGCGCGTAACCTGGAAGGGGGAGGTTGTGTTTTTGTGCTGTTCAGAAGGGCGCTCCCTTTGAATTGCTTTAGCATAATATCGAGACGCATAAATAGGAAGCGAGATTTGCTCAGGGAGGGATGGCAGGGAGAATCACATGGCACAGAGATAGAAGGAAGAAACGGGGGCTTTATTTGGGGGGGGGGGGAGTGAAACCAGGGAATAAAAACAAGACTTTTTGGTGTCAATGGAGAGTCGCGTCAGAAGATGAACAGCGTGAGCAGACTGCTCTGTTGGAAAATTACCAGTCTTCCCTGGTTTAAAAATAATAGTCTAGAGGATTTAACGACAACTGAAGTGTCAGGCAGTGACTGTGGTAGTGGGGGCAGGCACAGGGTTATACATCCTACCCGGCCATAATTAATTCATATAGCTACTCCCATCTTAAATTTTTTTCACCAGCATAACCAAGACTTGAGGGAAGTGATACAATATTAACACAGTGAATCATCTGGAGTCAAACCTTAAAATATTAACAGAGGATATATCACAAGAAAACCGTGAACCCAGTTTGGCTCGTCCAGATCTGAGCCGCCATTGGTCACCTCAGACTTGATTGGCGGTCTGAAACTCGATGCCTCGCCAGTTCAGCGTCTGTCTTCCCGCCCCCGTCATCTGGGGAGCGATTCATTAGTGTGGGAGGATAGAAACGCCTTGAGGACTGCCCATCTCATAACCCCCCACTCTACTTCTTTCCCTCATCTTCCAACTGCAGGGGAAATTCAAACAGCTCCTCTAAGACTAAATACAGCCCCCCCAAAAAAATCTATCTCCATCCTCCCTCAGAGCTCAGCTCAGGCCTCCAAGGGAGGGGAGCAGTCAGGAGCTTCGCTTTTTAAATGTTTTTTTTCATTTAGAAACTGTGATGTACAGCTTCTGGTTGAGTACACTGAGATGGCGGTGATCCAGTAGCAAGGGGGGGGGGGGCACAGCCATGAGAGGGTGATGCATGTGGACTTTCCTACAAGAAACAAGCAGTGAAGGACATTCCTGCCACTGGAGGAGTCACATTAATGGCAAGCAGTGTGAGGAAGCAGGGTGTAGCGTGTGGGTTACGGCCACGTACCTGTGATCAGGTCATTGGTGCAGCAGAGTGACCCTTAACCCCTACTGCTTCAGGGACTATCTGACCCTGTACTTCATTCTGGATAAAAGCATCTACTAAATAACAATGCCCCCCCCCTTTTCGACTCCTGTCACTCTCAGAGGATACCTGCCCTCCCCCTCCCCCATCTCTGGCTACCACCATCACACACTTCAGCCTATTGCCCTTAATGGGAGTGTCCACTGGGAACCATTAACCCTGCCCCGGTTACGAGGCTTCCTGGTCGTCCAACTGGAGTGGTTAAAACTGGTAATTCAACCTCGCTTCGAAGAAGAGGCTTCCAAAGAGCTCCCAGGAGAGGACGCACTTTGCAGGCACTGAGGAGGACGAGAAACATGTGTGCCACTTTCTCTGAAGGCTACCACTGTAGCCGCGCTGTACTCTTTACCCAGTGAATGAGAGGCTGGCACAAACTATAATTTCTGGCCCCAGTCTGTGGCTTATCTAGCTTTGATGTAGCGACAGCTCAGAGGCATCGGAGGACAAAGCTTAGCTGGCGGCCTCCAGCAGAACAAAATGCCTCAGTGTGAGAGCAGCTCCATGTTACTGAGGAACGTGAAGAACGTCCACTTTTTGGAGCCAAATTCCCAGTAAAGGTGAGAGCCCAATGTGATCCGGAAGCTTCGTGAACCACTCCAGGTCTTTGGGCGCATCCTGACATTTGTGTGTCATCGGCCGAATCTCACAGCCTGGTAACTCACTTGGGGCCCAGTTAACCGTGTGATCATCACACCCGCTCTTTACGGCACGATTCCCTCACCGCTTACCGTGTGTGCGCCAGCCCCGCCCACCACTGCCCCGCAGCCCCGCCCACCACTGCCCTGCAGCACTGTCTTCTCCGTAGCGACCTGCAGTAAATGCAAAGGTCACTTTCCTCCGGGCTAATTAGTGAGGAAGCATAGGCAGCGTCGCTAAATGTGCCATGACCCCTGGCATGGTGACACTTAGCCCTGCCTGCATGCTGCCGCCCCCCCCACATAAAAGCACTCTGCCGCTACAGTAAATCACTGCTCTGCACTTGTTTATTCCTTTCAAGTCCATGCTGACCTTTCCACCATCATTCTTCTCCAGCTAACATTTACAGTCTGATATCGAGCCTCCCAGCCCTTCTGCAGCTCCATGGATGTTGTGACACAGGCCTGGTTCACCCGTGGGTGGGGAGGAGGGGTGTCAGAGGAGCGTTCAATTAGCATCTTCCTCTGCAGGCTCACCGGACCGGACGCCGCTTCCGCTCCCAGTCCGCTCCCAGTCCACCCGCGGAATGGGATTCATTCCCGATGACTGTAAAGTTCCTAATACGCGATTACATCCGTTTGTCATGTGGCCAAACAGCACATTGCGTGGACGGTCTAACAATAGTCCCGCTTCTCAGCAATCGCTGCACGACCAGTTGGGCAACTGATACTTTGCGACACATCCATAATGGATCAATGGCCACCAGAGAACAGCAACTTAACGAAGCTCTGAGTGTCAAGAACAAGGCAGAAAATGCAGTGAAGGCTGCGGGTTGCCCCAAGCGGCACCTGTGCTTTTCCAAAATGAAAACAAAGAGAATGGTCATTTCTCCACTGTGAATTGAAGATAATCAAAAAGAGAGCAAGTGATCCATCAGTTGTACTGCTTAGACCCCTAATGATAACAACACAATAATAATATATATGTTTTATGTAGTTAAATATGTATTTTTTTCTTTAAAATGGAATTTTAAAGGCTTGTTTTTGAACCTTGGGTACCATATTACAGTAAATTGGCACAAAGTCTACAAAAAAAACTCACCATGAAAAAGATGAAGCCCTATTAGCAGACAGTAGCATGCGACTGAAAGGTTCGTAACCCTTCTCCCTGCCGCGCTCTGAGGCGCCCGTGACATACGCCTGAGCGGAGCACCGGAGAAGGCGTACCCGGGAGCAGGGGAGGCACACCAAGCAAACTTTGTACCGACAATCACTGTTAACAAAATAACACTAATTGCTTGTCGAGAAGAGAAGTTGAGAATCGCGGGTATACAGCGGGGCCCTCGTCACCATGACAACAGGGGCCTGTGAGGAGCTGGGAAGGTAATAAGTCCGTGGGAGGAAGAAGAGACGGGAGACCCGGGGGTACGATGATGGGGGGATGGCAGAGAAGCACGCCTCCGCAGGCCCCCGCCACCCTGAAATGCAGTCGAGGGTGTCGGCACTGTCGCCACGGAGACACAGCCTCTCAGAGCTTCCCCCTTCTCTGGGTAAAAAAGTGGCAGGTAGCTGTAAAAGTTAATTAACATTTTCCAAAGTTAAAATATATAAATATGATATGTAGGAAGCACGTTGTGGGAAGCTGACAGTTTGCCACACTGATACCAGCACAGAAAACAACCTTTTTCTCCAGATGAGTCACATCTGCCAAACAGCTCCACCTGAGCAGGCCCTGGTAAACCAACAAGGAGAAAGGAGGCCCCGTTACCCCCCCCCATTCCCATTGGAGGAGAGCGGAGGGAGGGCAATGCCCATCACTGCGATTCCACGTCAAGTTTCCCATCGTAGCAAGAAACAGGCAGAAATACCAGGGGGAATGACCCACAAAGAAGACTTGGATAAATGAAATGCGTTGGGGTAAACAGCTTAATTCAAGCATCCTTTCTCAAAACAAATGACATCACTTCCTGCTGTTTCCTGGGGGATTCCCCAGGGCCCCTCCCTCATTGGCGTCCCCTACTGACCCCCATGGTTGGCTCAGCCAATTCCTCTGTATAATCTCAGATCCTCCAGCAGACTGGTCCACCCTGAGGTGTCATGTGTACAAACAGTCTGCGTCTTTTTGGGCACGGGTCCAGGTTCTGAAACCTCTACTGCTGCTGGCAGCTTGTTAGCACCCAGTCAGGCAGTAGGACGGACAGCTCTGAAACAGAATGACTGACGGGATCACAGTGGTTGGCAGGCGATGGCTTGTTCTAACAATGCGGAGGTGTCTATCCCTCTGCTTTCACCAGGGGTGGACAGTAACGAATTACATTCACTTGAGTACTGTAGTTAAGTACATTTTTCAATTATCTGAGAGTTTACTTGAGTATCAGTTGTTTTTGGAAACATGACTTTTACTCCACTACATTTGAAACACGTGTATCATACTTCTGAGTACACTGCATTTCTACGAAGGTTCTCGTTACTCATTACTTTGAAGCATAGCTTTGACGTCAGCAGAGAAACTTTCTTTTCTGAAATGCGACAGACTATATTCTGTTCGTCACAGAAGAAATACCAATCACAGTAAACTACTGCTCTGCTGTCACTGTTGGGCTGTTATAAAGCTAGAGGTGTGTGTGTGTTCTGTAACTACATCATAACATCAATGAAATAATGCATTGACAATAAAAAGAAAATGTACTTTTGAATACTTGAGTATTTCTAAAGTACTCCAGTACTTTAACTATTTAACTATTTTTTATAAAATTTGACAACCTATACAACTTTGACTTATATAGGAGTAATATTTATACTTTGACTGACGTAATGGAGTTGTGTACTTTGTCCACCTCTGCCTTACGACACTCGTAATCTAAGACCTGACAGTCATATACAGTGATTGTCCATGAGGTCCTCCATCTGACTCCCCATGACTGTTAAAAAGCCCGGGGGGGGCACCTGAATGAAATTCACTGAAGGCAGGGGGGCTTGATACCCCAGCCCAGCGTACCGCGCCATATTTGCAAAACAAATTACTGTCACTATCACCCGATGCCCTGAGAGTCCTACAGGACCAATTTCTTGCATTTGACTCAAATTGATTTTTTTAACCAGGTTACAGACTAATTCCAATGCAATCTCTGCGGCACTGAGCAGCTCTCGGAGTCGCTCTGGAGACTTACGCGCGTAATCGTTTTTGCACGTCTGCCTTCTGCAGAGAGCGACTTTCAGCCGCAGTGAGGGAACGGCCAGATGATGCTTCGCCTCCGGCTGAGAAGAGCAGCCCACTGTCTTTCCGTGTTACAGGCGGCTTTCTCCGTCTCCACCTCCATCTTTCCGCAGCCTTCTTCTTCACGGGCTTTCGCATCTCCGCAAAATGATCTCGCCGTCTTCGTAGACCCTTCCCCCGTGCTCTCCTCTCTGCAAGTTTATTGAACCCCCCCAGAGAAAGCTATCCTTGGACTGATTCGCAATTGGATTTGCTAGTAAAAAGGAAAAAAAAGTTAAAGGCAATTCACGGGGGGGGGGGGGGGGGGGGTTACCCGGGAAAAAAAATTTTTGTGCCCCCCCCCCCGGGTTTGCAAAAACCCCCCCCCCCCCCCCCCCCCCCAATTCCCCCCCCCCCCCCCCTCCTCCCCGCGCCCCACCCGAGGGACGAAGGCGCAGGGCCAGAGGGCGA
>JAODKE010000002.1:28236265-28256960 GCA_026779605.1 Mormyrus hasselquistii | reverse complement strand
GGAACCTTGAAACCCGTAACCCCTTCGCCCCTTGGACCCCCACCCCCCCCTTGGGTGAGGGGGGGGCAAGAAATGTGGGGGCCGGCCGGCGGGGGGGGGGGGGGGGGGGGGGGTTTACCTGGCAGAACAGATTTCATGGTCCCTACCCTGCGATTGCATCAAGACCCCCTCACTCCCCCACCGCCATATTCCACCCACGGCCGTAAGAGGCATGCTCACGGTTCATACACATACACATACACACACGCACCTCTCCTCACCATCTGCCCCATGATCAAATAAGGTCTCTGTGTCTGTCACGCGATGAAGAGATGGTAAGAAAAGAGAGCTGAGGGCGGGGGGGGGGGGGGGGATGCCCGGTCCCCGGCCAGTTAATTAGCGGACAATGAGATTGTCGGTCATTCACACTCATAAGAGGCCCCACAAAGTTATCTCGCCTCCTTTCCAGACAGCGCGCTACTGCTTTCAAAACCAGAGTATGTCATAATCCCTCCTCTTTAAGTACCCGTGCTTAATTAACTGCTAAAAGTGCACAGATGAATTAGCATGACCAAGCCATAAAAGGAATTGGTTTTTAAATATAATCTGGCATTCAGCCTGTCAGGAAGACTGACTTATAGTTAAATACTCAATTCATCTCTGATTACTATTCCTCTCAGAGCTATTCTGATTGGGTTAATCATATGTGGGACAGCCCATGGGGGTGTGGCCTTGTACTTTTTTTCTGCAGATAATGTAAGAAGCTTCCCTGTGAAGCATTGAGGCACAAAAATGTTACCTGCTCACACACCTTAAGCTGCTTCTAAATCACTGTCCCCTCACTGCCGATACACAGCAAGCACTTCACCACCTCAAAATGTCTCCCGCATTGACCTCGATTCACCAGCTGTCTGCATTCAAGTATGATCAGTGATGACACACAACAATGAAATGTGTCCTCCAAATTTAACCCATATGTGACATCATGACATAGCAGGGAGCAGAAGGACGGTACCTTGCGGATCTGGGATTGAAACCAGCAATCTTCCAATTACACCTGTGCTTTCCAAACCAATAAGGCAACACTGCTCCAAGTAATAATAAGAGCCCCTGCCGCGTCCTCAGTCGGCAGGCCCTGAACCAGCCGAGTATGGCACCTGAAATGAAGACACTGAGAGAATCCCGACGGTCCTGTTCCGCCACAGCTCCCGTTAATTCATCAGGACCTGAAACAAAGCATCCGTCACATTTAGCATCTTCTCTTTCCTCCTGAAACTACCATCACCCCCCTCCTCCACACCCCCCTCCAATTTTGCACATGGGTTAATGCTCATCTTGCTGCATGACGATCACAAGTGGAGCGCACGGCACGCGTCACACTCCAGGTCACACGCTTTTTTCCTGTTCCTTACGCCTGAGCCCACAACACGTACACATCCCCTCACGGGCAGCTCCTCCCGTTAATCTTGTGAATTTTACAGCCTTCATTTCTGCAACGGGCAATAAGTATTTTTTTCTCTTCTCTATACAAGCAAAAACAAAGGTCACGCCATTCCCCGAACTGCTACGCGAAGAGCGGAGGTATCACGGATTCGTAATAAACGCAACTTGACTGAAGGTCATTTTTTTTTTTGAACGCGTGACTTTTTTGATAGGCTACATGCTCGAGCTTGTATCGATTGCACCGTAAATATCGATTTCTTTTTTTTTTTTTTTCAGACGCAGAGCTTAGCTCATTGGCCGCGATCTTGCAAGCCTCCGTGGGCCATTTCAGAAAATTCCAAGGATATCTACATGCAATCAGAGTCAAATAATTATCAAACATCGTCTCCCCCAGGAGTAATGTGGAGAATGACCGGAAAGCATGACCTCAGGATGACCCCCCCCCGGGGTTACTGAAGGGGGAAATGGATGAGTGGCCAGAACTTGGGGGAGGGGGGGGGATTTCATGAGGGCATATCTGCTCAGTCAGGATGGCAGCATGGGCAGCAGAGAGGACCTTGGGATGAATAGACAAACAAAACAAAGAGAGTCAAAGACAGAGCTTCGGTCTGTATCAGTGTCCTGAGTGCCCCCCCCCCCTCAGTGCATATCTTTGTTCTGATCCAAGCACCTCATCCAAGTGATCTAGGACTTTATAAATAGTGAAATGAGATGTGTATTTAGGGTGTCCACCTAATCCATGTCTGGGGGGTGGGGGGGACGCTATGAGCGACTTCAGGTTTTACAAACTATTTTAAAAGTAAAAGGCTCCCGTGTTCGGCTAAATTGTTCGATTCGTCTTGTGTTTTTACCGGTTTGTTTCTCTGATTGAAAGAGACTCATCCAGCTCTTTCACATTGATATTCGCATGATTATAGGAGACTGACCAATCAGCATACAGCAAGCACTCATTGCTGAAGTGAAATCCAGGTCTTTTTAATTGAAACGATAGTTTACAAACCCTGTCCTGGCTCATAGAGTCCCCCCTGACATGGATTAGGTGCTCACCATACGTGTAGATTCAGAAGCATTTTTAAGCGACTTACAAAGCAGCCACATCATATAGTGTTACAACCAAAACAATCAGTGACAGTCCTCTAATGAAGACACAGCCGGATAAAGATTCTTTCCAGAACAGGGTGTGAGGCTGTGTGGGTGCCTCTATGGGCGCGAATGACCATCCTTTCACATGGGGGCGCCAATGTCCGTCGTCTAAGCCAGAGACAGGAGGTGGAGATGCGGGCAGACGGGGCAGGAGATTGTTTAACTAAGACATGGTAAAAACACAGAACTGAGAGATGCTTCTGGTCACTCTCATACGCCAACGGAATCAGCAGAATAATCTTAATGCAAAGTTTACAGATGTCAGAGTGCACGCTTGGGTGACAGCAGTGTTTACAGCAGGAACACATATATGACACGTGTAATGCAAGAGAGTGGCGAGCTGGCCAATCGTGTGATCCAAGGGCCCAACGTGACCAGCAACCTCCGAACTGCCACCACACGTTAGTCACGCGGCCTCATCAGTGGGTCCCCGACCTGGGAAATTAAAAACACCTTGATTCACAGCCAAATGAGCTAAGTGGTTCATCTCTGGGGGACGAGGGCAGCGGCACCTCTTCAGTCAAAGTTGATACGGACTACAGAAAAAGACAAATTGTTTGCATCAAGCCTGTCCTTTGGTACAGTAGCTGATAATGTTTTAGGTTGATGTACATACTCTCGACATTTGCAGAAAGGTCAGGCTTCGTGTTTATTTAAGCGCCGGTTTCGTAACACCAGGCGATATATTTCGTTTTACATTCTGTATTTGCTACACGACATGATTTACCTGGTGCTGTTAGTCACGACAGTCAAACAGGCGACTTACTGCTTCTTAATTAGATGCTGAATTATACAGGTTGCAGCTGCCGGTTGTTTACTGTGATGCTTAGTTTCAGCCTTCGTCTCACAACACAGACACAAAAAAAGTATGAAAGCACAAGATTATTCCCCAAACAGCCTATTACTAATGCTGGTTCCCGGTCAGCTATTTACCATCTGGGTTTCTGTCATACAGGAGGTTTTTTAAAAGTAGCTGCCCACTGTATAGCAGTTGAGTCAGAAGTTGACCAACCTGTAATCTTACACCCAGTAGAACAGGTGTGTTCATGTGTATTCCTCTGATCTGGTTTTTGATGCACAAGACTCACTAGAATGATGAAAACATACTACAGCCACGATGGCCACACTCCTTGGCAAAGGGAGGACCCTGCTTTTGTTGCTGGTGCTCTCACTGCTGTCGGCAGTGGAACAGGAGAGCTCTCCCACATTGATATAGCCAGTACCACTTGTAATTCAGCCATCCATATTCCATACTGCTTATGCTGCACAGGGTCCTCTATAGACTCCAGAGTCATCACGACCCCACAGTTATGGAAAGTGGATGAATTATAATAATCATACATTATGTACTATCCGTACCAAAGTACTAGAACAGGATCGTCTTGAAGCAGGTCTGCGGCGCACGTCGGCTTTATCGCATGTGTTTTGCTGTGTGAAGAAACTGATTATAAGACCAAAACACACAAGCAAAAGTAACTTTATGCCGTAATTTTGAACCTGGTGAAAACTTAAAACCCTTGCGTAATTATCAAGCGTTTCTTCTATTAGATGTGTATAAATTTAAGATAAGTAAACGGCTTTATTTAAACGGACATCGGGGGGGGGCGGTTGCGATTATGGAAATGCTGAGTTTAATCTTTATGAACGAACCTAAATCGCCCTAAAAGCAACGCGGAAATTCATATACTTCCTGCAGATCAATACGCGAAAGAAATCACATGAAACGGGTCACACGCTCCTGGAAAGGAATGTGAACGCGCTTCCTTTTTTGTCATTCGTAAACAAGGATATCGCATGCTCATTGGCCGATTCGCGCTCATTACTCTCCATAATTGGTCAATTTTGCCATCAGTCACACCTGAAGGGCGGGTGTTTTTTTCTTATTCAAGGAACAGGTAGCCGGTTCGGATATCGAGCGCTGAACTCTGGGCTGTTTGTCGTGTAACTTTCATTGCACTTTAGTGATCATGTCGGCGGTAATCCTGAGCACGGTTGCCTTGTTCCTCTGTGCATTTATATACGGGGTCCGTCCTCTGGACAACGGTCTCGCGCTGACGCCGCCGATGGGCTGGCTGCACTGGGAGAGGTTTATGTGTAACATAGACTGCGGGACGGATCCCGACAATTGCATCAGGTAAGATACATAAACGCTAAAACCCCGAACAAGACGAATGCTGGACAGCAAATGCACTGGAGATCAAATAAAGGAGACTGCTTCTGTTTAATGAAGTTTCATTCTGGTGAAACCTTTGGGAGGCTCTACGGTTTCCAGTTCATGTCACCTGTCACCGTCTTAAGCTGCCTCTTTGGTGTCATTTACAAATACTTTCTCTTACCTACATCAAATTATTTAAAAGTGATCCTTCACTTTTTCCCTCAAACATCTTCAGTGTTTTTACAGAATTTTCCGTAAGGCCTTTTCTAGTGCAGGGACTTTCTGAGGAAGCAGGGAACTCTGAGGTACTCAGGAATTTATGTCAGTTTACCACCGCAGAAATTCGGCCCAATTATAGTTCCTGAGAGGTAGTTCTTAGTCATTTTTTTAGTCCCTGTTCCAGAACGGGTACTTATTGTTTGAGCAGAAACTACTGGGCTGGGGTGGAATGACATTGCATTGCATGACAGAACTGATGTCGCGGTCCAGTACTTTGAGACCTTACCTCTTGTAAGTGGAGAATGATCAGATGAATCCCTCATCCTCCACTACAAAAATGGCTGATTGTCCAGTGCAGGCATCTCCATTATTTTGGTAGTTTTGTCTTTAGGTCTGATGATGCTAACTTTTGAATATTAATATGTGAAATATCAGCCAAGGCATTTGACAGCTGGGGGTGGCATGCTAACACAGTGGTTAGTAATGTCTTGCCATTCTAGGCCCAGGGTTCAAGTATCTGTCCTGACCTCATGTGTGTGACGCTTGCATGTTTTCGCTGTTTCCTTCATGTTCTGCGGTCCACCCCCCCACAGTCCTAAAACATGCAGGGTGATTTGGAGTTGTCAAATTGTGGGTGTGGGGGGCTGAGATAAGTTGGTGCCCCACCCTGGGTTCTTCTCAGGTTGTGCCATAGCTTCTGAGATAATTGTATTAATTGGAACACTGTTCTGAAGTTACTCGTATTGTAAGAGACCACACCCCCCCCCCCAATCTCTGACATCTCTGGCCTTTCCCCGACCCCACGCTGTACCGGTGGGTGTACAGGGGGCTGTAAGGAGTATATTGTACGGAATTGTGCTATGGCGTCCTCAGCCTTACACTGAGTGAGTGTGCTCACCCCCTCCCGCAGCGAGAAGCTGTATATGCAGATGGCTGACAGGATGGCGAAGGACGGCTGGAAGGAGGCCGGTTACGAGTATGTGTGCATGGATGACTGCTGGCCTGCTTCCAGCCGTGATGCCCAGGGCCGCCTTCAGGCCGACCCCAAGCGCTTCCCCGGGGGCATCAAGAAGCTCGCGGACTATGTGAGTCTACCCATCCCCCCCACCCCTACCTACCACACCAAGATGGGTGTCAGGGTGTCCCTGAGTGACGCTTTCTGTCAAAGCCCACACCTGTGTCATCTGCACAGTAAGGGCAGTAAACATAAAAAGTTTATACAAACCTTAAATATAAAAGTTAAGGAAAAGCTTTTAAAACCTTAATAAAAGTGAGTTTTTTAATAAAGTGGGAAATGTTCAGTTAGTTAGATAAAATAAAATGTAAAATTAGTAATGGCCTTAAGTTGCTGAGATAAATATCTATGAATTACCCGTTAAAAGTAACTATTAGCGCAACACTCCCCTCTGCCGGACAATATGTGTATCGACGCTTATCACATGCGGTTAGGCATGGAAATTTCCCTGCAACATTCTGTGTTAATCTTATCTTTTTTAAACTTACAAATATTTACTTTGGAATGGACGTTTTGAACTATGATTTGGCGCATATATAAAAACTCAGTGGATGAAATATGGCAATGGCACGTTTATTTATAACGCACTTTATACACAACTAAGTTAACTAAAGTGCTACAAGTGTATCAGAATAAAAGCCAAAGATAAACTAAAAATTGTCTTATCGTGAAGGTTTTTCTAACTTTAATCATTCTGTCCTGATCTTTTCAAAGATAACATGGTAACATAACTGTCTGGACGGCAGTTTTGCTAATGCCATGCACTATTTGAAGCTAGATGTTGGAGATCTTCGCTGGCTGACATCACGGACGCTTATTTATGATGCGTCAACCATGCCATGTGCCTGCAGGTTCACTCGCTGGGTCTGAAGCTGGGCATTTATGCCGATGTGGGTGTCAAGACCTGCGCCGGCTACCCCGGTAGCTTTGGACACTACGACATCGATGCCAAGACTTTCGCTGAGTGGGGGGTCGACCTGCTGAAGTTTGATGGCTGCTACATGCCTGACTGGAAATTGCTGGCAGAAGGTGAAGGAAAAACCATTCGCGATACATGACATCTTTTCTGATAGTCTTCTACCGAACTCCACACATCAATTGTACCACTGCGCAGAAGATACAGGAATGAGCACCCCGGTGAAACCTTCTGTGTAGTGAGACGAGTGGTGTGTGGAGCTCCGTAGGACAAAATGGTTCCTACATTAAATTGCTCACTACAAAGTCTGCGGTATATCAAGAGTAACCAGGTAATGATTTCTGGTAAGAGACATTTGAATTTGTTATTTTTTTTATGTATATCTCTGGCACTTTAATCACCCCAGAAAGAATACCATTCAGTCATTCCATTATATGCCATTATACTTGAAAGAAGCCCAACATTTCTACAGCAGATATGTCCAAAATCAGGCAACTCCCAGCAGAACAGCCTTACTGGATAGATAGCACTGAAGCCCCTGTAAAACAGTGCTTCTCATCCTTTTTTTGCACCGTGACCCAATATTTACCATACCAGCTCAGTCGCAACCCTATATCAAGTGTAGGTTTAAATTAACACTATGACCAAGCGTGCCGTGTGCACTCTGTAGTTTATGCCCATCAATGCCTATCGCACAAATCTGAGTGGATGTGTCTGAATTTTAAATTAAGCATCTGTGGTTTGACTTCTTGGGTTAGTTGAGTGTTTGCTAGGTTTGCGGTAAAGCATTTTGCAGACACAGGACTCATTTAATTGGGGCAGGGACATCTGATCGTTGATCAGCACAGGAGTTTGCTGGTTTTAAAATGCTTACAGTTCCAACTCGTGACCCTTTCAGAACTTGCTGTAACCCAAATTTGGGTCGCGACCCATGGGTTGAGAATCACTGCTCTAAAATGTCTGGGGGTAAACTGCCCATTTAAGCATTTTTAATTCAAATACAGTTCAGTTAACTTACAAGAAATCACAAGTTTGTTGCCACCTTGAACTCTTTGCAGGCTACATGAACATGTCGAGAGCATTGAACAACACTGGCAGGAGTATTCTGTATTCCTGTGAGTGGCCCCTTTATGAGTGGATTCATCAGCAGGTAGGTCACATGACTTGCTGTGGTACAGTAATCGTTGGGCTTCTCGACGGTGACACTGAGTCAGCCGGGCACGAGAGAATCAGCAGTTTGTTACTTTACGCTCAAAGGCATATTACTGCCTCACAAGAATCAGGCCGTAAGAGTCAGGCATGCTTCTTACGGCCAAAAGAGGTCAAAGATTTTCCAGCCAGTTTTGTACCATTGTTTTTCTGCCTCTACCCTGACATAATTCCTTATAGCCAAACTACACTGCCATCCGGAAGACCTGCAACCAGTGGAGAAACTCTGGCGACATTTTTGACTCTTGGGCGAGTGTGACAGCCATTACCGACTGGGCTGTAAAACACCAGAATGTCATAGTTCCAGCTGCAGGACCTGGAGGCTGGAATGACCCAGACATGGTAAGTGTTGGACTGAGTGTTTCTCAATACTCCTGTTCATGTGTCTGCAGTTAACTGCACAATAAGTTTCTATTTTCCACCAGCTGGTCTTGGGAAACTTTGGGCTCAGCTTTGATCAACAAGTGACCCAGATGGCCTTGTGGGCAGTCATGGCTGCCCCATTGCTGATGTCGAATGACCTGAGGGCTATTGACCCAAGGTCTAGGGATCTCTTGCAGAACAAGCAGGCCATTGCTATCAACCAAGACCCTTTGGGAAAACAAGGATATTTCATATTAAAGGTAATTGTCCCAACAAGGGGTTGAGCCTCCAACAGGTATTTTGTTGAGCTATGCATAGACCACCACAAAAATTATACCACCAGATAAATGCATCTCTCCACAGGTGAACGACTTTGAGGTATGGGAGCGACCTCTGTCCGGAAATAGGCTGGCTTTGGCGGTGACCAACAAGCAGGACATAGGTGGTCCTCGCACCTTCTTCCTCACTCTGGGCCTAATACCCAACGGGAAACTCTGCTACCCCAAGTGCAACATCACCCAAATCCTGCCCTTGTACAAGGATCTCGGCACCCATAACCTGAACACCACAATTCAAGTCTCAGTCAACCCAACCGGCACCACCCTGTTAATGCTCAAGCAAGTCAAGGGCTCAGCTGAACCACCAAGCAAAGGAAGGGTGCCCACGCTCCATCACATACTCCATAAGGGGAAAACCAACCATATTCTATAACCATGGGAGCGGCAATGCTTTTAGAAGGGTGAATAACTCAATGAGCAGCCCCGCTATTTATCCCGAGCAACTTATTGTGCACTAATGATGCAACGATACAGAGGCAAACAAATGGAACACTCCACCTTCATCTTCCTCCAGATCATTCACAAACAATGTGTTTTATACAGTTAATTTCAATAAAGTTGTTTTACCCGTCTGCTCACACATTACTACCACCGGTGAATAAATCACAACCATGAAGACACTCAATGAAAAACAGGATTTGTAGATTTTAGTTTTTATTCAATCATAACGTGAAGATTCAGCATCTTAGAACTGGATGACCTGGCCCTGAAAGGACAAAAGAGATAAAAGGTTAGTTTTCGGAGTGGTAGGTACAGGCAGCACATTTGGAGGTGAGACTGTGGTCTGCCAATTATGCATGTCTGCATTTCCTGGCCATGCGAGTGAATTAAACAAGCAGTGAACAGGACTGCTTCTGTGACTATCAGAGGAGGGGCACCACCAGGACGCAGTAAAGGGGTGCATTCCGACCCGTACAGCGAAAGCATGGACGTCATTCTGTGCATTTCAGATTCATACTTTTCTCTGAGTATTCTACACGTTATTCACTTGAAGTTGTCTAAAGTATCAATTCCATCATATATAAAACAGTTTCAATACTCATGTTTCTTGGTATCAGTTCTACAGCCTGCATTTCCGGGTCACTGACCAATGAGGCTCACCGGCTTCCAATGCACATGCATAGACCTGACTGCAGTCTCCCACATGGGGTGTTATTCAGACAACAGCTTTAGAGCTGTCAATATAGAGTGTCATCAGAGTGGCATCTGGAAATACTTTGGCTTTGTGTCAAATGAGGACAATACACCACAGGACATATACAAGCCTGTAACAAGCAATACTGACAAAGAGGGCACACACCGCAAATTAGATTATCCAAGCGTAATGGACAGACACGCTACCCAATATAACAAGGTTCGAGGGATTTCTTCTCAAGAGTATCACTTATAAATATTACGGACTGAAATAAAAATGAAAATCAAAAAGAAAAAACGTACTTCAAGAAGAAAATCGCTAACCCTTTCTTCACCGCAGTGTTTCTTGCTTCCATGATTTACCAAAAGAGTAGCATGGGGTTTTCTGATAACCGAGTTTAATAAGCACAAGGACACACCAAATTTATACAGATTGCTAAATTTTGGGCGTCACAATACACATCTCATTAATATATTGGTCACACTACTAATTTGCTCATTGAACTGTGGGTGAAAATATCATCCGTATAATACCGAACATGCGGCGTCCATCATCTAAAGCCTTATGACAACATTCACTTTATTATAAACTTAAACAGACTATTTGATTTTCTGGTGGAAAATTAATCGTTTAGATTAATCAATCAATCAGTAAAATAGTCGATAGATTAATCCGTAGAATCATTACTGGCAGCCCTAATTCAGACACAGGCTGTTAGAATCATCCAATTGTTAGAAATGTTTGTGCTTTGAGACAAAGAGGCCATATAAAACTAATTTTCTGTTCTATTATGCATTGGAATAATAGTCACATCTGATATTGTATTGAAGTTTGAAACGTACATCTCCCTGTAGACATTTCTCTCATGTATCACCATCTACATGTCTGCTGTTCTACTTAAGCACCATTCCCTTCACCCATCACTTTGTATGTTTTTTTTTCCGTTTCCCTAACTGAGCTATTAGTTGATACTGAGGTCAAAAATAAGATGGAGGCTGAAACTGAATCACACCCTGAAGATCACCGGCTCAGGTTAAGGACTGATTCGTGCTCTGACGATTACCGGCTCAGATTAAGGACTGATTCGTGCTCTGAAGATCACCGGCTCAGGTTAAGGACTGATTCGTGCTCTGAAGATCACCGGCTCAGGTTAAGGACTGATTCGTGCTCTGAAGATCACCAGCTCAGGTTAAGGACTGATTCGTGCTCTGACGATTACCGGCTCAGGTTAAGGACCAACTCTTGCCATGAAGATTACTGCCTCAGCTTAACTACCGTCGTGTGACCGGAAAACTACCAGTTCCCAAACAGTTAATATTTATGTTGTAGATGAAAGTATCAACTAGGCATTAATCTATAATGAAGTTTAATTTTTCTATACCCCTTAAACTGTCTTAATGATTAATGACATTAAGCAGGGACTATGTGTAACATAACCGCTCACTGCCTGAACAGCAGTGCAGTTACTGCAGCTGGACCAAAACATACCAGTACCACCTAAACACTCAGTTTACACTTACGAAGCGTCACCAGTTACACGGACTCTGCTTCCCCTCAGCCGCCAGCCACCAACCTCCTTTATTCCTATATTCTACTACCTTTGATTTTCTACGTCGTGTCATGCGTCTGGTTTATTATGCTGTATGGATTTTTTGCAGTCACAGCTGACCACCTTGTGGGCGGTCTCTCATTTGGTCTGCCATCTCTATGCTACACTGCGGCCCTGGAGGAAGGCCGTTTCCTTTCACTGCACGCTGTGCTTGGGTGGGATGTCAGCTGGATACTTTCACTAGCTCAGGCACTGGGGCTGTAACAGGCGTCCTCCAGCAGCTCAGGTTATGAGGCCACATCTATAAGCCTCTTTTCTCCAACACTCAAAATAACACTGGCAGTGCTCACCGTACTACTCTCTACATGACATGACTGACAAAATATTCATTTGAAAATCTGGATAACCTAATGCAAATTTGTCTAACATTTACATTTTCTGACGCCGTTATCCAAAGCGACATACATTTCTCAGTCACAAATCACATTTCATGCGACAGCCGGGAGGAACAGCTTGTTAATCAATTAGCCGATTAACATTTATCCTGTATCACAGTCCCTGGAGTGACTGGGGGGGGTTACAGACTTTTCTCAGGGGACCAACTGGGACATCACTCTGCCAACCCTGGGATTTGAACAGGCAACCCTCTAAATCCACAACTCATAGAAACACACACTGCCACCTAGAGTTTAAAAACACGCTCAGCGTCAGGAGAATTTTGGCCAATCAGGTGCAACGAGGTGCGGGCCTCTCACCTTTCTCTTCTTGTCCCCTCCCAGCTCAAAGTGCTTGCACCTCTTAATGGCCAGCATTCTTTTGGACCTGCAGTTGGGCTCCACACACTCCAGCCTCAGGACGATCTTTTTGGTGGTCTTGGCCTGCGGGGGTAAGGGGTCACATGGGCATTACCCGATTACACAGCCTTGTATCTGACACCGAATACCGATGGACGCACGCCATGCCAAGCATCCTCTACTATGAAATATGGGCCAAGTTTTTGCTAAATTGTAGAACCAGAGCGCAATCGTAAAAGTGTTTAATGTCCATTATTAAAAATTCCAGTATCAATATTAACCGCTGATACCAGTGTATTCTGATGAGGTGGTTAAGCTGTCCTGCAACCTACTGAAAACAGGAGCTAAGTGCAGAGCCCCAAACACAATAATAATGCTAAACCAACCTCCCCGAAGCAGACAGGAAGGAGATATATATATATATATATATGCATTAGTCAGCCAGTCTGTGCCAATGAAACAGACACACAGCTGCACATACTGCTTTTGCAGAGGGTTGTAGGGTTGCATTTCATCACATCGCGGTCATACGGCACATGCGCAATAATCACTGCATATATAGTACTGAAAAGCCGGCGTCTGGACAAATGTTTACACCCGTTATCTAAAGCCCTTGTGATTGTTGCACATTCGCCATATAATCGTGATTATATTGTAATGTGATGATATGCAGCTCCAGTTTGAAGGGGATTGACAACACAAAACCATTCCAATCATTTTAAGTAAGAATGCAGGAAATAGAACGGCTTCAAATTTAGTATTTAAATAAATAATTATATAAAATGTTTTAATATGGGAAAATAGAAAAGTCAGGTACCAGGTACACACGCATACACACATAATATGCTATCTTCAGTGGTAAAGGTGTTTTTTTTTTTTTTTTTTTTTTTTAAAAAAAAGTGTTAAGCATTATTTAATTTGCGATATTCACCCTCAAATACAGTTAATGTTTAGGCTGCAATAACAAAAACATGTAGTTGCTGACAGCGGGGTTACAGCTGAAGGGGTAAGTCTCAGTTTAATCCACAGCACGAACCCAGAGCCAAGCACGGGCTTAAAAGCTGAACTGCTTCTCTGCGGAAAACTGCCCCCACTCCAACTGCATTCTCACTCAGGGGGCAACAGCCTTTCTGGGTGGCAAGGGTGCCCAGCATTTTTGACAAGGTGTCATCTACAGGTAAAATACAACCTCAGCCTGATGAGGCTGCCCACCAATACTACTCAAATACCTTCTTTCGAAAAATCGGCTTAGTCTGTCCACCATATCCACTCTGCTTCCGGTCGTACCTCCTCTTACCTGTGGGAAACCAAAGGCAGTCATTATCAGTGTATTTCTACCCCCTTCCCTGCTAAACTCTGGTCCCAGATGTGACCTGACTCACCCTGGGCATACAGGGAGTCTTTCCCCTTCTTGTACTGCGTCACTTTATGGGGCTGGTGCTTCCTGCATTTTTTGCAATAAGTCCTGCGGGTCTTCGGCACGTTCACCTAAAAACGAAAGAAATCTAGTTTTTTTGTACAATATTAACCACTTAACCCTCTCCAGGATGCCAGTCTTAATCGGATTACAGTCGACATTTTGAACTAATTTATTAACTATCCACAAATCGCGACAATAAAAACATCCATCGCTGTGTAACACGAAACAGGGTATACTACATTTGGTGTGCAGATGCAGGAGGTGCACACAGCTTTGCACATAACTTGTTTATTGTAAACTGGGCATTTTATCCCGAATTGCAGTCACGTCAACAAACTGACACCCAGTAAATCAGCTAACGTTGCTGCAAAAAAACTATAACTGCGATAGTTTTTACAATATTATGTTAATGACAACAACCCTCAATATAAATTAAACGGGCGCTGCTTGTGCCATGTGTACACTAGCGTGCCAGTGCTGCATGAGTACATGAACATAAATCCACTGTAGGCGGCCATTTTTGGCCGCTACACCAGTCAGGACTAAATGGGAACAATTTTGTAAATGCCAAAACATTTTCAGACCGTCTTAATCATTAACAGCATGGGGGGAGGTTTCTTAGGGTATTACTAAACAAAACAAGCTACTTCATAGAGACAAAAGTCACATCGCACAGATGGGATGGCATTAGATTGATAATTCGGGAGTTTCAGACTACAAGCTCACCATGGTTGCGGAGCCTTAGCAGAAGCGAAGAGGAAGTATATTTCCGGAAACAGTCTAAATAGCCCTAACGATATTTTTATTGGCAAACCATCAAAGCGCCCCCTTCTGGCCTGGAGGAATTAATAACAAAAAAGTAATCCGGGGGTGTATGTTGTATATACCTGTTAAGTTAAAAAAAAGTTTAGCATGAACTGTCGATTTTCTTGTTAAATGTATATCTCAGATTTATAACTAATATAAACACAACTACATACTGAGATGCAGCAAATGTGCTTTTTGTCTTTTATATTGCTCAAAACGTCTAATATGGTATATCATAAATTAAAACCCTAAAACGAAATATCAAACAAATGAACAGTCCCGTACTATAAGCTCACTCGTATGCAGTTCCTGACATCAATTCAGACACAAGGTAACCGATAAGAAAATAACCAGGAAGCAAAAAAGAGGAAATGAAAGTCACTTTTGTGTATCGTGGGTGCTGCTTGGTGTCCGTGTCCTGCACCGGCAAAGAGCAGACGGGCTACCGACGCCACCGCTGCCCCCCTTGGTGCTTCGCCACAACGCTCACCGTTTCTCGTTCGCACTGACTGTGACGAGTCCCGGGGGTAAGTGTGATGGAGTGAGAGGTTTCCCGGGGATTATGGCGTGAACAGTCCCCACTGTCTGGGGTCGGGCGAGGGGTATGGTGGTGATTAATGGTACTGGTATCTGAATAGGCCTATAGACAGTACAACAGAGTAGATAAAAATTGGATTGCATCAGTCTGACAGACCTGAAATTATTTATAACTAATTCATACTTAATACCATCAAAAGTATTTAACTAATTCTATAATAATATTATATAGAATTTCACAGGTGACAAGTGAAGGATTGGTCTGCTCGATGTTATTTAGATGAGAAGGCTGGTCCGTGGTCCATAAAATTTCTGGGTGATTTTCTGATGATGGGAGTCTTTCATAAAATACTGACCAGTTGTTCTCTGCATGATCATATTAAGTCAGGAAGGTGTCTTGAGGGCAAAGAGTGCAGGAATTGTCGGACAGAGGCAGTCACGGCCACCGTCTTCAACTAACTGCTTCAGTTGGGCACAGTTTAAGGAAAAACATTGCATACCCAGAAAGAAACAAACTTTCCGGAAGATAATTGCTAGAAAAGAAATCAGCAGGAGATAGTGGCAATAGAAAAGGGGGAGAATTTAAACCCAACCTTGAATTGCATTGCACTGAATCCCCCCCCCCCAGAGCAGAATTTATTTCAGAGTCATTTTAGTAACAGGTCGATGGACACTGAAGTAATCTGGATAGCCGGGGAGGACTTATCTGACCAACATGGTCTTAAACATTGCAGATGATTTTGGGTGAAAGGTTCCCATTGGGCAGCTGCTGCAGACTAGCAGAGGGCTGCTCACTTTGTTGTGTGTCTGCACATGGCGGTGGGTGCAGTTTTCTTACTGCATTGTGGCGTGTTTTGCTGTCTGCCAGTCACACACTGTGAAATCATGAAACTATGTTTCCAGTCTTCAAAAGCTGCAAATTCTCAACTTGTTTTGATGATCTACTGATATAGCAAATGATAAACACAAATGCCGTGACAATGTCCTTTTCCAGTATTTGGCTTTTCGCCGCTACCTGTTCATTTCAGTGGCTGTCAGACATCTTGTGTGCTTCTCACTGTAACTGTGGCATGTGCTTTTCATACAAGAGAAATGCCATTTTGATAGACCCTAATATGCAAATACATCCACATCTCATCCATCCTCTGATCGTGGGCACGGCTGTGAGAGCACCGGAGCCTGATCCCAGGCAGTGTAGGGTGCACACACAGTGTAGGCAAGCCCTTCAAATGTGTGAATATGGGCAGAACCAGCATATTTTTTAGAAGAGTGCTTCAGAAGCGCTAATGCATTCGGGCAGGTGCTTTTCAGTGAGTAATAGTAAATATAACATTGCATAAATGCCACATTTTAAGGTAGTATAATCAGTCAACCATTTCACTCACCTTAAAAAGGAGCAGATTCACCTGTTACTGCGAATGAGTCTATTATTTGATTGGCCTTATTGTTATTTGATTAACCTTCAGCTGGCAAAGATATAAGGCATCAGTCCATTTGCAAAACGCTTGTAAAACAATTGGGTGTTATTCGCTGAAGTACACACGTCTCTTCGTGTGACGTGGCGTGCTCTTAAGCACCACAGAATTTTATTTTTGCATTTTTGAAAAATACATTTCCACAGTAGTCTACTTATTTTAATTATTTTGGTGATGTCATATTTGCAGGGATGTTACTGGGGGTGCTCTGCAGTTTCCGGAGGGTGCTTTAGCCCCCTCCCCCCCAGTGCTCCCCCGGTGCTGCCCCTGTGTGTGAACCAGGGGATGTACATTGCTTATTTACACTTGGGGGTGGGGTGGGGGCACATTTCCCTAAAGCATAATCACTGACAATGTTAGTAACTTACATACTAGAACCATGTAACTGAATGCTCCCAACTATGTAAGTTGCTAATGAGAAAGTACAAAAGGGTTTTTTTTAACAGGAAAGCTACATCAACACTTGCCTGTCACATCAAAGGCACAAAAATTAGAAAGTCAACTTCCTGCATGGCTACCAGCCATTTCCAGCAGTCTCTCCCACCATTATCTCTATTCCTGCCACTCAACTATAAGCAGAAATGTGTTTTTACTGTCCCTAACAATGGGTCCGCTTGGTGTCCTAAAGCCACTGGTCAGTGTCTTCCTATGATGCACAGAAAAACAACAGGACATTTTAGAGACTGCAAGCGAACGTTTTGTAACATGTCTGGTGAAGGTGATAATGAACAAGCACAAGACCAGGAAATGAGATTAAAAAACTTGCTTGTAACTACTGTATCAAAAGATGGGAAGTACGCCGCAATACGTGGCCTATCAGTGAAAGAAAGATAGGCTTGGTTTAATTGCTAAGCTAAACAGATATCTTTGATTCAATTTATAATGAGGTTTCTTACGTTTCTTTTTAATACGTTAACCATAAAAGACCAGTTTATGGTTTCAAACCGGGAGCTGAGTATGTGTTTAAAATGTTGCCCAGTGACTGTGGCTGAACGCGTCTCGAAAATAAACCTACATCGTTTCTTTAAAAACTATGTAGCCAAATTCATCACAGTAAAGTTTAAAGTCTAAACTGTTAGCATCTTCCTTTAGACTGATTTCAGAGTATTGGACCAAATGGTTTGTCCCCCCTCCCCAACAACTAATTGTGGTTTGGGATTATGGTGAATATAGTAACAATTGCTAATTATATGACAGGAAGAGTGTGACCAATATGACAGAAACGTCGGAGTACTTTTACTCACTTCACTTCGCATGCCTGTATTTGCACAAGGCAAAACACAATGTTTCAGTAAGATTAAGTCAGGTTTCATATGAAAGCAGTGCATAACAGGCTGTAACCTAATTGATTTGCATATTTACATTTATCGCGAGCAGGCAGATCTCATTATCCGAAGCAAAAAAGGCAAATAGGCTTGAATAGCAGGTGCCTGTGGGCACTGGGGATTCATATGCGTAGTTCAATATAAGGCTAATGATTGGTGGTGAGATCTGTACGTTTTTGGAGTGTACAGATTCCCAATATAGGGAATGATTATGTACAAGGCAGGCAGGATTGTAAGCGTAACGCCCCTTGTCTCTGTGCAAAGCCAACGCGTGAAGGCGCTGTGGCTAGGGCGGGTGTGAATGGTGATATGGTCACACCTTGTCCAGCAGTTCCCCGGCAGCAGTAGTGTTACTTTCAGTCGTGAATAGAGAAATGCACATCGTGCGATGCTCGCTGGATCTGATGTTTCCTGTAACCCGATACATAGATCTCGGGTAACTATAATAATTGTCATGATTTCCAATTTTGCTTTCACTTTTTTGCATACAGAAAAGCTTTACTGAAGTTCCTCAGGTAAAGTACTCCATTTTGTGAGTACTTCCTGTGTTGTTCATGATCCTGGTCAGAATTCTTGCAGTTGTTAAAGATACCGCAGGTTACTGTGACATCGGGGTTTCCATCCTTTTTATATCCGCGGGGGTTTTTTTTTTTTCCAAATGTGAACAGAATGCGTGAACGTGAGGGGTCATAAAAAGTAATGTGTGTGTGTATTATGTTTATATTACCACATGTTCTCCACAATGTAATAAAAACTTATTTTGACGTTGTGGGGACCATTTTCAGGTCCTCACAAGGATCTGAGAATGCAACCAAAAAATTAAAAATTCCAGAAGTCTCGTTTTTTTGTTTGGTTATTTATTGTTAACTGGGTAGATCGAGGTTAAGGGTTGACATTTTGAGATTCCAGTTTTCCCCATAGAAATAAATGGAGAGTCCCCACAAAAATATAATTACAAACCTGTGTGAGTGTGTATTACTGTATACTCCAATGTAGGGGTCTCAAACTCCAGTCCTCAAGGGCCGGAGCACTGTATGGCTTAGCTCATTCCCTGTTCTACCACATCGTCTGATGTTATATACAACTCTGGAAAGAAATTGAGACCACAGTATATTTTTAAAAAAAAATATATATATGCATTTTTAAATCCTGGATTTATCCTGGTTCTGAGTGGCACAGTGCTTTCAGGCTCAACGTTTCTAAAATAGCAGTACACAAGAACAAGGTGAAGCAGGAGTAACTGGGAATGACCAAAAACCAGCCTGGTAAAGGGCAGAAGCGACTGTCTAATGCCAGAGATGACCGTCAACTTATCCAACAGTGACTCATGAATCAGAGGATGACCTCAAGTGACTTTCTAAAAGAATGGGAAACATTCAGTGGTGTGAAGTGCACTGCTAGGACAGTTCATGACAGGCATTTCACACGGCTGCATAGCCCATAAATTGAGAAATGAGTGAAACTGACAATTTTGCTGTGGTGCCTCAATTTTTTGCAGAGCTGTATGTACTGATATGATAAGAATTTGACATTGAGAATCGGCATGGTGTATATTTGGACTTCTGGATGCTACGAGTTTCAGAGGGTTCAAACCAAGCCATCTTCAGATCCATACATTTCTGCTACCGTGCAGTGCCAGCCAACCCATTAGGAGACGTGGGTGACCAGCTAGGACACCATCTTCTAAGGGGTTGCAGACTTGGTGGGGGCTCTGGAGGTGCAGCTCTCCTAGGGCACCACATGGGCTTGTCCAGTCACAAATCCAGTACAGTATGTGCATCAGACTTGCAGTTATCAGAACCGATTCCTATATTCTTTGTGTCCAGGTAAGGGGACAGAGCTTATTCCACAATGGGGGACATCATCCTAGAGGACTTTTTCATTAAACGTTCTCAGCAGAAGAAGAAAACCTCTCCACTGAACTACAAGGAAAGGTTTTTCACCCTGAAGCAGGGGAAGCTCTCCTACTACGACTATGATGTGGAGAAAGGGGTATGTGCACAGCATTTGGGTACTGGGGAGTTAAGAATATTGCACCATTCTTAGATCACTGTTGAGCTTAATATTGAATCATAGGTCATGAAAGCCTGTATGACTCAGGTGATTCCCAGGTGCGGACTAGGGTGACCACCTAGTCCATGTCAGTTGGGACAGACAGGGTTTATAAACTACCATTTCAACCATTTCAATTAAAAGGACCCAGATTTAATTTAAACACTGAGTTCTTGCTGTGTGCTGATTGGTAAGTCTCCTATAATTGTTAATGTGAAACAGCCGGACGAGTCTTTCGATCAAGCAAACAAACCAGTAAGAGTACTAGATGAACCAAACAATTTAGTTGTTTGTGGGAGCCTTTCAGTTTTAAAGTAGTTTGTAAAACCTGAAGTAGCTGATAGTGTCCCTCCTGACATGGACTAGGTGGTCACCCTGGTGTGGAAAGGGGCCTTCAAGCATGCCAGCACTGTGGTGGGGAGGGACACCCCGGGGTGAGCATTTCTCAGGGAGGGAAAGATGCTTACCCTAATTTATGGTACTAGTACACACAAGTAACAGTCAAATAGCTTTGTGTTGATCATTTAAAAATAGTATATCCATGTCCTGCTTCTGTTCACACACACAGAAGAAGAAAAGTTTGAAGGGGTCTGTGGACCTGGAGAAGGTCAAGTGTGTGGAGAATGTGGAGCCGGAACTGAATGCCCCCCCAGAAAGGCTCTATCCATTCCAGGTGGGCTGACCCAGATGCACCTCGCTGCCCAGGAGGACTCCTCACACTGCAGACAGCTCAGCTTTTATCACATTTAGTACAGTGAGACAGGCACACCTCACTGCCCAGGAGGACTCCTCACACTGCAGACAGCTCAGCTTTTATCTTA